>CM045764.1:184359467-184777347 GCA_025200525.1 Camellia lanceoleosa | reverse complement strand
CTAGATAATTTTTTTTTCAAATATCATAATAATTAAATTAAAATATCAACTCTATAAAAGAAATCTAACAACAACAAAACTTAATATACGATGAAAAATATATGAAAAATAAGTATATATATATCACATAGAGTAGATGTAAAAGTGGTTATTATAATTGAAATTCAGTTTGCATAAAATTTTATGTGTAAATAGAAAATGCATATTGATTTGTTTTTTTTTTTTTTTTAAAAAAAAAAACCTTTAAAATGTGACACATAAGAATGAATATTTAAAGTAATTTTTTAAATTATAATAAGAAGGTGTATTTTAAGTAAATCTCATGTTTATTATAGTTTATCCAAAAAGAAAAATGGAGGCATTAGATCCGAAGAGAATGAATATATATATATATATATGTGAATATTAAGAGGGATATTAAATGGTGTGGTGTGGTGTGGTGTGGTCTGGGTTGGGGTTGCAGGGACTTGATCCGAAGAGCACAGCAAGGCTGTTTGAGAAAGCGCAATGCTTGGGAGAGAAACGAATAGGGGAGGATGATTGCTTCGTGTTGAAAGTAGCCGCAGACCGCGAGGCTGTTATGGAGAGAAGCGAGGGCCCAGCCGAAGTCATAAGGCACGTACTCTATGGCTATTTCTCCCAAAAGAGTGGCCTTCTCATCTACATGGAGGACTCCCACCTCATCAGAGTATCTGCATCATCTCCATCTCCATCTCCATCTCCGTCTGGAAATAACACCAACAATCTCAATCCCAATAATGTGAATGAGTTTGACGATGAGGACACCATGTACTGGGAGACTACCATAGGGAGTAGCATCGGAGACTACAGAGACGTGGACGGAGTTTTGATCGCTCACCAAGGTAGAACCATCGCCACCGTCTTCCGCTTTGGAGACTTATCCATGGCCATGCAGCCGCAGCAGCCACAACCACAACAACAAGGTGATCATAATCATCATCATCATCAGTACATGAGCAGGACTAGACTGGAAGAAGTCTGGAGGATAGACGATGTCGTCTTCAACGTCCCCGGTCTCTCCCTCGATTCCTTCATCCCTCCTGCTGATATCTTCCACCACACCACCACCCCTGCCCACACCCCTCTTTTCCATTCTCCATGATATCAAATCACATCATTATCATTTTTCTTGCCACTTATTAACTGAACTCAACAGAACAACATTCACTAGCTAACTATATACAATTCTCACAAAACAAATTCCATTTCTTAGGTTAACTTAAATTTGTGTAATTGCTTTATTGGATAACTGATGAGGTGTGTGTGGATTGGTATGTATTGGGTATAATTGTAATATTACATGATGGTATCATTAATTAATGAGAAATTTCATATTATGATAAATGATAACTATATTGCTGGGTTAATAACAATATATATATATATATATATTAAGGAGCGATCATCCCGTCTCATTTTTTTAATGGGACATTCTGTGGAGCTCTCCCTCCAACTAGTTTCATTTCAAACAGGACACAGTTAAAGATTTTCCTGTACCAAAGACAAATGACCACTTCTTGAATGCAAAATGCCTCCTTTACCAAATATCCCAAAATTACTTTTCAATGTCTAAAATTTCATAAGAAAGTGATTTATAAATAGAATGAGCGACAGACGAGGGATGAGAAGTGTGAGTCCACCCTTTCACATGATCCATTTCATGTCATTGGAGATGAATTTTGAAATTAGGATTCTCTCATTGACTCTCTACTTGTTGGGCCATTGGACCCATTTTTAAGCCCAATTTGTATGATCCGAACCGTTCACATTTTAAGATTTGTTGAATATATCATACCTATAAAAAATTAAGTTGATCGGATATCAGAAATTACGTGTTAGTATCATCAAATTAAAAACCATTTTTTAAAAAAATTTAATAAACAGTTTTTTGAACACATACTTTCTGATATCCGATCAACTTGATTTTGTACAGGTATAATATACTCAACAAATCTTAAAATATGAACAGTTCAGATCATTGAAATTGAGCCTAAAAGTAGGCCCAATGACCTAACAAGTAAGAAGTCAATGAGAAAAGTTAAAGAGAGAGGATCCTGATTTTGAATTTAGGGTACTCAATTAAGAATTTTTAATTTACAATGATATAACAATGACATGGTTGTAATTATGGAACACAATAATGAGTGTTTGAACTAAAAATAAATTTCTATATAAAAACTATGTTCATATAATTTATAACTTCTAATGTAAATGTTTATATTTGTATAAAAATTGTATTTTGAAATAATCTCATTAAAAATTATTAAATAAAATCCATATTAGTTATGAAATTTAACTAAATAAAAGTATACAGTAAAATTTTATTATCCAACAAATGGATGAAAAAAAAATTATGTTGAACTTCACACAACACAACATACACTTTGTACAAGGAACTTTTGGGCAATTTTTTTATTATTTTTTATTCAGTAAGCTAATGACATCACGTAAAAAGACGTTATCATCGTCCACAATATTTATTGAGCCTTGGACATTTTGACCGCAAGGAGTGAAGTAACGACCTTTTCAAACATTTTCATTTTGAGATTTAGGTTTTATTTGTCGTAGTTTAAAAAGTTAAAAAAATTATTATTTTATTCAAATTATATCATTTTATTTAAATTAATTATTTCTCTATCATATTACTTTAAATCTAATTTATATTTAATTTATATTTCATTAAAAATTAAAAAATATACTTATTTAAATTATCCCAAACCACCCCTTCATGTGTTGGCCATCCTTTTCTCATTTTGTGCGGTGGTGGCATGCCATGGCTCAAATTGATCCGAGAGTGAGAGAGAGAGAGAAATAATCCACGGCTTATAGTGGGGTTCACTGGGCCCAATTGACGGTCATGTAGTTGAAGGTTAAATGGGCAGAGTTTGCATTCGTTCGGCCCAATAGACTGTCCAAAATCATTTGCTATATTCCTGTATATATCTGAATCCTGACAGACGATGACAATGAAAACAATGGAAGGACGAACCAAATAATTTACCATCTCCTCAAGGACTCTAAAAAATTTCTTGCTTATGGATAGGCTTTGTCAATCTGGTTAAATTTTATATATAGCTCACTTTTATCTCACGAAGGATTTTTTTTTTTGTGTGTGTGTGTGTTAAATAAATCTCTTTTTTTTTTTTGGTTGTATGTATGGATAAAAATAGTATGATGAACTTTGGTAGAGATGCTGCGACTCTCTTTTAATTCGATTGTTTGATAGTGGATTGGATCTCCCTTTTCTCTTGGACTTGAAAAACAGTTTTGTAACTTTAATCATTTTATATTTTGATTGATTCTCGATTTCACAAAGCATTTCTAACTAATAAAACTTATAGTAGACTAAAACGTGACGAGAAGGAATGTTCACAAGCTCCAAATTCAATTAAATAATTTTTGTTTTCAACAATCACTACAATAAATTGATATTTTCGAAACAAAAAATTTAGGGATGAAATTGCTTTTTTTATATAACAAATCTCTTAATTGTCAAAAATGTCACTGTTGTATTTTTAGTGACGAAATTAAATATTTAATAATGAATTACTGTCTTTCTTGGACAAAATTGTTTTGTCTTATTAGCGATATTTTAAAAATTTTATTGCTAAATTTTTTTTTTAAAAAAAAACTTTTCAAATAACACGGTTGGAGTTAGTCTTCTGATTTTTTTTACAATTTTTTAAAAAGGAACAAATTTAGTCTTTAAAATTTTTGTATGTTGAATGTTGGATACGCTTGCAAGTTACAACCTTTCATCAATTTGAACACAAATGAACACAAGTGTATGGTGGTCCGTCACTTAACATGAAGTCTACTAACAGCTTTGTTTCTTTTTATTTTATTTTATTTTATCGGCATGCTTTGTTTCTTATTTGGTATAAAGGAATGTAAGTTTAAATTTATTCTCTCTCTTTCTTTTTTTTTAATAGACATATTATATGAGTGCTCAAATTCAAGTCAATGCAAATTTAGGAATCTAAATTGTTTCCCTAATAAAACTAAAATTGTTAGGTTAATCATAATCAATTACTACAATAAATATGTATCGTTGAAGAAAATAAATAAAATTTTGAAATTTTGTGTAGGAGTGTCAGGTATCTCGTTTCATGCACTCTTTTATCTTCTTTTTTTTTTAATTTGATTGATCTGTAATATTATTTTTACTGACATGAACAACTTCATAAATTAAAGTGTAAGGAAACAAACAAAAAAAAGAAAAAAGAAAAAAAGTAGATGATCTTGATCGATACATTTGGAAATACAATAATGGTGAAGAAAGGCATTATTAGCGTTCCATTTGTTTTGGCGGAAAATATTTTTTATAAATTTTTTTTCAAAAAATATTTTCTAGAGAAAATATTTTTCTATATCTGGTGGTGATAGTGGAACGAAGGTAGAGATGTAAGTGGTGGGGTGGCGGCGGCTACGATAGCGATGATGATGGTAGCAGTGGCTGTGGTGATAGAGGTGAGAGTGATAGTAGTATTGTGATGATCTTAGTAAAATTTTAGTCCGAAAAACATTTTGTGCCTTAGAAAGGGAGAAAACATTTTTTGCCTACATAGATTTGTTTTTTGTTAATTTTCATTTTTAATTGTAGCAAATATCAAAAAATATAAAAAATATTTTTTGTCCAAATAAACAGATCATAAGTATTGAAACAATTTTGGATGGGATTGTAGTGGATCAATCCATAGGTAGCTCTCGACCAAAGATAGAACCAAAATTTCATTATCGGAGAGATCAAAAGAAAAATATGTATTTTTTTTAGCACATACACAAAACACACATGTATATATAATATGATATATAAATTATATGTACATAAAATAAATAAATAAATACCATAGGAGCCATTTGTAATAGGATGAAGAATTTTTTTAATGCAAAATAGAAAGAAAATGCAAAATAGAAGAAGAATGACATATATTTTTTTATACTGAAGACTATTTTATGTATAAAATTATATATATTTATATATTTTTTAAATTCTATAACAAAAATATTTTTGACAAAAACAAAAAATCATAATCTTTCATACTCTTCTCCTAATTTTATCCCCGCCCTCAGACATCCCTTCCCCTCCTTCCGTGGGGGTTTCGGAGTGTGAAAGGCAAAGAAAGAGGCAGATAGGTGGGGACAAAAGAAGCTTCATGATTGTACTTTTGTAATTTTGTATGAAGAATAGAATAACCAAAGCGCTCGCTCTCTTGAAAAAAGATATTAAAAAAAAAAAAGGATAAAAAAGGAGTGAGCAAACAGAATCCAATGACATGTGCTGGTTAGTGTTGTTGGTCTGATCTGATCCTACAAAATTACTAATTGATTGATTTTTTATTTTTTGAACACAATTACTAATTGATTTAACTAACGCGAAAGAACGCATGGTGAAATATCATTTCACTTTGTGTTATACCAATATATATATCACTTCACTCACTTCAATGCACTACTACTAACATAATAATATATAGGAAAATTGTAGACTTAGGCCAAGTTTGGCAATCCTAACATTTAAAAAGTTAAAAAGTTATCACTATTTATCAAAAGTCAAAAATTACGACTACACAGTTTCCAATCCTAATTTTCCTCTACACATTAATTTATATAATTTTTTAATACATATTTTTTCATAAAAAGTCAAAAAGTTAACCTAAACATCCATATTTTTTGCCTCAATTTTTTAGTCTAAAAAGACAAAAAATGCATTTATTTAGGACACCTCAAACAACCCATTACTCTTTTGTTGTCCACTTAAAACCTGATTGTGACCTGATGCAACTCAGCCAGGCTTGGCTCGGTCAAGCTCGAGCTTGAGCTCAGTCAGAGACTTTGGACCTGAGTTTGGACTGTCTATTTTAAAACCTGACCTAGCCTGACTCACTCGAAATCCAATGTTATTTTTTATATAAAATAAAATAAAGAAAACGTTTGGTTTAGTTTTTAAATTAACATTTGAATCAAAAAATCAAAAAACATTTTTGGTTAACAAATTTTCAAAATTATTTTTTTTCTCTCTCCTCTCTCCTTCTCTTTGTTTATTAATAAATAAATCAATTATTTTTTCTTTCTCCTCTCTCCTCTTTCTTTCTCTCACATTCTATACATTAATTAATTAAACTTTCTCTCACAGCCATCTATTCAACTATAAAAAAAAAAAATTACAAATTATCCCAAAGTTATTTTCAAAACTCATAACAAAATAAAATTTTAATTTTCAAAACTCTATTCAACAACTTATATTTCAAAATACAATTCAAAACTCTTTTCAAAAATTAAACCAAATTGAGTCAAAATTTTGGTAAGAAAAATAAAAAAAAAATATAGTCAAGCTGGCCCAGGCCAAAGCCCGCTGGCTCAACCCGCCAACCCACCCGAGGCCCAAGCAACCCCTAGGCTTGGGCTTGGGCTTGGGCCACAATTTTGCACGAGTAATCCGGCCAGGCCCGATCCAATCCAATTTTTGATAGGAGGCTGCACGACCCAATAGTGGGCGAGAGAGCCAAATTTACACCCCTATGTGTATTATATTTTCTAGTTATCAGATTTGCAATTTTTTATTTATACCTATTATGTTATTAGTTATAATTTGATTATGTTTGGTTATGATATTAGTTATGATTGATTTTGATTATTTTTTAGTTATAATAAAAAACAATTGACATGTATCATATAGTAGTTATAATATTTGTAATAATTAGTATTATAATATATATATATATATTGTATGCATATTTTATGTTAATGAGAGAGAGAGAGAGAGAGAGAGAATGATGAGGTGCATCTAATAAGGATAGCGTTCAAGACAAAGGAAAACTCTACTCAGAAGAAATTATTAATTGGTGAAAGATAACGTCACATAATATTTTACATTATTTTATGTGCATTGTAATGGGTAGAATAAATAAAATTTATGTTTTTATATTAAATAATTTAAAATAAAAAATATATATATAATAATTTATAAATGATAAAAACATCACTTGCCAATAATTTTTCTCACTCAGTCGTCAAACTTTGGGCGCATAATAATTAATAATAATAAAGACAGAAGCTTCCTCGATATTTGAACGCATGCATGGGAGTGCGTTGTATTCTCCTTTCCTTTCCTTTCCTTTTGCTTTTTTCTCTTTCACTCTCTCTCTCCCCATCTGTGTTTGTGCTTTTTTTATTTTTTTTATTTTTTTTTTAATGCACTGTAGTAGCAAGGAGATGACTGAGAGGAGAGAGGGGTGGTGGGAGCTTTCTTTGCCAACTACAGATACAGCCTCCAAAGTCTTCTTCCCCGCAATCCCTAAAGATAGTTGCACCACCCCCACCATCTTTTCTCCTCCACAAAAGATAACCCTCCTCTTGGACCAATTTTTGTGTACCTTCTCTGATGCAATTGGTGTACATAGATAGTGAAGTACAACCATGTAACGAAAAGTTTTGTGGGGAGACATATTAATTTATCTTATGAGATAAAATATAACTTACTTAATATTTGATGTGATTTCTTATTAATTAAAAGTATGACGTAGGTAATATCACATTGGAATGTTTAATTAATTTTCATAAAGTTTTTGAAGAAGTTGATTGTTAACAATCCCACATATTATCAGAATAAATAATAAATTTTGGACTTGAATGTCACTTCCTCTTTAATATTTATAATATTTGAACGTGTTTGATTATCATGTGAGAATACCTTGTGTTTGAATCTTCCCATCTGCTTAATAATTAGAAAAGAAATTCTATTATACAGATATTAAAATTGATGGTAATGGTAACTAAGGTCAAATTTGGCCCATGATTTTGTGACTGTAAGCATGAAGGTAGCACTTAGGTTTTTGGACGTTCAACTACTGTAAGTACTAATCTAATAATTAAATATGAATTTTGATTGATTAAAAATGAAAAATTATGGTTCAGTGGTAGTTACAAAAAAATAATACAGATTAATGAAAAAAATTTAACTATCAATATTTATAAAGATGACTATTTATTTGTAATTATTTTTCAACATCATCCCTGAAGTGAAATTTCCCCATTGAAAAAAATAAAAATAAATAAAAAACACAAAAACCTATGGTCAAATTAAAGCTGATAATATACACATGATCGAAATTGAAGTGCATCAAATAAAAATTTTGAGTAACAAAGAAATTAACGAAAGGTTCATAACAAACTACTCCTAGATTCAAAATTAAACTACAACTGTAATTTGTGGAAAATGTGTTTGAGATATATATGGGCTATGTAGAGTTTTCGAGGTGATTCAACACCGACTATGTACAAAACTACAAGGAATGTGAGAGAGGAGTAAAGAGGTCTTAAAAAACGGGCATGAAAGTTTAAAGTTAGATATTCGCTGTCGGCTTCTCTCGCTCGGAATGGTCCTTCCTTCATTCCAAGTTGAAAAAGGGGTTTCAACTTCTACTTCTACATCACATCTCTCTCTCTCTCTCTCTCGGTTCTGCCCTGATGAGCGTTTCAAAACTCTCTTGTATCTTTCCTTTTTCTTTTTATTTGGTACACTTTTAAACCTTTCTTTACTGTTCTAAGTGCTCCCTCAAACCCTAACTCTCCGGCCTTTGCTTTAATGGGTTTAATGGGGATCTTCTTGTAAATTGATTTATTCCTGAACCATAGTTCCAATTATTATCATTATTATTATTACTATTCGCAATGATTGGCTAACTAACTTCGAGCAACTAACTTATATGTAGAAGCAGTGCTCAGAAAAAGAAGAATGCCCTACAACCAAAAGAGAGGCCAACATTTTTGACCCAAGATCATAATTACTAAACCCCACCACACGAAATTAAGATATATCATAAACTTTAAAATGCATAAAATCATAAATAAGGGTACCTTCCTCAGCAGCTACTAATTATGTCCCTAGTCATGTTGGGATCTGGGATCCCGTCCAAAACCTTATGGAAATCATAGCAAGAAGAAAAACACACCCACATAGAAGGAGACACCATATTTAACGTGGTTCGGCCTTAAAGCTTACGTCCACAGGAGAATAACCGGTTATCACTATATCAATGGAGAGATTACAGAAAGATTACAATAGAGGAGCTCACACTCCTCACTCACACGCTCATCCGTCTCCCTCGCTCACACCGAGAGAGACGGTCTCTCCGCCTCACATCTCTCACTCTCTTTGGCTTGCTCTTTCTCTCACGGTTTGCTCACTCTTTCACCTCTCCTCTCAACCTCCATTTATAGATACATTACAGATGAAGGTGGAGAGGCTGGCCTTGCACATGGCCAGCTCATTTCTTCTCCTTTCGGTGACCGTCTTCCTTGACATGGTTGGTGGCTGCCGTACTTGACTTGGTTGGTAACCTCCTTCCATGACTTGTGTGTGTTCCCATGGAGAAGAATATCACCCCCTTCACATGGGGTGATATCAACAAGTCACATGTACTAACACATGTTATATCATCAATTAAAAGCAAAAATGCTGGAGGCACATAAGTAGTAACTATCGACAGGAGTTATTTATTGTGTGGGATTTCGTATGTGTACATCTTTACTCATCATCAATATGATATGCAACACGCATGAGTACACATCCGTGCTTACATTGACTAGAATGCAATGCATTTCAATTAATCAAAATATGCTAGCCCTGATCAAGAAGAAGCATCAGCAGGTGACAATAAAAACAAAGCATAAGTTTAAAGGTTAAAGTACAAATATACCAGTTAAACTTAAATTCCAGTCTAACTTAAAATATTTGCCATGCAGATGCAATGGCATGTGTCATAGTTAAGAGGAAATTAACTCAAATGTGAACGTCTTAAATTTTTATAACTTAAAAATAAAAATAAAACTTCAAAACCCTAGATATCTGATGATAACATATAAGCGAGCTCTACTCTAGAAGATAGCTGAATCACTTGGTGTCTAGTTAAGCAATGACCTAGATTCAACCAAAGGAGAATTTCTTCCTTGTGGCATGGTATTGGCAGCTGCAGGGTTATTAATCCTATGATCACCAGAAACTGGGGCTCTTCGTGGAGAGGGCCTTTCAAGCTTTGCTGATGCATCGAACTTCTTTTCTCCCATTGCATTTCCAGAGAGGATTGGCTTTGTTTCATACATTTCTGACATCGACTCCATATCAGTGCCTCTATCAATATGAATCTGATCATCTTGCTGGGAGCCAAGACATGATGAGGTTGTAGTTGTTGTTGTTGTTCCCAATTCTTGCAAATGGAGATGATCATCTGGCCACATTAAGGGGCTCTTGCCACTACCATATGGGTTAATTGGCCTCTTCTTCCCCAGTCCACCACACATGTTATGATCATTATTACTTGGCATGAATCCATCATGAAGTACCGGTGATGATCTGTCCATGTTGTGCTGAACTTGAAGGTCAAGTTGATCACCTCCATATATGTTTAGGTCTTGAAGAGAGGGAAAATTGAGTAGTGGAGAACCAAAGTCCTTCATGGCTCCGATATTGTCCGAAACTCCTTGATTTCCTCCTCCCTTGTAGCTTCCTGAAGCAGCCATGTTCTCACCGGCGAGTGTTTGACAGGCTTTCTCCAGTATAGTCTGCATGTACTTCCCTTGAGCTTCAATCCTCAATTGAAGGTGTCTCTGAACCTGTCATGCCCCATAGCACAACACAAGAATAACCCCACCTCCCAATGAAATCAATTTATATATATATATATATATAAGCACAACAAAAGTAGCTACTTTGCTAGGAATAGGACCCCATTCCCATTCCCACTTCAGTTGGAAATGACAAAAAATAAATTGATCAGTTGAGGTGTTTGGGGTTGGAAATTGTCTGTGTGCTTACCTCTAATTGTTCATGTAGTCTTCTCTGCACCTCCATTTGCATCCTAATTGCATCAGTGAAGTGAAAATTACTGCTATTGATATCATAACATTCAACAAGAAAAATCAAAAATCCCGAACGTAAGAAAGAAAGAAGAAAAAAAAAAAACACATCTTTTCTTATATATTGTTGTAACCATCCTGGTGGCCCTCTCCCTCCCCCTCAACCCCAACACAAACATTAAGATTTGAGAGAGAGAGAGAGAGAGAGAGAGAGCAAAATCAAAGAAAGGATTGAGAAGGAAGTACATACTCATTCATACTACGTGCCATAATCCCAGAGGAAGAAGCTGTATTTCTTTGGAGATCTAAAGCTGAAGCTACCACGGACAATTGAACAGCTTAATTAATAATAATATATATGAGTTATGCAGTTAATACAAATGAATTACTAGAAATTGACAACCTCTCTCACCATCTTTGATCGAATGATCATTAAATTCCTTGTGAGGTTGCTTTCCAAGCCTGAATTTCTGGTCAAGACAAACAAGAGATTAATTGAATCAAACGGAAGGAAAAAAGAAGAAGAAGAAGAAGAAGAAGAAGAAGAAGAAGAAAAGAAAAGTGAGAGAGACACACACACATGAAATATGTGTATTATATGCGTGAGTGAGTGAGTTAGTTGTATTGAATCTCAAACTCAAACCTGAAGATGGCTCTTGAGATGGTAAAGAGTGAGACCCTTCACACCCATAACTCTCATAATCGTCTTTGGTGTGGCCTCTGCGCAGTTCACATAGAAAATAACAAAGCAAATTAAAGAAACAAATTTAATAAATAAAGAAAATTTTGAGTAACATTAATGGAACCCAAGATCAAAGATAAGAAAGAATTAAGTACTGTCTGGTCCCCCAAGCTGAGTTACGGCGTCGACAAAGCGCTCATGGAGCTCAACGGTCCATCGGAGGCGGGGCTTAGGGTCTGTGGTGAGGACAAGACCAGAGTCTCCTTGAACACACATGGGTCTATCATGTGAATTCATAGTCGCAGGCTTCTTTGAATGGAACATTCTCTCTCTCTCTCTCTCTCTCTCTCTCTCTCTCTCTCTCTACAAAGAGATTCAAGAACAAATGCGATGCAAATAGAATAGGGTGCGTTTTTTTGAAGAAGAGAAGGCCTTTGATTTCTCAAATAGAAAGGCCGGGGGGACAAGCTAACCCTGCACAAAAAAGGAAATTTCAAATATACTTAATTTAAAAAATCAAAAAATTTAAATTTAAATTAAAATTTAAAGTGCACCTACTCTAATATACAGTCCTTCCTTTGCCTAAAGATACATACTCTCTCTCCCACCCTCACAAAAATTTAAAAAATTTACTATTAGAGGTTGGCTACCAAGTTTCTAGACTGTGTGATTACACTTTTAGTCACTTAATCTCTCGTAAGGGATTTTTAGATTTCAACTTTTCCCAATCGAAAAAACAAATGTTCTAACATGCAATATGACACTCAAACATAGTGATATATAAATAAATAATATATATATATATATAAATTTAGTTATAAAATGATGCAATTGTATTGCTGATTTATTATTTTAAATAAAGTATCTATTTCAATGGCATTTAATTACAAAAATACTATGACTACATTTTTGATGAGAAATTATGTATAAATATAGAAAAATATAATACCATTTTGATGGAAAAATTTATGTACGTAATCTTAAATTTTGTAAAGTTTTTCACTAATATGAAAATATTTTTCATAATTTCAACTGAAATTATATTTTTTTTTTATAAAAATTCTATATGAAGAACTCTTTCTTTGTTATAAGAAAAATGCTTGGGACCTCTAATTAGAGGTACCACTAATGATGTGGCAGTGGGTCCCACCACTGCCACAACCAATCATGTGTCTTGATTTTTTTATTTTTTTTTTTTCTTCCTTTTCCACCTCATTAGAGGTGTGTTTAGAGGTGTGTTTTTAGAGGTCTCTAGCATTGTTGTTGTTATAATGTTGAGAGAGAGAGAGAGAGAGAGTACATATGGTTAAATAGTTACACAGGGTATACGTATAAAGAAGAGTACCTCTTTGTAGGGCTCTTCTTGTACTACCCAGTGAGTGGTGTGAAAGCTTTTCAATATTTTCATATTAAAAAAATATTTAAAATTTTTAAAAGTATCCACAATAATATGACAGGATATGCGTCTATTTTTAATTCGTTACACTTAATAATGGTAGATCCAACTCACATGTCATATTATTGTAGTTGAATTTGTATATATAAATGTGTAAATTTCCAGCATTACACTTTATATTATTAAAATAAGATCGAGCAAGTGAGAAAAAATATTTAAGATCCACAAAAAAAAAAAAATTCACTATTTGACCTACAATATTGTGATAGAATAAATTTTAACTTTTAATTTATCACTCATTTAATTGGGTAGGTTGTATCCAAGATTCTAAAAAGCGGTTGCGGTCACCGTAACGGTGGCGGTAGTGATTCTGATTCTTGAGGTGTAAAGACCGTAGTGTAGCGATTCTTGATAGCTGGAACCATGAATTTTTTTATTTTTTGCACAATTTGAAAAAAATTTACCGATACGCATATTTTTTTTTCCATGATCATATTTACTGGGTTAAAAATAAATATTGATCAATTTTTGTAAATTTTTAAGTGTGATCCAATACATTTTATATTTTTAAATCACTATAAACTGAGTTTTTTACATTTTATTTTAATAATTAATGATTTTATATTTTACAAAAAATTAATCACTAACTATTATATATAAGATAAATAATAAAAAAAGTAAGAGAACAAATAAAAGCCTAAATATATATATATGTATATATATATACATATTTTAACCAAACCAAATAGATAATGATCACACTTATTATTATTATTATTATTATTATTATTATTATTATTATTATTATCAAACAATATATAGATAGATACACAGAAACAAAATGGTTTAGTGATAGCAGCTGAATAGAATAGCATGGGTCTTATAATTTCAACAAATTAATAACATGTTCTTCATCTTCCCTCTTCTTTCTCTCTCTCTCTCTCTCTCTCTCTCTCTTGCTTCTTTATTTTCTCTCTTTATTTTCCCTCTTCTCTCTATCCCTCTTCCCCTATTTTCAACTTTTTTTTTGTGTGTTTTTTTGAAAGAAACAGTTTGGAACCGTTACGTAATGGTACGTAATGCATCATACCGTTCTGGTATTCACGCCACACTATGACTACTACAGATGGCGGCATGTAACATGTGGTGATAACTGCCAAAACCGTAACGGTTGCGGCCGTTTTTTAAAACCTTAGTTGTATCTCTCTTACAACGTCATTATAAATCTGTTTAAAAATCTAAATTATAAATCTCTGATCACTTCTTGCAAGGAGGGAGTGAGTGTGAATAAGACTCGTTACGTAATCATAATCATGGTGATCATTTTGTTGTACCTTTTTGTGCTTTCTCCAGTTGTACCAGAGATAGACTTGTATATATATACACGAGAATGAATGCGACTACCGCTTGCATTGCATTGGCATTTGCGTTAGCATGTAAAACATTAACTCTGCCAATTGCCATGATATGATATGATTCGTTTGATTCGACTTTCTCCTCCGTTTCATAGTACCCACCCCTTTATACATATTTTTTGCATCACCGCCATCACTATGTCCATGTCCATATGTGAACTATTATCAGCAATTATATGTGTTGAATGTAATTTTTTTTTTTTTATACCAGAACACCTTTATGGTAGGATTTTTAAAATCCACCCTTACAAGCCAAATAGGGCAAGTTAACCGATCCACCTAAACCGTCGGACTTCTACATAAATAGTAGGAGATTCGAACCCTGACCAGTAAGAAAAGAAGTATACTCCCTTACCAAAATCCCTTAGTGGTAATATAATTTTGTTTACTCACTCAATCGATGAATTAATAATATCATATTTTTTTATTAATTAGTTTGAAAGAATAGATCTTAATTACACATTTAAAATAATAAATTCAAATAAAATAACCACACAAGAAATTATGTATTGTTCACCCACAAATACTCTAAAGCGTGGCCAGCTATCAGTGTTTGGACTTGACTCAGTCTAGCTTGGCCTCTAGGTACCTGAACTCGGTAGAATGTCCAACTCAACTATTCAAGTGTGATGCACAAGTAAAACATGATGTTATTCCAAACACTGCCTTCAAACACAAGAAACAAGAGATTGCATTAACATAAAAATTACAAGAGAGTGAATAAGCATCTGTTGGAAATATTTAGCATTTCTAGTTACAACATATATATATATTCCTTAGTGCTATAGAAAATGGGGTTCCCAACCCATTTGCATATTGTTCAGAAAAAAAGAAAAAAAAAAAACCCATTTGCATTTCTTATTGCATTGTTGACACATAATAAAGCATGCATTAGAATTGAGGTCCTTTTAATTTTTACCAATTTTCTCTTAAACTGATCTATAAATGTATAGAAGAGTTAATTTACATAAGAATTCTAAGAATGAGTAGACAATCAGTTTTTAGATCAATGCATTAATTGAGTAATGTTATTCTAATATTAATGGACGACAACAATGCAGAATTTTTTTGTGCTAATTAATGTAAATTTAGAAGATAATTATTGACGATGAGGACGTGAAAAGTGAAAGCAATGGTCAAGAGAGACTCCAGACTGACAGCTCTCGAGCCTGCTTGTAACAATTAACACAAGCAGCACAAGACAATATTCTGAATGGGCACCCTCCTCCTCCTTTTCATGTGAATCTTTGTCCTCAATTTTTCTGCTTCAGATTCATGCTTGTTTTAGGAAAACAAAGGTGTATGTATACAAATAAATGAACTACTACTCTTTGAATTTAGAAAATAATTGATCAGGATGTGGTTTATAGAGAGAGACAGAGACAGAGACAGAGAAAGAGCACTAGAGAGGGAACAACACAATAACAAGAAACCAATCCAGCTTTAGGAAGATATATCTGTTGTTAATGTGTATGTATTATTTGAGGAGGAGGAGGACGTGAACATCAATGCATAAAGTATTACTGTTTGTTTCATATATATTTATATATATAGATAGATATATCGTGGAGCTTTCCATGGCAGGTGGGTGAGGATAAGGGTTGAGGGGACCTCTCTTCTCTTCTTCTAAAAGCCTTTTTGTTCTAAAGTTTACTACTGGGGTGGGTCTGGGTCTGGGTCTGGGTCTCATCCTCCACCACTTTTGTGGAATAGAAGATTGTTCTCCTTGCTCCATTGCATGTCTTTACATGTATGTATACGTAATATATGAGTTATATATATTAACTTGTGTTTATTAAAATACATGTTAAGAAGATTATACATCCTTTCTTGCATAAACTTATATATAAAATGTACAATCTTATATGTATATATATATATATATGGATGTATTTGTATAGAGATCACCATTCTCCCAGATAATACAGATCAAAAACAAACAAAGACAACTTAAAGAAGGGGGTCAAACCAAAAAAGCTTAACATGGGCCCCATCCCTAGTTAAAAGAAAGTGAAATGAGGATGAGTGAGAACATTATAAAGGTAGCTACGTACCCCCCCTCTCTCTCTCTCTAAACACAAACACAAACACAAACAGAGAGATAGAGAGAGAAACAGAGCTAGCCCATGCATTGACGTCATAAAAAAATGTAATGGGCTTATTATTATGTGCACCATAAAAATCTGAACTAGGAAAACTCTATTATATATATATATATATAATGATATGATATTCACCCAAATCTGAAGATAGGAATCAATGCTTTCTTCTTTCACAATCAAAGGAAGATTCTTCCTTCCTTCCTTCCTTTGATATCTATACATTTAAGACTTCTAATCTCATGGCTGGCTGGCTGGCTGGCTTCTAACTAATCGCACTTTTTATGTATGTAATGTAATACTGATTGATGTATTCCATGGCCAAGTATTTTTATCATTAAACTATAACCCCCACTTTCAAATGAGGGTGAATTGTTTAGTATATAAATTATTAAGTATCATAAATATAAAAAAAAAATATGTTAGATTTTTATGACAGCAGTGCGTAAGAACAACTAACCAATGCTTGTATGCCACCAAAGTCATTCAAAGCTTTTTTTATGTCTTCTCTACCTCTCCTCTCCTCTCCTCTCCGTCCATTGGCTAGAAAAAGTATTTCTCATTTTTAGAGTAGAGAATAGAATATTGTCAAACTTCTATGGTGTTAGAAGGGATAGAATATTGCCCTACCCAGCCCAAGCCCAACTATTATTATTATTATTATTATTATTATTATTATTATTATTAAAAATTAACTAGCAAAAGCTAAGATTTCACCTTTAGTTCATATTAGATATATAGTATAAGCCAGACGAGAACCCCAAATGACAAAAGTGATTCTAAGGGCATGCCATATCATATATTTGTTTGCTTAAATCTCAAGCATCTTTTATATCCTTTTTAATAGAATTTATTCTCACCAATGAATATATTCCGCCTTTCATGGTGTACTTGCGGGACCTATCCATCTCCATCTCCATCTCCATCTCCTCTATGGTGTTCTTCCTCCTCTATGTCCACGTTTAATTTTTCCAGGTGAAATTTGATAGAATTGTGTAAAAAATAAATTTGTTCACACTTTGGGAGAGTGAACAAAACACAAAATTTGACGAGTCCAAAACAATGGGTCTCATATTCAAAAAGTACCAATCAAAGGATTGTATATTACATATATAGTTGCCAATGTGTAAACAAAATTATACTCGATATAAAGTCAAACTTTACTTACGCGAAAGATATTGATGTCCTGTTACACCAAATCACCAAATTTTATTTGTTTGGATGCACACCAATACACTCAATAGTCAACACATCTCCATCGATATCCATCTATATGTAAATAAATGACAAGGAAAGAAAATTCCCACTCAAAACACATTATAGACGAGTCTGAGAATGGACAGCCGTAACCGACAATGATCACAATGATTATATATGTATATGGGGGTATATTTTTACATTCCATTCTCACAATGTTTTTTATATGTTTATATCCTCTTTATTTTTACACACATGGCATGATATGGTATGGTATGGCATGTCATGGGATGCATTAACTGAGTCAACTCAGAACTCACATGGATTGCCCAAGAATCTGATTCCTGCCCAGGTGAATGCATGTCATTTTATTCTTCTCTCTTTTTGTTTTTGTTTTTTGTTAATTTGTTTTTTTTCCATTGGGTTATCCCTTTCAATATCATGATTAGTTTTTTCTTTTTCCATTTTTTTATTTTAGTAAAAGCCTATCACAAACTAAGATTGGGTTAATTACAAAACTCGTCCTCACATTGATTGAGGTTTCAAGAAAGAAAAAAAATTCTAAATATTAAAACCCAACAAAGCCTAAATAGACCAATAACTATTGGCATTTGTTTCCATTCTGCTAGAATCAGCCAGTATCATGCCAAAAACACTCATTTTGAAACACTACTCAGTTAAAACAAACAACCAACCATACCACCCACCAAAGAAAATAGGAAAGAACGCAGTAAAAACTTTTTCAAAACAGAACAAGACAACAAAAAGAGAAGGTTTGCAACACAAAATCATGTAACAGCTGTTGTATCTTACATACAGTGCAAGTTGACACTTATTTATATACCTACAAAAACTCGTCTTATACGAGCCTTGCGAGGTAGTGCTGTTCCCCCAAGCTACCTCAACAACCTGCACTGGCAAAATTTAACACATTTTCCCATTTCAAAATGCAGAGTCCGTAACAAGAACATCTTCATTCAATTGGCTTGTGCCGGAAGCTTGCTAATGATCAAAATACGAACCTCAAACGTCAATTACTGTTCATATTTCCCAAACACACGTACTTAATCTGCAAATACACAGCCAAGAGAGAACCTCAGATAATGACAGCAAAATTGGAGGAGCATGCTGAAAACTTTGGGCTTCTGAATATCATTATATACTACAAGGCCCACAATTAACCATAAAAATTTGGCAAACAAATAGATCAATAGTCCAATAACAAACCTATTGGGTGAAGCAATGGGTAGTAAAAGAAAGAATACAAACTGGTTCAAAGAAACTTCTAGCATTCTTTATTTATAATGACCAAACAAGTCTTGAAATAACTTCTCTGGCTTCACCCATATATTCATGTTTTCATGTATAATTTCCACTCCCATGACACGGAAAAAGAAGTGTTCTGAATATACTTACTTCCAAATATTCATCCATCCCATACTTGGAACCTTCCCGTCCGAGGCCAGACTGCTTAAATCCTCCAAATGGAGCTACCTGCACAAAAAGCAAACAAGCACTAAGCCAGTCACAACATTGCCATTGTGATGCCCATGGCAGATGCAGTAGGAGTCCTACCTCTGTTGAAACTAGTCCTTCATTGACTCCAACAATGCCATATTCAAGAGCCTCGGCGATGCGCCAAGAACGTTGCATGTTTGATGTGAATACATAAGCAGCTAATCCTGAAAGTGTAGGTGTTGAATGTATAGTGAAACACCTATCTCATTGTCTTTTGGATAAATCCATGATCTATTTACCAAGAGATTTGGGTAAAAAGTTGAGGCTTTTTCGAATTCAATGTTTACGTAGCCACGTTAAATGTATATATTGATAACTAAAACCTTAAATATATTTCTATATTAGGTTAACAAGACATGTAAAAGGATGCAACTTTGAATGGTTCTGATCTTGTGACAATATATGGAATATTTTGGAGCACAAACCTGCATTCGTGTCATTAGCAATGTTTATAGCTTCCTCCTCAGTTTTAAATCGCAGAAGGGGTGCAACCGGTCCAAATACTTCCTCCCTGAAGAGAAACATATTTAAATACAATGTGGAAGTGCATAAAATAAAAACAAGAAAGAGCCATATACTTCATATATCTTAAAATGAAATTTTTATCAAATTTGAAAATCCAAATATCTATGAAGGAATTTATAACCTACAAGCCAGTGCTTTTAAGGCTCAAGGCGCACTAAGGCACTGAAGGTCTCTCGAGGCCTAGGCGCAAGGCGAGGCACGGGCTTTATTGAAGCAAGGCGCACAGTCTTAGTAAAAAATAGATAAATTAATATAGACTAATCATTCATAGTACTAAGACAATTTTTTTTAAATAATATGTTCTTATTAATCATTTATTTATTATATTTTTTAAATAATATGTTCTTGTTAATTTTTTTATTTTTATTTTACATACTTATATTTGTGTTTTTTTATTAATATGTATAAATATATATTATATAAGATATAAGATAATATATACTCATATATATTATATAAGATATAGGTAAAATTATTTTAAACTCATATATATATACTAATACATATACATATTAAGATAAAAACCAAACAAATGATAGATAAGACAGAGAGAAGCCGAGAGAGAGAGAGAGATCATAAGCTTGCGAGGCGAAGGAGAGAGAGATAGAGAGAGCGATCGAAGTCGAAGGAAGGTCAAGTCGTCGAAGTTGAAAAGACGAAGTCGATGGGAGGTCGTTGAAATCGAGAAGAAGAAGTCGGCAAATCAATTCGAATCACCCAGGCTTAGCAGCAAACAGAGAAGGAGAAGAAAAGAAAAAGAAGAAGAAGAAGAAGAAGAAAAAGCAGCGCTGACCTGAATCGAAGTCAAAGTCGAAGTCGAGAGAGGAAGCCCAGAGGAAGAGAGATGACACAGATTTGTTCGATCGATTAGGGCTTTAAGTCGTATTACTGATTTGGGTTGAGTAACTCATTGAATGAGTTGTAATCCTATGTGGTTGAGCCTTTCGAAGACAAATCACAGCCGTTCGATCAACAGTAGAAACAACAAAAACAAAGCCCGCTTAGGCGCGAGCCTTGCACCTCTCGGCGCCTGCCAAAGTCACATCTAAGGCGCGTGCTTCATCTAATGCGCCTCGCCTTGAACCCGTTAAGGCGCACTTCATGCGTTGCGCTGCACCTCGCGCCTAGGTGCGCTTTTCACAACACTGCTACAAGCTAAAGCGGCAATGGCTAAAATCAATCACCATCAGAAATCACTGGAGGAATGACTACACAGTCTCTGCAAGTAGATCTAAATGTCCAGGCCAATCATCCCCATTTTGAGTATTGTACTATGAACACAAACCATTACACAGAAAATAAAGTACAGAAGTCCAAGTCACTAAGGCCCCGTTTGTTTAGAGAGTTAGAGGGGGGATTGGGATTGGGATTGGGATTGCGATTGATAGTGAGGTGGGACCCACTAATATTGTGTTTGTTTTGAGAGATGGGGAGGGAATTGATAGTGAGCTCCGGATTAGGATGGGCCTCCCGAAGGGAATTCGGATGGACCTCCAGGACTTGGTATTAGAAAAACAGTCCAGCGGACTAGAAATTTTTTTTATTTATTTATTTTTTATTTTATTTTTTACATATCGGGCATTTTTTTTTTAACATTAATGTTTAATTTTTTGTATTTTTTGTTAAGTAAAAATTATTATTTCATTTGTTTTTTTTTTTTTGGAAATTTTTTATTTTATTTTTATTTTTTAAAAATTTTTTACATGTTGGGTATTTTTTTTAAAACATTAATGTTTAATATTTTTTTGTATTTTTTTTATTATTTTATATTTATTTTATATAAAAATAATTTAACAATCCCTATACTAACAACTATCATCAAAACAAACACAATTTTACTTAATCCCCTCACTATCAATCCCCTCACTATTAATCCCTTCACTATCAATCTCCTCCGTTCTATCTCTGAAAACAAACGGGGCCTAAGTTCTTTCTAAAAATTCATTTGTAAAGTTCCCCTTTGAGAATCATTTTGGTTCTCAAATGCAAACTTCAATTGCAAACAGCATAAACTTCACTTCGTAAACTAACAAGCACAGAATGAAAGCAGTCTAGCACATTTAAGCTATTAACAAACTACATCAAAATAGTTATAGACATCAGGTACTCCTGTGCATACATTTGCGGTGATGCAACCTAAACTTCATAATTTTCAAGCTGAAATGTTTCACATATGCATACATCTTAGGTGATACCAACTAAACTCTAATAATCTGCAAGCTGAAATGTAAAAGCAAATAAACTCCATTAGCAGATTATATTAAGCATTCATTCACCTAAGCAACAGCCCTTGATATAGCTCAACTACGTTAAGAACCACTAAACCATTGATTGTCATATACTAAGTTCCAGGTTTATTGATGTTTCTGTTACTGCTCCCTTCTTTTGAAAATGACAACAGGGAAAAGAAATGTATTCGTCCAAAATTAATTAATGCCTTTGCAAGACCATCCACCATCCTCTGGTAATGTCAGACAAAACCTAGTACTTTCAAACCAATTCACCATTAGGACTCGAAATTTAACTTAGTGCTGTCGATTTTAATGAGCACATATTGCCAGAATTTACTATCATTTATCGTATTTACTGTCTGTTCATGCAAGTAGGATCTATCGAAATGCATCCTGCAATAATAGTTTACAGAATTTCAAAGATAAAAATTTATCAATTATCAAACAACTCTCTTTAGGGGCCATTGCTTGGTGCAATCGTAAAGCAATCTACAATGATGGTTAGGCCTGTACCTAATCTACCCCCCTCCCAGCACCCTCGATTATCAAGGGGCAGCTCTGGGGAATGGCTTTCATCCAAAAACTTCATATCAAACCAATCACCAGCTTGCCATGTCAATGTCACTTGATCATGCAACATAATGGGTGTCTTGAGCGATAGAACATTCAACTTGTGGACATGAACAGGGACTAAATAGCAACCAGTGTCTCACAAGTTTCTAAACTACATTGTTCAAAAATTCTATCACAACTACACAGTAAGAAACATAATAGTCTAAAGCATTCCCTTTTCTGCACATACATGAGATCATTACAACATTACCAAAATAATAATGCAAGTGAAGAATTTGAAACTTTCTAACAGCCAACGTTTTAAAACAGTTACTATTTGGCTTCTAGAGTTTTACCTTGATATGAGCATCTCACTTTTGACATCAGTTATTATTGTAGGCTCATAAAAAGTCATTCCAAGGCTATGTCTCTTTCCCCCCAAAAGGATTTTTGCCCCCTTCATATCAGAAAATTTATGATTTATGAGAGAAATTATATGAAGTATTGTAGTAAAAAAAACATCCTATTCAACTAAATAGTAGTTTCTGAGTAAAGGGAACCAACAAAAATCAGCACAAGGAAAATAAAATAAAATAAATTCTTACACTGAAGCATGTCAACTCCAAGCAGCATGAGAGAACAAAGAAACAGATGACACAACCACAGTGGCAAACACAATTGTAACAATAGCATTCTTACCAAATATTAAAGGACTAGATTATTCAAAATAATGTTTGCGCCTTTCAGTTGAAGTTCCAACTGATGGAGAATGATCGTGTACTCCACACACACACACAAAAAAAAAAGAAAAAACTAAAACTGCGACAGGTCAACATAACCAATTGGTTCATGAAAACTATGGATGACTGTGTTTCTAACTTGACCATTACTTTAAGCAAGTTGAAAAGTGGTCAATGTGGGGCTCTGAAGCACATGCTTTTGATAGTAATTGCGATGCTAAAGCATGTCCATTGTTCAATGTGGGACTGTGGACGATGCATATCAAACCAAGATGAACTCCTGTAACCATGACAATACATATTCATTCCTTCTTCTTAATTGAAGATGACCCAATGGGTCAGTTGCACAAGAGGGCCAAGCTGTCAATAAATGGCAAGATAGCGAAGAAAGGGGCCATGGATATCTGTGTAGTTTTTTCTATCTATTATCCATGAGATCCTAGTGTTTGGGTACTACATAATTTTAAAACCTTCATATAGTATTTATATAAATTTAAAATATATATATTTATGAGGTAATTATAATGTCATGGTTCAATTCTAATTGACCCGACGGTTGACAGTGACCCAATCCGTTTTCTGATTTGGTTAACGGATCAGATTTCAGAACATCGACACAATACAATTGAAGAGTGTCTAAAAAAGAAATAAAACAAGCATAAACTTTGCTCACCTAAAGTTCCCTATGAATGATACTTTGTAGTTCAAATACCCATGTCTAAGTAACAATATCAGATAAGAACCCTATGCTACCCTAAGCAGAATATGAAGAAAAATCATAATTAGGTACTCTACCCATATTCCTGGTGTCATAAGATTTACAGATTTGACATTTGACACATAGACAAACACCCCTAACTCAGGCAAGTAAGATGGGGGAAGCCAAAAGAGGACACCATTAGACATAATAGATAGGATCCATCTGCTCCCCCTCACTTTATTTATTTGTTTACTTCTTTAAGAGTGAAAAGAACCAACGCTCAACTGAAAGAAAGAGCAATCAACCATATGCTTAACTCGTGCCCCAGGAGTCTCATTGCAAATGAAAGGGAACAGTTGGGTACAGAGCTCTAAGGCTTTATCTATATTTTAATCTAAAAGGAAGATACAATCATTTCTTATGCAGAAAGTTAATGGGATAACCAAAACTAAAAGCATTGTAAAACCAGCAGCATAGCAAATTTTTCACCTGTATAGTACAATATAGCCTAGTTTATTGTATCCATTTTACTACTATAACAAATTTAAAATTTCAGCAACCTATATTCTAAAGGCTCCCAGCCTCCCTCAGAAGATAATGCCATGTTTCTTAACAAGGATGTCAAATGCCTACCTGTTCCATGTCAATGGGAAAAATACAACCCACGGAAGTACATAACAAGCATCAAAACTCGCTTACAGGTTCAGCATATTATACAATAGAAGTGAAGGACCAAGTCACCCACTGTCACCTCTAGTTAACAAGATTCAACATATTATCAAATGGAGTATACTAAAATAGTAATTGTACCAGAAACATAAAGTATGAGCACATGGACCATTATTTAGATAAGACAATCATGAACTAAGAACCAAAAATAGTTTCTGACCCATGGACCATTAAAATGTCTTGGTGTGGTACCAAAGCCCTAGGATCAAGTCCTGCCTTCACCTGGGCTGGGAGGGGTTATGGGAAAGGAGAGGGCTACCCCTAGTTGTGTATCCCACCACCATTGGACCAAAAGTAAAATAAAATAGCTTCCGATCCTTCTCTAAATCAACGTTTATTAATTTTATCAGTATAGATGATAAAGCAAACCTTTGACTTAGCATCTTGCAGAAATGATTCAACCTGCGAGACAAATCCAGAAAGGATCAAATAGGATAGAAATAGATGTAAGAAACACCAGCTTCACAAGAACACTGCTTCAGGGAAACTGTTCAAGTCAAGACTAACCTTCTGCACTGCAGCTTCATTAATTAGTGGACCCTGCAAGAAACAGACAATTTAACTTCAAACAATGTTTCTTAACTCACTTGTTCTCCATTCTCAGGAAGGGGGAAATGCTCTAAATTGTGGTAGTAGACTGAATAATGACATTTCCTCAAAAAGGTGTGGAAAAAATACAATCCTGAATCAAAATTGATGCATAGCATACCCTTAGATTACATGCTTGGAAAATGAAGAAACAGGAGAAAGCCCATGTGACCTAACCAATGGATCAATAAGGCCCACCATACTGCATAACATAATCAAGGATTGTTTTTTGATAGATTTGGTTGAAAACAAAAGAGCCCATGTTCTTTGGAATTGGAAGATTCATGTTTCCACAACAGGGGACATTTCTTTAATTTTCTATGTTGTGGACAAGTTGCAAATTTCATCTTTCTTTGATGTCTACGTTCTAGGTTGTTTGATAATGTGTTTTGCATCTCTTGTTATTCAATATTTGTTGAGGCTTAACTACTTTAAGAAACCATTGTTTGGTGCGATTTGAGGAAATCATTTTTTAAGTAGGAAAGTGTCTATGGTTCTGTATAAGCTTTTATGCATCTCCAGCAATGCTCCCACAGTAGTGCTAATGCTATAATTTGGCATGATGAGGACAAAAAAAATCAACTTCAACAGTTTGCTGTCTGTTGGATAGCTTGATTTACATTGTTGGGCTCATTGTCCAATAGCTTAAGCTTTTGCGAAACTTAACATGGTATTAAAGCTCTAGTTGGGAGAGGTCTTAGGTTCAAGTCTCTCCATTTACTTTTGCTCCCATTTGCATTCTACTTCTCTCTATGTATGTCTCTTTGCATATCCACGTGCAGCATGGAATTGCATATGAGATAGGTTATAGGATAGCTTGATATATATTGTTCACCCCTATTAGATCAACACTAGTCCCAAAAACTTAAGTTGTTAGACCGTCTCCAACGCGTCCTCTTTTGTTTCATCAAATTTAATTTTGATGAAAAGCGTACAACTTTGGTGCTCCAATGTTAACATCAAATCATCAAATTGAGGATTTCTCAAACTTTTCATCAAATTGAGGATGATTGGAGCCTTTCACCAAATTCTTGTAGATAGCCGTTGGGACCATACCTGGACAACCGGCGGTTGTTTAGCCTTAGTTAGACTTCCGTAAATTTACACTAACACGTCAACCGCGGACATCCTCCCGATCGTCCTCTGGTCGACCGATGGTTTGATGAAAAATGAAAATTTTCCATTGGAGCAGCTCAATATCGGATGAAGCTTTTACTCAACTTTGATGAAAAAAAAAAGTAAGCGTTGGAGATGCTCTTAGGAAATGGGCTCGATAATGTATATCAAGCGTTTCCCTCAGGTGCGATCTTGTCTCACATGTGAAGTGCCAAATAGACCAAGAAACAAGGTGCAAAAAAAAAGACAAAACAAAGTACACAATGACAAAAATAATGAGGGTAACAAGAATTTAATCCAAAATTTCCTATAACAAGAACTCATATTATGTCATAACTGCCCAAAAGCTTAAATTGTTAGAAAATGCACTCAATAATTTCCATCAAGTTAACAGGCTCCTTTCTTAACAACTTAAGCTTTTGGGACAATTAGTCACTTAACACTATCCGTACCGCTAAATTTAGCATGATGCTCTCCATTTTGTTAATTTTGGCACGATTGGAGTAAAATGCCAAATTTTAGCTCAATCAAAAATTTACTATATTTCACCCCATAAAAATGCAATATCAATTAATTATTGTCAAGTTGGCAAGTTTGGCATTGTACAATGTTGCCAACTGTGCTACCACATTCCCCTACACCAAATTATATATTTTATTTATTTTATTTGATGTGACTTTGAATTAAATTAATAAATTAAAATTTCTTTAAAAAAATTAATCATTGCATTAAAAAATTTACATTTAAAGACACTGCTAATTCATATAAGAAAAATGCTTGGTGGCCCAAAAAGGAGCGGCTCGAATGGCCCGAATGGGTGTTGGCCGGTCCTCCGCCCGGATGATCGGCCAGACGTCTGCCCGGACAACCGGGTGAAAGATAGTCTACATAATTGTCACCTTTATCGACCACGGTACATCGGCCTCCTTGCGGACAACCGGCAAGGTAAATTTCGAGCCACTCGAGCCAACCTCATATTCGGACGACCAGCATTGCTCTTCATATAATTAGGTCTACAAAAGAACATTGTAAGGTAAAAACTGAATCATGCAGTAATAGTGCTAAAAAATAAATCAAAATACAACACTTTAACCTAAGTAACCAATTCTCGGAGCAAGAGTGGAGCATGAGAGCATCCTTTGTAAGGCTACCTCGAGAACGGGAGCACCTTCAAAGCATGTATATGTATATTTAAATATTTACATATTTTTATAATACATTCATATATTTATTTTTATATATAAAAAAGTAATTATATTTGTTTACAAACAAAATACAACAAATATTCAATAAATAAGAAATATTTCCAAAATATTTAACAAATGTCAAGTGCCTAGTAGTGAATTGCGCTTCTAATTTCCTCGGACAAGGGTGTGGGATATGTGTTTGATACTTTCCATTGGACACTTCTTATATATTAGTATTAACACTATCATTATATGTATAGATTATTGTATAATTGCTATAAAATTAGTAAAATGCATTTTTAACATTGTATGTCACATAATAAATTAAAAATATGACCATTTTTTTTTGACAAGTCTGTGCATCCTTAAATTCAATATTTGATGGGTTTGGCCTCTAGATACGCACTTGCATCTGAAACCTGTACCCAAGTCCATGTTAACATAGCCTGCAATGACATTTTACATGATGAATTTGATCTCCCGAGAATGCGTGCACAGTGAAAGGCGTGAAGACTAATCCAGCGTCTCACCTCCCATAGGGCGAAGATGTGACAAATAAAAATAGGACATAATTGAATTTGTTTGTAATGCGCAGATTTGACCACAATAATCCAAGGATTTGACATTATTTCATGGACAATTAGCCAATCCGCGAGCACTGTAACAATACAGAGTTCTTCCACTGTTATAGGTGAATTAGATGACTTAGATTTTTTTTTTTTGATTCAATAGATGACTTAGATTTTGACACTGTATTGTGCTAAAATATAGTTTTGGCATATGACTGGAGTGCACGGATACACAAGTTGATAAGTAGATTACAACACCGTTTGAATAGTGAAATTACATTAAAAGGTCTTAAAAAAGATTTTATTGTTATTATTATTATTTAATTCCTAACACTGTCGAGTATAACCACACAATATTCAACTTTCTTTCACCTTATTTAAGTCCATAAAACCTTAACCAAATTTACCCATCATTTAACCCTTAAATTTTCGGTTGTCTGCAATTTCCTAGAAGATTGCTATTCAATTTCATACCAAAACCAGCCTAACACTTGGAACTCAACCATAAAGACATCCTTAACCCTTTCTTCTCAAGCATAAACCCAAAACATTTAAAGCACAAACCAATTCCACCAAATTTGATCATAAGATACCATTTGTTGTGCTCCGTTCTACATCACATGTCACATCATAAAATTGATAAAATAGTTCCAACACAATTCGATTTCAACCATGAAAATATTACCATCTACTTTTATTGAAAAATGAAATTTAACATGTAGTGCACGACTGATTACCTGAGACACACCTTCATGAAAACCATCACCAACTTGCATTTTCTGGACAATATTGGAAAAGGCATCTGCAAATTTATCATAAATACCTATACAAAGGTTCATTGTATCAATCACCAAAAAACATTTGAAAAACAAAAAGTACTTTCGAAAAGGTCAATGAAGAAAATAGAATGATATAAAAGAAACTATCTGCACAAATGAAGCTATTAAAGATCAATTAATTAAAAGACACAATGCAAGACGTAATAATGTCAAGGAAAAATAAATTTAATGAAGCAAAGATTTTGAAAATTGACATGACTTCACTAACATTGGTCAAGAATTCCAGACAAGTTTTTTAAAATTACACGAGTTTTGAAATGTCATATTATCATTGAATAAGGAAGTTTGAGAGACACGTTTCTAGTTTCCATAACTTAAAATTACACTAGAGTTTCTGAAATGTCTCGGATCTAAAACATCTTGGAAACTTTTCCTCAAAGTTTCTATTAAAATTTCGTGAAAGTTTCATTTCTATTCTTTAAACGAGTTTCTAAGTAAACAAGTTCCACCTATCAAAGAGAGTTTCCTGGATAGTGCTTTGGATATTCCATCATGTTATTTGTTCAAATGGATTTCTAGACACACCAACAGGGAAGGTGATAATCAAGCCAATGACTGGCAATAATACATTGGAGTTTCTTAGAGGTCATTTCTTTGCTCAGTAGTAGTTTTGGGACTTTAGGCAGGCTCTCTTTTGGAACTAAACTACCTCTTGTTTCCTTGAGATAATACTATAGCTCTTCATTGTATTTTAGCTTTTCTTTACATTTCCTACAAGGATGCCTCATCCTAATTATGCCTAAGCTCTTTTCAATTTGATAAAAACTTGCTCATTTTATGCAAAGAAAAATGATATGCTTACAAGAAAAATTATAAAGAACTCATAACAAGAATGATGCGGCAGTGGCATTTGTGAAATTATGAGGATAATGACGAGTATTTTCATTGTAAATGAAGGGACTAGAAGATGCCACATCATTCTATATGGAAATTTTGTTCATAAGTTTTGTTTGTATACCATTATTCTTATGCAAAACACATACTATCTAAAACAATTAGAATTGCATATATGTACTTACAAAAAAATAAATAAATAAATTTAAAGAAATATTTATAGTTTAGTGAACTTCCATTTATACCTTCTTGCACAATTATTCTATTTGCACAGACACATGTTTGTCCACTATTACGGAACTTTGTTGCTAACTGCAACAACAAATTGGATGTTAAGAGTTCACTTACACATACAATGGAAAGTAAAAATATTGACAAACAGAATAATAATGTCCATCAAAACAAGCAGCAGGAGAACTATTGCTTAAAAACCACAAAATATTTGACCAATGTAATATACAAGTGGTAGGAGAAAGATATCAAGATGAAAGGTTCTATTTTGATGATGAAGACGAAGCCAATTCTCCTTTTCACACGAGTTTACACTACCTGGGAATTCCATAGGAAAAAAAAAATAAATAGGTGCACACAACTATTTTCTTTAAAATAAAAATAAAAAATATATTCCAGCGAGAAAGTACACAATCAATAAAATGTTGAGCCAAAACATGTTGGATCTTCTCAAACTACTACTATGGCTCTGAAAGAGGCATTCAAGTAATAATTGCACCATCCCAGTGAACAAAAGATGAACAATTTCCATCTGAACATTGACTTCTATAAATATTCTAGGTTGTTTTTGGAATTGCCTATTTTAGTTGACTTTTTAGCTTTTACGAAAAGACATGCAGAAAAGTAAAGAGAAGAGTTGACTTTTTTGTACGGACTTTTTGGCTATTTTAGCCTATTGCCAAAACAGCCCTCTGTCTGGTATATTGATCAAGCATTCCTCTGAGACAGACCACAGCTATATTATGCCATGGAAGTAAAGCCAATACATATGCCTTCAATAATGTTGGACAAGTTTCATATACCTATAAACTAGGAAGAGGCCACTGAGACTGGCGTGAAAACAGATCCTGATAGTGATATCAACTACATGCTGTGAAGCTAAACATAAAAGTATACCCATAATACAACCATGAAAACACCAGACAAAACGTAAATTTTCAGAACCACCTAAAGAATTCAAGGACTATTTGTCTGACCTCCAAGATTTGGCCCAAAAACTTGCTCAAAGAATTGTATTCCATACATAACATTCTAGTATCTGTTTTATGCTTGGGCATTGACGTCATTACTGAATACACACAAACTCCTACTGTTCTGTTTGTAATATCATATGAAATCCCAATCAAACCATTGTCAAATATTGAGCCCTTTAGCAGCTATTCAATGTTCTTTTGGGTCCATCTAGGCCATTGGTTGCAACCACTAGCCCTGTCCACAAAATTGAGAAGGTCGTATTAGTAAACGTCCACATTGATCACCAAACATCTAATAGCAAGCTGCCAGAATCTGGATGGAGCTTACGACTTCTGGTCAGTTCGAATATTATCGAAAACCAGACATGCAGTCTCATCGCTGTACAACCATATCCACTAATGAATCTCAACCCCCAAAAAAATGATCTACACATACCGCACATTTCTGGGTTCCAAACCTCTTTTTTAGCATGTTGGGATATTCGCCAAGATAAGTTGGTTTCTGGGAACAAGGGTATATTCTTTCACATTGTTGATTTCACATTAAATGCAGTCATATGGTTCAGTAATTCCGTCTCAGAGTAAATTATATCTATCCAAAGTCATATGGTAAGTGTATGGATTATGAAATATGGGTCCGATATACCTAGCTGGAGATGCACCCAACAAGTACGTATAAGTTATTAAGTTTATTATATAGATATGCATAAGACTTCTATTTTATAGATGAAGTGATATATTTTAGTTTTTAAACATCATTATACCCTTGAGATATTAAAAAAATTATTTAAGAAATATGAAATAAAGCCATGTCCAAGTGTCCTTGACAGGAGATTTCGATGAATCCGACAATTGACACATACTTGCACCCAAATTAAATCTCCAATAGAACCAAAACTTTAGACCTATATATAGATGCACTAGTTAGCCCTAAGTTTTAATGCTATGGCAGCTTTAAAAATTCCAGTTAAACTCCTGGTTCCAAACAAATGATGGGCCAATGCCACAACGAAAATAAATAAATTATGTGTTTAACTTATAACAATTCTAGGTCAACCCAACTCAACTAAGCCTTTTGCCAACTATTACAATTATAGTTTTTTCTCCAAAATGCTAATGTAGGTATATGGACCCACTACCCACATGGCTTATCCATGTCAGTGTCATGTCAGACCCTATCACCACGTGACAGTTTCCTAGAATGACACCTGGGGAAACTAGGCGTTGCCATTTGTCCAGCCTTGAGATAGGACACCAAGGGCAACCCCAAAAGTCACAAGCACACTCATTCTTCAGTTGAGTGTGCCCCCCTCCATGGTATGATCTAGCTGGGACCTCCTTGGACTTGGTCGAGTTGTTCTCCAACCAAGCTGCTTATCTCCCTCTTTCTATATATACACAATCTCCCAAGCCACAAGACGATTTTTATCCTAACCAGGCTCAAAGAGATAGATCCGAGGTTAGCACCTCGATCATAGGGCAGCCAAGCAACCCATGACCCCCATGCAGGATCACTTGTGTTCTATGGCTTGGTGGCTAGAGCTGGAGGGTTCATTGAGGTAACTTGTCCCATCCTCCCTCGAGAGACCTAGACCTCAACCAATCTCGAAGATTTTGGTTGTCAACTATGAAGCATGGACACTCCAAAATCGGTACCGTGGCGGTATCCGACACGCGGCCACGACGGGGTCATAAGGACACGCCGGATGGCGTGTCCCTTTAATTTAATGAATTTTTTGTAAGGGATACAGCAGGGCTCATTTTTAATTTTGTTATATTTATTTGGGGTCAAAGTGTAATATTTAAAAAGTACTAAAAAAAAATTAAATTTAAAAAAAAAAAAAAAAAAAAAAACCCAACAACAACAACGATGTAAAAAATCAAATGTTCCTTACTCTAATTGTAACAAACGACAGAGAGTGAAGGAATAGAGTGAAAGAGAGAACCTATCGCCGACTTGAACCAGTCGATCCACCACCTCCATCCAGTCGATCAAAGACCCCCGACCCCCACCTTTGAAGACCTCCATCAGTCGATTGTGAGCTCCATCGGTCGAGCTCCATCCAGACGACTTCGAAGGTAAGCCCCTCTCTCTCTCTCTCTCTCTCTCTCTCTCATATTCGTAAACTGTTTTTTATTTTTTATTTTTTTTTATACATTTATATATATATATATGTAAGACTTTGTTTTTTTTTGTAATTATATGTTTATGTATATGTATGTATATCTCTAAAACTGTATTTTTTTTATAAAAAAAAATATATAGGTTTACATATATATATATATACAGTATGTAAAACTCTCTTCCTCTTTTTTTCCTTCTAATGTGAATGTTAATTTATAATAGTTATAATGTATAGGAAAAATGTCTAGTTCAAATTCTGCCAATAACACACCATCTGCCTTTGATGCTGAAGATAATAAGCCAGTGTGAAAATATGTGACTAGATTAGAAAAATCTGATGCAAGAGGAAGGAACTATACTTTTCAATGTAATTTTTGTAGGGCTACACGTAAAGGTTCATACACTAGGGTAAAAGCCCATTTGATGCAAATTAAAAATCAAGAGATAGAAGTATGTCTAAAAGTAACAAGTAAGGATAAAGCTGAATTTGAGAGAGCAATTGCAGAAGCAGAGTTGAAATTGAAAAACTCTATGTTGAAGAAAGTCCCATTGCCTCCTTCTAGTTCAAGTGCATCATTAGGTTTATATTTCAACGAACGGAGGAGATCTCTGGATCAAAAGGAAGAGGTCAACTGCTATAGGGAGTGGAAGTAGTAACCATGTTATGAAAGCATTTAACATTGGGGCTCTAGAACGATTAAATGGTGAGATAGCTAGAATATTTTATTTAGCAGGCTTGTCATTTCATCTGGCAAGAAATCCTTACTATGTTAGTGCATTTACTTTTGTTGCAAATAACAACATACAAGGATATGTACCGCTTGCGTATAACAAGTTGAGAACTACATTGCTTCAAAAAGAAAGGATAAACATTGATAAATTGTTAGACCCTATTCGAGGCACATGGAGAGAGAAGGGTGTGAGTATAGTCAGTGATGGATGGAGTGATTCCCAACGAAGGCCATTAATAAATTTTATGGCTGTTACCGGAAGTGGGCCTATGTTTCTTAAAGCGGTTGATTGTTCAGGGAAAACAAAGGACAAGTATTTTATTTCCAACTTGATGAAGGAAGTAATCATGGAGGTTGGGCCTAAAAATGTGGTTCAAGTCATTACAGATAATGCCCCAATTTGCAAGGCAGCGAGGCACCTAATTGAAGCGCAATGTCCTCACATCTTTTGGACTCCTTGTGTTATGCACACCTTGATCTTGCCTTGAAGAATATTTGTCTTTAAGAATGTGGAAAATAATTCAGTTGTGTTTAAAGAGTGTAATTGGATTAATGAGATTGTGGGTGATGTGATGATGACCAAGAATTTTATTTGTAATCATTCCATGAGGTTGGCAATATACAATGAGTTTGTGAGTTTGAAGCTTCTTTCAGTTGCCCAGACACGTTTTGCTTCTTCCATTGTCATGCTTAAGAGGGTCAAGTTGATAAAGCAAGGTATTCAAACAATGGTAATCAGTGACAAATGGAGTTGTTATAGGGATGATGATATTGGTAAGGCCAAATTTGTGAAGGATAAGTTGTTGGATGACTTTCGGTAGGATCAAGTCGATTACATACTCTCCTTTGTTACTCCTATTTATGACATGATTAGAGTTTGTGACACTGATAGACCTTCTCTTCACTTCGTTTATGACATGTGGGATACAATGATAGAAAAAGTGAAGATGTTGATATATAAGCATGAAGGAAAGCGACTAGAAGAAGAGTCTATATTCTATAATGTAGTACATCAGATTCTTGTCGACCGGTGGAACAAGAACAACACACCACTTCATTGCTTGGAACACTCATTGAATCCAAGGTGATTACAACACAATTTACTATTTTTATTAATTTAAGCTTAATATTATTCTTTCACATTTATAATGAGTAGTACATTTTTTTCATTTTAGGTATTATAGTGACGTGTGGCTTCATGAGGATCCAAGCCGAGTTCCCCACATAGGGATGAGGAGGTCTACCTTGAGAAAAAAGTACTTGAAAAGGTTCTTTGATGATCCAATAGAGCAAATTTGGAATATGCCAAGTTCTCAACCAAAGAGGGGTCATTTGCTAACATTGATTCCATTGGAGATAGATATGATATGGATCCTCATAGTTGGTGGGTTGTTCATGGTGCATCTGCACCCACTCTTCAATCTTTGGCTTTAACGCTACTTGTGCAACCTTCTTCTTCATCATGTGCTGAGAGGAATTGGAGTATATACTCTTTTGTCCATTCAATGAGAAGAAAAAAGATGACACCCCAATGTGCAAAGGACTTGGTTTTTGTTCATAGCAACCTCCGTCTTTTATCAAGGAAAACCCCACAATACCTTGAAGGAGAGACCAAGTTATGGGATATTGCGGGCGACACATTTGATTCATTTGATGATATTGGAATGCTTGAGGTTGCAAATCTCTCACTTGATGAACCTGAGATGGAGGTTGTGTTGTTTACAGATGATAGAGGTGCAAACAAAGAAAAAGATGGTGATGCTAATGATGATGAAAACATGCAAGAAATTGGATCTACTTGAAGCTTGAATTAATGTTACTATGTTAGTATTTGTTAATTTTGATTTAGGATGAATGTAATATGAATCTACATAACACATAAAAATAAAAAAATTCGCCGTGTCCCCCTCCATGTCTGTGTCCCAATTTTTTGGAAATTGCCGTGTCCTATGTCCGTGTTTGTGTCCGTGCTTCATAGGTTATCAGCCACCTATTAATTGGTCCCATCAAAGCATATGAATGGGTTCTAGGTGGCCTGACTCTTCGATAAATAGAAGGCCTTCTCCCTTTTATACCACCTCTACGTTCACCCATCCCTTCTCTAGCAATCCACGCCACATCAAAAACCACATTCACTTTCCAGAAGGCTCCGTAGCCTACTACTAGTCATTGCACCACCAACAAGAAGGAACTCATATTGAGAAACGCCACACCAAAACTATAGCCATGAATGGATTCCTGCATAATAAAAATGGCATAAAACTAAAAGAGTAAACCACCCAAATCCTCACCCAAAATGACTAACTTCGGATATCAACCGGGTTCATTGGTCCCGCATATATACCCATTAAGAGATCCCTTGCACATTTCCGATGTCATACTCATTACATTACCCTACGCAATGATATGCTCTCCCTCTTTCCTTGCCAAGGCCCACTAGACACAAATACCACAATAGGTTGCAAAATCACATCATGCTACAGTGTTTCCAAGCCCACACAACCATGTGTGCGTGTCATCCCAAATACTATAGGTAACCAACCACCCACATCGTTCCCCGAAGGGAGAGGCCCAATCAATATAAAATATCTTCCAAATTCCCAACAATGTATAGAACCCTGATAGGATAATTACATCAAAATCATCAAGATTCACATCAGTTCCTATACATTCAATCCAGCCATACGTGAAAGTCGGTAATTATTTAAAACAATACCATAATAATCAATATATTTAGACAGATCCTGACTTACAGTTCCTTTAATTGCCACATCCAGGTCTGCATCATCAAAGATTATGCAAGGTGCATTGCCACCAAGTTCCAGAGATACCTAGAGAAATCAAGATTGAACATAATTAGTGTATGATAAAAAATATAGTCTTACCTTTCAATCCATAGTGCAGTAGTCAATTAGTTGCCTGTGCATACCTTTTTAACAGTCCCAGCAGCACCTGCCATCAATTTCTTTCCAACAGCTGTTGAACCAGTGAATGTGATCTTCCTTACCTAAACAAAGTTTAAAATAAAATAAGGAACCACAGTTCTGTGATTTGTATATCCAAATAATCCCACAAAAAAAAATGCACCATGATGTCAAAAAAAAAATAGAAAACCTGTGGACTTGCAATCAAAGCATCCCCAATTTCAGAAGCATTCCCCATTACTACATTCACAGCACCCTAAATTTAAATTTAAAATAACAATAATTAATTAATAAAAAATATCAATCATTAGAGACAAAAGAAACAACAAAAATATTTAAGATGATGTAACAAAACAAAAGTGCAAACAACTGCAACATCAGTATTCTTCCAGACACATATAATTACATCAACAAGGAGGTGCACCACTGCCTCATAATCTTTTAACTCTTCCTGTATGTTGCCTTCCCTTATTATATATTATATACTATTTTGCTGACATCAAAAGGTTGATGCATCAATAGGTTATGACACAAAGCAAGTACCATAGCTGGCCCTATTTTGGGATACAATAAGAAATTCACCCCATGATTTGCTTCTACACTCAATATGGATGCACCTGTAAGCTGTATCTTAGTGTTGCTTTGGAATTATTAAGATTACTTGTGCTAGCAAATAATATGATGGACACCATCTGGCAAACCAGCATATGTACTTTACTAACAATGTATCCCACACAATGTGCAGGAATTTGAGGAAACATAAAAATATTATAAGTGGATCCCATCCATCTTGATTTCCTCTATCTTCTACTAGCTTTTTATGGGTCCCATTCATTCTCAATAAAGCATGTAGAAGTGGGAGGCCAGTTACTGTACAATCTACAGTAACCAAAGCCCCCTTGCTTACATATTGGATAATCCCTTGAATTTGCTGTCAAGTTTGTAGCTAAGGAAAAGGAACAACTAAACACAGATCACGACAAAGAATCCCAAGAGGAAGATAGTCGGTCTCATTACTCAGTTCATTTATAGTGGTAATGATAAAGGAATCTACTCCAGTAACAGCGTACACAATTAAAGGAGATGTCAGTCCTACATATGACAATATTAAATATATTTAATTTTACAGTTTTAAATGCATAAGAGATATTGTTAAAGTTAAATAAAAATAAACTTTATATAAAATAAAATTAAAAAAAAAAAAGGTTCAGTCCTAAACCAAATCCCTTTCTCTCATTTAATGGATACACAGTTCCAGCAATGAACTGAGATGAACAATGGAACTTTCATGATGCCTGCCAATACATGCATATACGAAAATACATATGTATCATGCTTATATAAAAGATTACCGGTGGTATTCCAGCTTGAAGGGAGAGCTCAGCTGCGGCAAGAGCAGTCAAGGGTGTAAGTTCAGAGGGTTTTATAACAACAGTACAGCCACAAGCAAGGGCAGGACCAACCTGTTAAAATGTTGAATGAGAAAGTCATTTTGGACGCAATAGTCATGCATCAAACAGGTTGTTAACACGCAAAAACCTACTCAAGTAATGCACTACTGGATAGTCATTAACTTAAGAAATCAGAATTAACCCACCTTTCGAGTAATCATTGCCAGGAAAATTCAGGGGTAATAGTACCAACAACACCTACAGGCTGCAAAAAAGAAATATTTCTTTTAATAGAAAAAAAAAAATCAGAATGAAATTGATTGGCCCATTCAAAGCTAAAATCATGAAGAATCAAGAGCTGGACCATTTGAGCCAGAAGGTGACTTTGTTGAGCAGGGAAACAGAACAAAAACAACAAAACAGTCTTCCTTATAATTACTGAGAGGTTTGGCACAGACCAGTTGTTCCCCATGAGATGCATCTATTATCCCACATCTGATACCAAATGATACGAACCCCTTGGGTAGAACTCACCCTTGAAAATCGGCTTGCAAGGGAAGGGTATCCAGGAGGCTTATATGCATATAGCCAAGCAAGGCCTATGTTAACCGATGTGGGATCATAGCACCTTCAAATATTTTTGTGACGTATAGTTGGTATAGGTCTTCGTTTTTATTTTGTATGCAAATCGCAGCCCATCGGTGCTTCTTTTATTAATATACCAAACCAAACCTTGTGTTCCGATCAATTGGAATTGGCTACATAAATTTTTTCCACCATTCCACTCTGTTAACAGCTATATCCTCAATAAAATTAAAGAACCAACTGAAAGAAACTATGCAACCAAAATTTCTTAAAATACTCTACAAAGTCCAAAAATTGATTCAAGGACCAGTCTATACCATCCAAGAACCAACTATACAAAATAGCCAAAAATTTGCTCGAAATCTTAAAAAGAGTGCCAGTCTCCTAACATTTCACAAATCAATTCAAATTCTACATTTCTTAACCGTACAACACATCTATTTTAGCATCTTCATCTCAACTATATTTTTTTTATTAACATATTGTTTCTTAGTTGCCTAACATTTTGACTCAAGTACCTCTTTCATTAATATAACCTTTAAAAAAAAAAAAAAACTAGTGATACCTCGAGAAATGTAAAACATAAGGGACTGGACAAAGTTCACCTGCTTTAAAACAAACAACCGACGATCAGATAGTGTGGATGGGATTATATCACCATACACACGTTTAGCCTCCTCTGCAAAGAATTCAATAAAACTGGCACTGTAGCTAACCTGTAAATTGTGTGAACATGTTACAAATACTTCATGAAGGATGCGGTCCAAACAATAATGCGTAGATTCCTAAAGAAAAATTGTGAATCCAATACCTCACCAATAGCTTCTTTTAGAGGTTTTCCTTGTTCTAATGTTATAAGTTGGCCAAGCTCTTCTTTATGTGCAACTATTAAGTCATACCTGGTAATACATGTGCAAAGAAACATCATAAAGATCTTTGCAGGTATAAATATTTAAAGTAACAAATAGAGACAGGATCAAATAAGCACCAGAAGAAAATTATATGAAATACATGCACGTATTTCTCGTTTCTTTTTTTATGATGGGGAAATACATATTTCTAACCTAAAACAAGTGTAATAAGTACATATAACACAATGTTTGGACTAAAGTGCTTTTCTTACTTTCACGAGCTCTGAAGTTATATAGAAACAATGAACAGTCTGTACTTTATGTGGAGCTTATTCTATGGTAAAGGAGAAAGTATCAAAACAGTCAAACATTGACTCATTTAGAAGCATCCATGCAACATAGCCAACCAGTGTCGAGCACTAAACTTTACCATGAGTAAGGCTGCAAAAGTGCCTATCTCTAATGTTTTAAGGCTTCACTCAGTCACTCTAAGAATGTGTGGCTCATGTTCATGACTAGACCAACCAGACGTATTCAAAGTCGGCTCATGATTGTTTAACGAGTCCATGAGCCAAGCTCAGCTAAGCTTGACTAAGGCATATTAAGGCCTCGTTTGGGAACAGGCTAATTTAGTAACTTTTTAGCTAATTGGCTAAAAAGGTAGGTAAAAAAAAATGTGTTTTGGATGACTTTTTTTTTTTAATTAAAAAAACAAAAAAAAAAGTAGAAAAGAAAGAGAATCTTTTTTTTTTGTTGTGTTGTGTTTTTTTTTTAAAAAAAAACTTAAATTTTTATTTAATTATTAGCCACTCCCCAAACGGGGCCTAAAAGACTTTTGTAAACAGGTCACTTGTTCTAACGCGTAGTGTAATAAAAGACAAGAGGACAAAAGTTCATGGCGTGTAGATTAGATGATTTCAAAGAATTATGTCAAAGGAAGCCTACAAAATGTGCATCAACGTATATCTATATAATTCTTATGTTTTATCACATTCAAAAATCAAATTTGAAGGTGATTTTAATCATAAACCACAAAAAATCAGAAAAAAGAAAAAAAAAATTACAAGATAACCATCATAGGCCCATGTTCATAAGACTAGACAAGTGTGTTCGGGCTTGACTTCTTACTAAGCAACATTTATTTTATAGCTTGTAATCAGCTCATTTATTAAATGAACAATCCCAATAACAAGTTGAACCCTAGCTGCTCATGAACACCGTGAGAATTGTCCCATCCTCAATATTTTGGTTATTCATGTAGGGAAGGACAATCAACCTCAAGCTATAACATTTTTTTATCAAGCACATATTTTTAGCAGATCATTTAAAGTTTTATGCAAGTAGCATCATTATAAAATATCATAGGACCTCATTTATCTTGTACCATTTCCGTGTAGATGATTTCATGGTGTGAAGATGATTTCAAAGAATTATGTCAGAGGAAGCCTACCAAATGTGCATCAACGTATATCTTTATATAATTCTTGTGTTTTATACATTCCAGAGTCAAATTTGAAGGTGATTTTAATCATAAACCACAAAAAATCGGGGAAAAAAAAAATTACAAGATAACCATTATAGGCCCATGTTCACAAGCCTAGACAAGTGTGTTCGGGCTTGACTTCTTACTAAACAACATCTATTTTTTAGCTTGTAATCAGCTCTTTTTTTCTTTTCTTTTTTTTGATAAATAAATTAGCAAACTTTATTAAGAAAGCATCAAGATAATGCAAAGAATACAGAAAACCCCAATTGGGAAAATAACCAACTCCTAACCAATAACATCATCCAAAAAATCTAAAAAAGAAAATATATCCAGATCAAACTTCCTCTCTAACCAACTATACCCAATAACAAGTTGAACCCTAGCTGCTCATGAACACCATGAGAATTGTCCCATCCTCAATATTTTGGTTATTCATGTAGGGAAGGACAGTCAACCTCAAGCTATAACATTTTTTTATGAAGCACATATTTTTAGCAGATCATTTAAAATTTTATGCAAGTAGCATCATTATAAAATATCATAGGACCTCAGTTATCTTGTACCATTTCCGTAGGCATTTGCTCCTTTCAGCAGCAGTAAGTTTGCTCCAAGCTACACAAACAAACGTCATCACTTATTAGTACTAATAATATGATCTACTAAATTTAAACATATAACAATTCACAAATTAAAATACAATTACCAATGCCAAATGTTTCATATTCAGGCATCAATGTGTTAAAAGTAACTAAGTATAAACTTGTCAAACTAATATTAGTGATAATAACCTTATGCAATGTTCGGTATGCTGCATCTCATAATATTAGTAAATTTAACCCCTCTCGTCTACAACTTGTCTTCTACCATTCTAGACCCTAAACCTACAAGCTCTCTTTAGCCCTAACCCACCATAAAAACAATTGAAGGCTGCCCTATTCTAGGCTATAGTGCTATCCTACTCCTACATCATTGCTTCAAAAACAAGTGCATTTTGGTTCCCAAATGCCTAATATCAATCTTTAACATTTCATGTCAAAAATATTCTACTCTAGAAAAAGAACCACAATAAGTATAACTGTGAATACCACAAGATGAGGGAGAGTGCTTCTTGCACAAGAGCAATATGAGCACAAGCTTAAATGGGATCATTCATCAAAACAAGGCATAACAATATCTCCTCTTAAAAACATGAGGATACAATGGATATTGGGGTAAAGATGCATACATTTGAATGCATCGTAAGCTGAAACAATTGCATCATTTGTCTCCCTCACACCCATGCATGAGACATTCGCTATGACTTCACCATTAGCAGGATTATGGACCTGCGATAACAAGTGAATACAGTTTGTCAGAATAGGCTAGTTGGTAGAAACAGTGAAAGAAATGAACAGCAAGTAAACAAAAAAGAATACACAAACAATGAAGCAAAAATTATTTCAGTATTACGTGACTTTCCAAACAAAATGCAATATGACTAGTCACTAGTGTAACAAGGAAGCAAGAATGAGACGAGCAGAAAGAATAGTACCCCTTTTTTTAATTAGCAATAACTCCAAGTACTCTTAACTACAAGGGCAGAAAATAACACATTGTAGGCACACTTACATGAACAATTTTACTGCAACCTTGAGTTTTCACTCAGTAAGTAATTTACCTCACATAAGACAAAACAAACAAAATTTAACTGATGGAACAAGTAAATTCCACTCCCCCAACCACCACATGCAGGGAAAAGAGTCCCTTGCAGATGCATCCTAAGAAAAATTTAAACTAAAGTAGACAAATTCAATAATTTTGGGAAAAGAAGCTTCAATGTATCCAGTATTCCTTTGATGATTGATATCAACTAAGTTTCCCATTCATGTATAATCCACATGGAAGAAAAGTTCCTCCAACAATTTTTCTGACCATTTAAATATCAAATTTAAGATCCATGTAAAACACTAAATTTCCAATCCAGCCTACAATTACATATTCCACAAAAATAATAAAAATCCACAAACTATCGGCATCAAACGGGAGAGAAAGATTGAAATATATTCTTTCTTTCAGACCTTTAAAGTTTTCCCATCATATGCATCAATCCATTTCCCCCCGATAAGGCCTTGAGTTCGTAAAAATCCGGAACTATTAAGTCGATCTGCAACACTTTGTGCCTCCATGCTAATCTGAACACCGAAACTCATTCGTCAAATACATTTGCACATTTTGTAAGTTGCTAAATAACACTGTATACAAATTCACCTTAGGATAAAGAACATAGTAGAAGAATAAGCAAGTACGGAGACATGTTTAATAGGACATAAGCAAGCACAATGCACATGTCACAAGATCGAGTTGTCTACATTGTGGTTAAGTGACCATGTAGCATAAGTCGGGGCAAGTGCTACATTTAATCGCACCTCACATGTTCAAGTGCCTGCTATATTATTGATTTCCTACAAAGTTGCAATATAGGAATCTCCTTAATTTTAATGTTTCTCCCTATCTCTTGTTTCTGACTCAGTTTTCATTTTCCGTTTTCCCAGTCAGCTAGCCCATCCTCTGCATTCATAAAGAAAATCGTAGTTGATATCATGATGCTTCAGCAAAATTTTGTCTACTGCAGTCTGCAGATGGTGATGCAAGCGAAGCGACAATGATGTTTCAAATGACGAAAACCAATTTGTTTTCTGCACTAGACAACACGTAACATCGTTGCTTGCACAGATGTTTCTCCAACAAAAAACAATTCGTTGTCTACAGCAGAAAAATAAATAAATAAACAGTAAAATTTTGAAAACCTAAATTACTAGCATCAGGATGTTTCAAATGACAAAAACCAATTTTTTTCGATCTTTTCAGCAAGAAACAACTATTTGGAAATCTCCTTTATGAAAGGGAAAATTTGATAATTAAGTATTTTTATAAAACAAGGACAAATTTCAATAAATAAATAAACAAGAGACAAGATGTTATAAGTTTGCGATCTACTTAACATTGTCTAAGTTTCCTGGACAACCAAACAGAGTTTAAAGCTAGAAAATTTCGTGCTGATGTAACCATGGAAAAACAAGTAATTCTTGAATTGTTGTCTATCTGACCGCAAACTCACACCTAGAATCAGATTCAAATATTACAGCAAATAAACAATAAAATCAAATAAAGAACAAGTGATCGATTGAATCGAGTAAGGTAAAAGCATTCACAGTTAATGTATACTATAGAGAATGAAACGTAGGAAAGTTTATATATATATATATATATGAATAAAAATAAAAAGAGGAAGATAAACTCTGAATACTTGCTAGTATCTGTTGGTGTGCGCTCCTGAAAATACCAAAACACAACACAGCACACCAATAGATTAGAGAGAGAGTACCTGCCGAGAGAGGAAAGTAACTGGGCGGTGCTGAGAGGGGAGAGAGACAAGGCGTAAAATGCGACTGCCACCGCCGAGGAACATGCGTGCCGGTGCCATCCTCCCTTCTTTTCTTTTCTGATCAAAGGAAAAGAAAACCTCAGCAGACTCTCTCAAGTACTGAAGTATCACAACCTAATCTGGAGTTGCACACAGTCAACGATTTCCCCTTTCTTTCTTTCTTTTTAAAAAAACAAAAAATCAGAGAAACTAGTCTTACAATTATTTTAGAGGATCCGCATCAGTTTAATTAAATTTTTAGTCTAAGGTCTCGTTTGGGAACAGGCTAATTTAGTAACTTTTTGGCTAATTGGCTAAAAAGGTTGGTAAGAAAAACCTGTATGTTTGGGCCAACTTTTTTGAAATTAAAGATGCAAAAAGAGAAAAGGGAATCTTTGACTTTTTGATATGAGTTGTTGGCTTTTTGGCTAAAAAGGTAACTTTTTGGCTAATTGACTATTTTAACCTCTTGCCAAACGAGGCCTAATTGGGAGCTCTGAAAAACCTAGCATTAATAGCTCTAACGAGCTAGAAATGTAAAAAATTAAAAACAGAAAACAACATAGACACGCATCATATTAAAAGGTCGCCAGCTTATTAGGCTTTCTCTCAGTGCTCTCTTTTTAATGCTCACTTTTACTATTTTTGTTTTAATCATCTCTTTAGTACTTATTGTATCAAATTCTTCATTCTAATTTAATTTTATTAAAATGTTATTTTCTTATTATGTTTATTATTCTTTTTTATTATTATTAAACTGATGAGTTACCAACTAAATAAATCTTAAAAAATACAAAAAATAAAAATGGCCGTTATAGCGATCCCGGGTTTTAACTCTTATTGTACAGTGATCCGGACTTAGTTTCGTAGATGTTAGCAGTTGTTCATTTCTAGTTTACATCTTTTCATACTTTGTATTTGAATTATAGGATGCGTTGGGTAGGTTTGTTACAGGTTGGTTGAGCTTAGGAACCAAAACTAGTTGCCCAGATTTTGGCTTGTCCGCTCAAGCGGATCTTTTAGCCTTCGGCGAGACCTTGTTGTTGCTTGTCCGCCGGCGGGGTTTTGGCGCTTCGGCGGAAATACTCCCATCCAATATTTTCCTGTGTAGTGTTGACGCCGATAGAGATTGGCCGCCGAGCGAGTCTTCGCGCTTCGAAGGAATACACCCATCCGATTTTTTACGTAGTGTTGGGCCGATCGGGATTACGCTTCGGCGGAGAGGTTGTAGTGACGCCGAAATGAGTTGGGCGCCGAGCGAGACTGGTATGTCGAGATTACGAGTGTGCATCCGCCGCTCGGCGGAGTTTAACCGCCGGCGGAGTTCAGTGAGTGGCGCTTCGGCGGGGTTTCACGCCGAGTGGACGATTCTTATTTAAAAGCAAGATCCGACTTTTTTATCACTTTTTCAAGATCTTTTCTCTCTCTTACTTTTCCAAAAAGCCATTTTCAGAGCTTCCCACTCTAAAACCGGTCCTTCTCTCTTAGATTTGATCTAATAGGAGTTGTTTGCTCACTTTTGGCCTTTACAAAAGCTGTGTTGATCGTCGAGGGCTACATTTTAATCTGAAAATTTCGAAATTTGGAGCATTTTGATTTTGGTCTTCATCTCCATTGGAGCTCAAACTTTGAGGTAGGGATAACCTACTCCATCTTATGAATTTTGTCTTTGAATTTTAGCATTTTGATACGTTGGGGGGGTTGTTGGATAATTTTGAGAAAGTTTGGGCCTTTGTGTAATTTTACAAAAATTAGGGTTTTAATTATATAAACATACGTGCAAGTTAGGCATAAAGAAATGGGATTAATGTTGGGACATTAATGGAAATGGAACCTTAGGGTTGTTTTGTGAATTATGGCTATTTGCCCTAATTGGTTTAATTAATTAATGTATATAATTAATTAAAGAAAATGAGGAATTGAATTGAGAATGTTAAAATTGGAAATGTATGGCACTAAAGGGTGTAGTTGAATCATTTATTGCTCACCTAGGTGAAATGTTGATATATTATCCGTTTGTGCATTTATTTCCTATTTAGAAATAATTGATTGGGCTACCGGTGGATGGTAGTTTTGATTGTTGTAGACAATGCATGATGATTAGGCAAACTAAAACTAATCAATTGGATGTTTCATAGAATATGACGGTTGATAGAATACATTAACTTTATGTATTGATGGATTATGCATATAACCAATGTGTTTATAAGCATTATGTGTAGATGGTTGATATGATACATTAATTTTATGTATTGATTGATTGTGTATATGATTTTGTGTTTATATGCATTGCTTGTGTATGGGAGGAGATGGGGGATGTACTCCACGGTTTAGGGGAAGATGGGGGATGTACCTCTAAACCGGTTAATGGTTATGGGAAGATGGGGGATGGACCCAGGGATGCAGCTCATATGCTCTCCCATTGGAGTGATGATCTGACTCATATGCTTATCTATTGAAGTGTTGATATAGCTCATATGCTTATCTGTGGTAATAGTGATATAGCTCATATGCTTATCTATTGAGATGTTTGTTTGATTTGATATAGCACTAAAATGTATATCATTTATGAAGTATAGAAGTGGTTTATGTGTTATTGATACAACACCAAAATGTGTATCCACCTTGGATTTCGAAAGTGTTCCAGTGATGAACTATAATCTCATAAAAGGTTTTGGCCAGAGTACCGAGCCTTGTTTTCAAACTCAATGTTGAATAAGAAATGGAAAGTGAATTGTAACATAGACTTGATTGTCATGAAATTGTAATAAGATGTAAATGAATGTATAAGTGTTGACCATCTATTAACTGCTAATCTTTTAATCATTGTTCATAGTTGGTTTAGTGTATTTCTATTGGGCTGTGGCTCACCCTATATGGGACACCATTTTCAGGTACATGAAGCATGCCACCTCCAAGGACATCGCTTGGGAGGCTAGAGGCAAGCAGACGTTTGTGGTTTTGGTTATCTTTTGTTGTATTACATGTAACTTCAAGCCAAGGGCTTAATGTTTATTTGAGTTAATACTCTCCTCTTTGTAACCAAGTGTTAACTTGGAAAGCTGTAAGCCCATAGGGCATTTGATTATGTTGTTAACATATAATGTTTCTTGTAAAGAATTACTCTGTGGAATAGAATGATGTTTGTCTCTTATATCAATGTATGTCTAAATTGATAGGTTTAATGTTATTATTTGAGGGCGTTACAGCCGTTGACCCGTCGGACTTCCGGACGGACATTCGGTAATACTAATGTAGCAATGAACAGTACCTCGTTTATTGTAACGAGTTACTGTAACGCTCGTAAATTAGCGACCTATTGTAGTGAGATTGATAGAGGCCCCTTTTTTTATTAAGAGTATCATCAAACTAGCTAAAAAACGACTTTAGCTAGTTTGATGTGGATGTCCTAAGGCATCCTTTGGGATGTGGGTTGATTTTATTTATTTTTTTGCTTTTTTTTTTTTGGTCTAGAAAATATTGTTTGGAATACACTTTTTGATTTTTATGAGAGAAAAAATAAAATAATTATTATGTAGATAGGATATTTTTTAGTCTGAAATTAAAAGGTATATTTTACCTTTTTGTAACTATTTTGCCGACAACTGATCCCAATCAAACTTTCCGAGTTTAATGTACTTACAAATTCTTGTTTATATAAATTCATATATTTATCAATATTTGTATGATATAGTGAATTTAAAGATTTCTTATTTGTTGTTTTAGGGTTCGTTCGGATGTGAGTTGGTTTTTTGATTTTTTTGATTTTTTTTGCTATTTTTAGTTTGGGTTTAGGATAGGTTTTTTGGCTTTCTTGACTTTTGTAAGAGAAAAAATGAAATGATTATGAATTAGATGTGATGTTTTGCCTTATTAGGCTAAAAAATCTATTTTGTCTTTTTGTGACTAAAATAGTCAAAAAGTCAAAAAACCTAGCATGCCAAGCGAAGGCTTATCACATTTAGGGATGATTATTTTTTTCTGTCCCGCTTCACACACACATCTCCCTCTCTATACGGATTTTTCCTGCTCTGATTAAGAAGTGAGGCAAGGACAAATTTTACTTTCGTTATCCTGTTCTGCCCAAACCCTGCCCCGATTATATTCATTAAATATATTTATATATATATGGTTGTTTTGAGAAGTTGGTAAAAAGCTGATTTTTGACTTTTTACTAAGCTTTTTTGTTTTTTGAAAAGTGATTTGAAAAGTTGGTAAAAAGTTGACTTTTTGCTTTTTAGTTTAATATTTATTTATGGTGTCAAATCAAATTAAAATGACTAAAATACCCTTACCTAACATAAGATATTTTTTTTTTTTTATTTCTTTTTTGTCATAGGCCCTAATTTGTAATTTTACACTTGCGTTTTTGGCCTTTCCCAAACCAATTTTGTTGCGTTTTTGGCCACTTGCGTTTTTGAAAAATGATAAAAAAAAAAAAACGTGGCTTTTTATGAAAGTTTCCAAAACGGCACATAATATATAATTTATTTATTTTTCATTATAATAAAATTAAAATATTATTCTTAATTAATACTAGTATTTTGTTATTTATTTTATCTCAATGTAAATTATTACTAGTAATATACTGTATTATTTGTAATTTTTATTTTTTAACTTACAAAGTTAACCCGCACCTGCCACATTTCCATCACTCCTCGATTTGCCCCAGCTCCAATATGATATAAGACTGGGCAAATCTATACAAACCCAACTCAAATCCAACTTGACCTGTGACCGTCACATTATTGATTTGGACAAATCACATTCCATATTTTTTTTCCTACAAACATTCCATATCAATTCACCGATAATTAACATTCCCATTATGAAAATTAACCCTCATGCCACATTTTACATTCCACATTCCACGTCTAGAGCTTGTTTGGCACTGTACCCTAAAAAGTTAAAAAATACACTTATTTATATTATTCTCAATTTGAAAATTTCCTCATTAATTTTAGTTGTTTATGTCACATTTCAAAAAAATACACTAAAAGATTTTTTGTAATCACATTAATGGTTTGAACAAAGTACATTTCACGTTTTAAATTCAATCCACCCAAAATGCAACATACCTACACACCGAGAAAAAAAAGTCAAACAATTAGTAAGGGCAAAAAAGTCTTAACGTGACATAATAATATATTAAATCGGATCTCATATAAAATGTTTCAAAATGGATAAAACCTACCGGTTTATAAAAAAAAAAATTAAAAAAATACTTCATGCGTATAAATTTCTAAAGTGGAAATTTTAAATAAATTTTTAAAAAATATAATAAATGAAAATTGAAACTTGTTTTAAATTAAACCGTTATTTTATTTTTTTAGAATTAAATCCTACACCTCTAAACCCATCAAAATTCAAGAGTTGCACACAGTTATGGGGTGAATTTAGTGCTCTAATAGTAATTTGTATTTGTATCAATGATATTAACCGTTAATTTCATATGACAAATTGAGAATAATACACATGTAAAGTATTAAATTAATTACATAACTAATCACATAATTAAATCACCTATATATTATAATATATAGACTGTTTATTCTTTAAAAAGGTCTAATAATGTGATAATCGATCAACTTGATTTTTTATATGGATATTTTTCTTAATTAATTGCACAACATGAATAGTTTAGATGACAAAAGTAAATCCAAATTAATCCGATAATTGATCAACTTCACTATAGAATTGAGATCTTCAATTTTGACAAATTCGAATTAATTCAAACCATTTAGATTTATGAATGTAATTAGGATACATTATATCTACCTCACAAATTTTGAGAAAAATATACCAATTTTTACAATATTATAATAATTACACCGATCTCTTATTCAATAAAGCTTAGAGCATCTCCAATGATTCACCAATTTTTTCACCAAATCTGAGTAAAAAAAAGGCAAATTCCTCAATCTGATATGAGCCACTCCAACGGTTGCACTTTAGCTTGCATCAAAAGACTAGGGACGTCCCGTGAAACGACCGGCTGGTCGACCGAGCAAGGCACTGAAATTTTTTTTCCCCTCTATTTTTGTTTCCCAATTCTTTTTCCTTCTATTAAATATTTTCCATTTTTTGTTGCCTTCAATAATGATTTCCTTCCAAGAGCTAATATAAATACATTAATCCCTGTACCATATACCAGACAAGAGGTACGTTATACCTGGAAAGCACCCTAACCGAAAGCAAAGCATAATGAGTACCTCAAATTCTTACTTGTTCATCATTTTCATCATCTTCTTCTTCCCCGTCCTCTGATAGTGATTTTGCAATCAACTGATCAATCAAAGAAAAAAGGTGGTTTTGTTGTAGGACATATGTACATACGTCGCGATAGATGGAAGGGTCATGAGCGATTGTTTGTTGATTATTTTAAGGCAAATTTAGTTTATTCACTTGCAACATTTCAGAGACATTTTCGAATACGTCGTCCTCTATGTCTGCGAATCTTTAATGCTATTGAAGCACACAATCCATATTTTGTTCAAAAACAAAATGCAACTCATATTCTTGGATTGTCTTCCCTACAAAAGATGATTTCAGCAATGAGAATATTGTCATACGGAGTGGCAGCAGAAGCAGTTGATGCTTATATACGTATTGGGAAAAGCACTGCAATTCAAAGTTTGCAACACTTTTGTAATTCAGTAATTAAAATCTTGTAGTTGTTGATGTATTAGTTGGGTTGAAATCTTGGTCGTGTTGATGTATTAGCCGGTTGTTGATCCCTCGCAATATTATAGTTGGGTTGAAAAGCCTCATCTTCAGTTTGTGGATTTGAACATAGATATACATGTTGCGTTTTTGTTTTTTGTTTTTGTTTTTTGTGTTCTAAATTCATCCCACTTACAACTTCGGCGCAAAATATCTCAACTTGTATCAAATGTGAAGTGTTTTTTCTATATTGCATGATACATCTGTTTCGCTTCAGCGATCTACAAAATGAAAATTAAAAAATATCGATAACAAGTATACATTACAAAAGAAAATTAATATTTAATAACATCAATAAAAATTACCATGTCTGCCTCAGTGGTTCCACTTTGTTGCCTCAATTGAATTTGCTTAAGAAAATCACATAATTTATTAATTGCCTTTTGCACAACAGACCAACGGTAAGACAAATAAATACAGTTTCAATTTAATTCATCGCTCAATTATGAATTAAAATAAATGAGTAATCGTTCTCAAAATATTGTCATGGTCAGACTATTACCAATAATGGGATATTGAGAGACTGCCAATCAAGATCTACATAAAGTTTCATATTCTATAATTCTCACTACTACAAATACAAATAAAGATCACACTTTTTTTGTGTGATGTATGTGTTTTAATCACACCTTTTAAGTTTTATTATAGTGTGGTCTTTGGAAGTGTGATTAAAAGGGGTCATTTTTAATCACACTTTTTAAGTGTCATTAAAAATGATTACATCTTTCAAGTGTGATTAAAAACATTTAGATCACATCTTTTAAGTGTGGTCTTTGGGAGTGTAATTAAAAGGGGTCATTTTTAATCACACTTTTTAAGTGTCATTAAAAATGATTTCATCACATCTTTTAAGTGTGATTAATAATATTTAGATCACATCTTTTAAGTGTGATGAATAATATTTAGATCACATCTTTTAAGTGTGATTAATGACTAATAAAACCTACGATAAAAAAAAGAATTTGACATATTTGAAGAATAATCAATATTATTTTTGTACGCGCATTTCAAGAATGTAATACACACTATATACTATACTTTGAATTACAATCACATATTGAATAGAATAACGTTATATATTTCATAAATGAAAGTTAAATATGTTCAAAAGTATATACAGAGGAATTAAATAAAAAGTTTTACATTGTGCTTACATATATTAAAAATGAAAAAACTTGAAAAATTAAGTTCTTGAATTTTTTGACCATATTTTGTATCTCTCCAAGAAATTTCTAACCTGAAAAATGAAAACACAAATTAATTCAGAAACCGCTAGAAACATATGAATAAACTAACTATTTGTAGAGATTGTTCTAGTCTCACAAAAGATAAAGTCCGACTGATCACACCCCTTCAAATATCTTAACATTAAATACCTCTAGCATGACATGAAGCGTGTAAAAATAAAATGTCACTTTACCCACATAAATTGCAAGTTCAACAGAAATTTTACTATAACCAACAACTTAGTTTAAGAGACTCTACCAATCTCAAATATTTAGTGTTCTACAAAAGAAATGCAATTGAATGTTAATTGTGCAAATACCTTGAGTGCATTTCAGATATCAGCGACCATTCTTCATCATCTTCTCCATTTGAGCTCCTAGAAACTTCTAAACGCTTGGGAGGTTGGCCAGAGTTTCCTTAGAAAGAAGAAAAACAACTCTCAACTCCTTGGGTATACACATACTGGTAATTGCACATTTGTAAAAAATGTTCTAGATACCATCATATACAAACTCACATAAAGATATAATCCTAAAGTATAACTTGGGGGGTTCAAAATTCTCATATTAGAAAAATATGTAATGGCATATTATGCTTTGCTGTTGTTTTAAATATTATGGATCATGACTCAGGCTTGTTGATGCTTACCATTATCTCAATTTTTAGTACACGAATCGGGGATGTGTAAAAATAGCAATGGAGGAATATTGATTGGGAAAACAATTAGCATTATACTCAAAGGGAATGTCAAGTGTAACAATCTTACAGTATGTAGTTCATTCAGTTGAACTTGAAGTCAGACTCGACTATAAATAAGCATGCACATGGAGAGTTGCTAAGTACATGTGTCTTATGCGGTTAATTAGTTCCGGTATGTAATGCCTACTTTGCTTTGAAGTCATCTTTCCTAAACGACACCGACTTATCGAATTTCCGGTGATCTACCGATTATGCTACTAGATTATATTGGTCTTACCACAAATATTATAATGACTACTCATGATTATGTTTAATCTCGCACTTACAACGACTCTAATATGTGCACCAATCTTTTCATTATTGCTTTAGCAAAGCGTTAGCGTAAAAATATGTAAGGGTATACATGACTTACCTACGCTAAAATCCTTGATGGTTCATTGGCGAACTTGCGATGCATCCAACCAAGTAACTGCAATCAAGATATATGAAAATATGAACTCAGAAAATATTAAGAACAGTTTTCATCATCTAAATTTCAACATAAATTGGAGTTACGTTCATTTTTTTTTATCTTTCTTCAGAGTGCTTGATTTAGATCACTTCGGCAACAAGAGGAAGTGAGAGACGGTGTGCTTTTCGTATTAAGGACTATGACTATTTAATGAATGTAACGCCAAAAATGTGTCCTGAAAGGCTCCAAGGACCTCAGATTAAGGCAGGTAGAGAGAAACATTGAGAAAGTTACAAGATTTGGTTGGCTATTTTGCGTCAAACTCGAATAATGTGGCCTAATGGGGAGTGGGGTCAGAGGACCCCATGAGCTCATGATTTTATCTGGCTGTGCACTTGTGAGGTTGGTCTCCTGGTTTAGTACATGGTTAGCGGTTTGGTCTGCACCTATCAGAACACATGCCTTCTTATAGTTATGTCATTGGACTTCCCAATTTGAGTGGAGTCCACAGCTATGTTACATTGATTATTATCATGCTTTATTATAACATTCTTAGTTAGTTATGATATGGTGAATTGTAACATTACTAGATTGCTATAAAAACAATTTCATAGCATTAACAAAATGTTATCCTTTGGTATTTTTAGTAACTTTTAACTATTTCATAGCATTAAAAAATTGTTATAATATATTTACGATAGCGTTGAACGATAACATTCGATAAATGTTATTAAAAATGATACACTTTTAATAACATGGGCAAACATAGCATTCCAACGAATGCTATTGCTTACTTTTGATAGCATTCATCAAATGCTATAAAATGTGTTTTTTGTTGTAGTGTGATGAAAAGAAAAATGTTTCTCATCCAATCCAATGTCTATAAGCAAACTGATCAATTGAACTTTTATCAATTTCAGTGTAAATGTGTGCTTCCAATTAGATCATTATATTACCTATCCTGCAGAAGAAGGGAACTAGTCAACATCTTATATAAGAACTAGTTATCAAGTTCAAAAGTTCTGTGGAATATGCTAACATACTCAAAAGCTGAATTATGATAAGAGATCTGCAGTGGATGTTAGAACATAGAATAAGTACATAAAATGACTATACAGGAAAGATTACAGTTGTGTGGAAGGCTTTTACCATAAATAATATGGAAAATTGTCAAATGAGATCTGTAGTTCTCTACCATCAATAATGGGATCAAATAGGAAAATGCAAATAAATAAACAATGCTCAAATTCAAAGTGGACCCACCAAATCAAATCAATTGGTTCATGCAATTAGAAGAATATAGAAGTACCTCTTAATTTGTGCAGGAGCAATTAATAAAACTTGTCTGGTTGAATAGAGTACAAAAGGAACTGCAAACAAGCAAAATGATCTAATTTTTTTTGCTTAAATAGACAAAAAGTAATTAAAAAAGACAACCAAACAATTCCTAAGTTAGGAAAGGCAAAAAGATAACATGGATAATTGTATACCTCAAGAACCATGATCACAAATTCCTGAATGCTCCCACTAATGCTAGAAGATACCAAATTACAAAATGTCTATCATAGGTAGGTTTGGGAAGATTCATTACTCATAAATACTTGAGTCAACAAGCCAACTATAATGAAACATTACTTATTAGAGAACACATAAAAAGCTTTCTGCCATGGACAACACAATAAAATGAATAATATATTAGCATGACATAATATTCATTCTACTTTGCAGAAAATTTATACACAATTGAGATTAGAAGAAAAATATAACCAAAAAGAAAGGCCTTTCTTCCATATAAAATAAACAACAAAATTAAAACTCTCCCCAACTTCAACAACCATGTACTTTCTTTAATTTAAAGGGAAAAAGAAAAGACAAAAACAGAGCAGCACTTTGTATCACATCCTTAAACCACATGCATTGTTCAGCATAAATTTATGTTATACAAAATCTTTAACAGCAGAAATTAATTACTAAGACTCTCTGTTGTTTATTAAAATATTGATCAATGAAAACCACTTAAAATTCCACTCCAGTAAACCATATAGTAATAAAAATAACAAAATGACTCTTAACAACATGTATAGCCACAACTGAAGCTAATGGATCATACGCAACTACAATTTTTGAAAACAAGAAAATCAGAATCAAGCAAAAACATATATACAAATTAAAACTGAAGCTTTTGAAAAAGTACCAAGGTGTGTTTACCTCCAAATAAAATGAACACAAGAAATAACAGAACTGAGATGACAAATCTCATCTTTGCAATGCTATTGTGACATTTTGTCGAGCACCTTGCAGACACAAAAAGTATATAGCATGACTCATCTTTGCTATACATAGAGAAACTATACAGATGAGAGAAAAAACAATCCAAAATCAGCAAATAAAGATCATTTCGAAACCCCTTTCAGAAAATAAAATCAACAAATACAGATGACAAACCATTTTTGAAACGGTGCAATGATAGAAACCATTCCGAAACCCTTTTCAAAAAATAAAGATCATTTCAGAAACCCATTTCAATCATAGAAGAAATTTAAAAATCAAACCATTTCAAAACTGAATTCAAAACTATTTCACTCATCAGATCAGAGAAGAACCAGATTTCAGAAAAATAAAGAGAGAAATGGAAGTTTTCTTACCTGTGATAATGGTGGCCCGGAGCAAGAGCTACGAAACCTAAGTGCAAGACTTGGATCATGGGTTTCTTCTCCTTCCCCTCATTCTCACTATGGCAATTTCAAGTTAATAAGAACTTAGGTTTTTATTTATTTATGTATTTATATTATTAACCCTAAAATAATTACTCTCCTTGTATTATTATTATTATTATTAGCCTTGTGCACTTTCATAATAAATTTATTTAAAGTTTAAGATTAATTAAATTACCTTTTAACAATATTTAATTTAGAGACGAAAGATTATTTTCTTCATTAAAAGGTACGTCTTTTGTGATAAAATTTATTTTCATCATTAGTTAAAGACTCTTTTTGTTGTATGTTCAAGAGATTGATGGCGAGCTTGAGGCCCTCAGTGACTAAAGAGGAGAAAAAGAAGAAGCTGAAGGAGACGATTTTGAAGACTAGAAGCTTCTTGTCGGCGACGATGCCGACGTCGCAAGCGAAGGGCTTTTCGAGGCGATGTTGGTTTGGGGTGATAAGAGAGATGCCTCCGAAAACGGCGATCGTAAGAAACACTCTGCCCCCAACAGTATTGAACGCACTCCATCTCTCTCTCTCTCTTGCGCCTTGTGATGAACCCTAACCTTCTACTTTCCTTTTGATTAGAAGTAGGCAAAGAGTAAAATGTATTTTGAATTTTTTTTTTTTTAATTTGTGTTTTGGTATTGGGGCTTTTTTTTTATATATAAAAAAAAATGGGAATTGTATATTTTATATACAAATCAAATTGGAATATTTTATACAAACACACCTATTTGGGGAGTGTGATTAAATATATATATATATATATAATCACACTTATTTAAAAAGTGTGATTAAATAGTAATAATGTATATATAATCACACTTTAATTAGAAGGTGTGATTAAAAAATATATAAATAATCACACTTTAATTAGAATGTGTGATTAAAAAATATATATAATCATACTAATTTAAAAAGTGTGATTAAAAAGTAATAATGTATATATAATCACACTTTAATTAGAAGGTGTGATTAAAAAATATATAAATAATCACACTTCAATTAGAATGTGTGATTAAAAAATATATATATAATCACACTAATTTAAAAAGTGTGATAAAAAAGTAGTAATGTATATATAATCACACTTCAATTAGAAGGTGTGATTAAAAAATATATAAATAATCACACTTTAATTAGAATGTGTGATTAAAAAATATATATATAATCACACTCATTTAAAAATGTGATTAAAAAGTAGTAGTGTATATATAATCACACTTTAATTAGAATGTGTGATTAAAAAATATATATATAATCACACTTTAATTAGAATGTGTGATTAAAAAATATATATATAATCACACTTATTTAAAAAGTGTGATTAAAAAGTAGTAGTGTATATATAATCACACTTTAATTAGAAGGTGTGATAAAAAATATATATCTATAATTACACTTAATTGAAAAGTGACATAAAAAATAAATATTATCACACTCAATAAAATTAAGTGTGATTAAAATATCAATCTAATTTTTTTTATCACACTTCCAATAAAAGTGAGATATATTTTTTTGTTAAAGTGTGATCTTTAACTATTTTTGTAGTAGTGTCTGAACGCTTTACCACGAGAAACACGAGAAGTTTCTGAAATAAAATTAATATTAGTGTTGTGCTCCGAAGTTTGTGATTCCTCAAACATTTTAAAATCTTCCATAGTTTGAAGAAAATTTAGTAAGATACAACATCCAACTTAAACAGTAAAATATATTGTAATGATATACACTGACGCTGAAAAACAGATAATATACACTAAAGCTTACAATGAGAATAAAAATTGTAATGATATTGTCAAACTGAAAGTCACAAAGAAAATAGAAATTTCAATGATATAGTGAAGTTCAAAGACTGATATATTTTATAGATCACAACAACGGTAAGTTTGTCAAATTCTCTATAACACCAGTAGTAACTTATTGGAGTTGTAGGTGCAGAACGACTATATTTGATACAAATTTAAATCTGTATACCATGCAAGTTTTCCATGTTGCATTTTGATAGAAATTTAAACCTATATCAACCTTGAATTTATTATTAGTATCACAAAAACAACCTAATTGCAAAGCAGTTCGCAGGGCAACCAAACACTGAAGCACTGCACAACAGCTTTGCATTTTTTGTATGCAAGGGACGACTAGTGGGACAACTGGCTGGACATTTGGCTGATTGTCCAGTAGGACCCACCTCCAACGTAAACACACAATAATTTGGTAAAATCTGATTCAGCTCCTCATTTTGGTGAAAGTTTTGACTCGTTCTCAATTTGATATCATTTTGGTAAAGCCATTGAAGAGATAAAAGTGGCCATTTTTCATCAAATTTAAATTTGGTGATCAATCTCATTCACTGTTGGAGATGATCTTAAAGAATTTGAAGTAATGTTGATGGTATGAATACATAAAGATAAACAAGTTAAATTATACAATTTAATATGAAAGTGTGTGTGTCAATTTCCGACTACACTACCAAATTAGTACTTAGCTGGAGAGTATCGGCAGAATAGATTAAGCCCGAACAACCTGCAACAGAAAGAAGAGATTTCGGCGGTGGTTCGTCCACCTGGGGGCACTTCGACGATCAAATCAGTTATCTCTCAAAGATAGCAAAAATGCTTAACTCACTATTCAAAATATAAATTATGAACCTTAGACTCATGGGGCGCCTCTCTTTATAGTTAATACAATCCTAATCTCAATAGAAGCCTAGCTCCATTGGACTTAGGATTATTGCTAATCTTGGACTCCCAGTAAGATTGGGATAAACTCTCTAAAAGTCTTATCCTTACCCAAACTAAAGTCTTCTCCCATTCTAGGACTCTTATCCTTTATCCGCTTATCCCGGACTCCGATATCTTCGGAGATAACCTCGGCCTATCTGAGATCACCTCGGTGTCATGACCAGAACACGTGGCACCTCGGCTGACACTTCGGTGTCACCTTGGCCACGTGTTGGCACTAAAAAAATATATTCCCACAACTGCCTCCTAGGTTCTATTACCTCGGCATCCTGAGGTGATGGTACCTATGTCGTTTCTTCCATTTAGCACATCGGCTAATCTCGTTTTATCATTCATTGCCGAAGTCATAACTTTATCGTTTTAATACGATTAAGACCTACAATTTGCTTTCATCAATGTTCTGGAATCAACAACCAAGTTTGTTTAAGCTGAGATCATCCCATTAGCCGAGGTTTCTGCTTCATTATATTGAGAACTCCAAGAGTTTCAACACGCGTATTAGCTATCACGCATTGCAATTCAACCGTTTTTGCTACATGTCCCTCTCCCACCGGACCATGTTCGATACGCGCCATTAAGTCGTCTGGCGCCCACGTGCGCCGTCTAACAAACACATTGTTTGAGGCACATCAATTGCGTTTTGCCGCCTCTTAGTGTTTTTGACAAAACTTCTTCACTCTCTCCTCATCTTCTTACCTCTTTATCATCATTTTTGTGAAAAATCCTCTCTTTCTCTTACTTTCTCAAATCCGTCATTGTCTCAAGCTCGCAAGCTCTACAATCGCTTCCAGTCTTCCCCTCCAGCAAAGCTTTCACCGCTTTGTCGTTTGATGTTGTTGTCTGAATTCGGCGAACTCAACGCCGGCTTTATTTTTCTTCAGTGAGTCGCTTATTTCTCCTTTATCAGTCTGTGTTTTCCTTCAAAAAGCTTTTATTACTTGTCGCCATTGCTATTTTGTTCAAGTTCTTGATTGTGAATCACATATCTGAGCACGTTTCTTTTATGACTTCGCTTTTGCCCAGTTCGTTTTTTAAATGCACACTGTTCACCCATTTGTTCACTTTTGTCACTGTTCTTGGTAGTTTATCACTGTTCTTGACTCTGAATCATTGCCCTTGTTTCTGTTTTTTTGTGTTTTCTCTAGATCCTTGCCTTCAATCTTTGTTTGCCTAGACTTAGGTTTGGGATTCGTCGTAAAACTTACTGTCTTTAGGAAAAACTAAAACACACTTCATTTAGATCCTCAGAAACTCTCGCCCCATCCTTCTTCTAGGTTTAGCTGAGGTCACTCCAACCTTTTATAAAACACACCTTTCTCCCAAGTCGATGTCATGGGTATGTGGAGGTATAGGGTGGACACCTCAACTAAATTAGAGTATTTTAGGTAGGAGTTTTCCATTCCGGCCGACGTTCATTTGAGGTTGGCTGGGGAGGATGACTCTATTATGCCCACTGTTAACTCTATGCCCTTCCCAGTCATTGCCTTTATTGAATGTGGACTTAGGCTTCCATTAAACATCATTTTCCGAGAAGTCCTCTACTATTACAAATTAAACCCGATGCAGCTTACTATCAACTCTTACCGAGTTATAAATGGTATAATTGCCTTAGCACGCCGAGAAAAAGCTAGGGTAACCTTAGACGATATTCAATACTGTTATACCATGTGCAGCCTTAAGTTAGAAAAAGGCTATGTCTACTACCTCAAACCAAGGTCCACTAAATACAAACTTGTTGCCGACCTCCCAGACTCCAACAAGGGAGCCGAGGACGATTACTCTATTGTCTCGGGCAACTGGGAGTTTGCTCTAGATGAAGACCTTCATCTTTACCCTCTTAGCCGAACAGTATTCATAGAGGGTAATGGTAAGAGCCAAGTGTTGCACTTACTTGTTTTTCAAGTTTTTAGTGCTTTGTTCCTTCTATATATTCTGACGTCTGTTTTTCTTGTAGTTCTTCCACAACTACCCAAGGGCTTTTATAATTCTTTGTATCCCAGTAATGACCTCAAAGAGCTATTGGACCTACCAATTCATACACGAAGAGTTCCCTTGCTTCTAAACTTCATCCCGACCTACAAGTTTGCTTTCGACGTCCCAAAGAGGAAGAAAACAATTCTCCTTTCCGCCACAACTCCTTTAACAGCCTAATCATCTCGGCAGATCAAGGATCGACCTCGATCCAACAGAGCAACCGTTAACCTCGGCTCCATATCTGATCCCACCATCTCAACGCCAACGCTACCGTAGGATTGCAATTGTCGCTGAGGTGGGCCGTAAGAAAGCTGTCGTTGAAGATCTTCTAACCGATATCCCTGACTCAGTTAACGCTTAACCAAAGACAAACCCAAATTTTAACCAAAGCAAAAGCCAAAAAGACTTAAGGCAACGGTGACTCAGATTGATACTGAGGACACCTTGCTAATTTCAAAATTGGCTGAGAGTGTGGAGACCCCTTCTGCTGCCGAGAAGAGGCCCGCTGAGGCCCAACCATCCGATTCTACTAGATCAAAGAGGCCAAGTCGTTTTTTGCACCACTTCGGGCCATTAAAACATGATTCCCCGGCCCCGCCAATCACAATCGATTTACAAGCCGCTAAAATTTGGTGATAGCGCCAATGACATTGAGGTCGGCGTTGCCCTCTCCACCGCATTGCTTCTGCCCAAAGATCTTAATCGTAACGCTAAGATGAGCGAATACGAAAATTTTGCTCTGATGCTGCAATATTCCATTCAAGTAAGTTCTTCACACTTGGTATTTTTTTCTTTCTTTTTCTTTCTATACTTAGAGAATTTTCTAATAACTTCTGCTCTGTCCTTTTTCCTTCAGGCAATCCAGCACGCCCACTTATTCTCAATGCAATCTTTTGAGATGAGGAAGGAGTTGGCCGACAAGATCAGGGAGGTCTCTGGTTTGCAGAAGACCCTAAAAAAAACCGAGGGAAAGATGAAGACCTTGTCAGATCAGGCCGAGGTGGCCATCAAGGCTAAAGATGAGGCCGATGAGAAAGCTAATGCTACCGAGGCCATTGCAAAGGTCCTTACGGCTGAAAAGAAAGAGGCCGAGACAAAGATGGCTGAGGCCCAAAAAGAACTGCAAGATGCCTTGGTCACAAAAGCTGCTGAGATCAAGGCTGCAGATGAAAAGGTATACAATGAGGGGGTGGCCGATGTCACGGCGGACTACAAAAAGCAAGTGAAGCAGGCATGCAACAAGGGTTTCACCCTTGGTTGGATGGTTGCTCTAAAAAAGCTTGACGTCCCCGAGGACTCCCCCCTCAAGAATGCCGACATCCGCTCCCTACCATTCCTCCTTACTCCAAGACAATCCGAAGACGATTCTGAGTCTGAGGAGGAAGCTTTGGTGAGGAAATCAAAGGAAGCTATTGGGACTAAGTCCCCTACTCTAAATGAGCAAGTCTTGGACTTAACTCAGGATGAGGAAGGTGAGGTCTCCAAAGATGCTCCTCCTGATAAGGCAACATCGGACGCGCCTATTACCGACAAGAGCCTCGACCAAACTCTTCAAGAAATTGATGCCGAGCTCGCAGCTGAGAGGGCCGCCGAGATGTCTTCTCAGTTGTCTTCTGAATTCCAGACCCAACCAGCCATAGACGCCGAAGAGTCTTAGTTTGACGTTCTTCTTTTTTTTTTTCTTGTACCTTGTACTTTTTTTTTTTACAACAGTGTAAGCTTTAATTTGGTCGACATGCCATATTTTGAATGTTAATACAACTTCTTCTCCTGAATGCTTGTATCTTTGTCTTCCTTTTACTGTCTCGTATGATTCTGTACTTAGAATAATTTTGCATGCTTTCAAGCTTACACCTTATCTGTGCAATTTCCTCGGGATGATATACCTCGGTTATACAACCAATGGTTTTCCTCGGCAAGTACATAAGTACTTCTGTTAGTACAACCTTGGTCTTAACTTGTAAATTTTTCTAAAAAATTTCAACAAGTGTTTAGACCAATTTTCTTTTACTCATTATTTCGGTTTAACTTCAACTTGTAAATTTTTCACAAATTTCAACAAGTGTAAAACATGACCTTGGTTTAACTTCAACTTGTAAATTTTTCACAATTTTCAACAAGTGTTAACCATGACCTTGGTTTAACTTCAACTTGTAAATTTTTCACAAATTTCAACAAGTGTTAAACATGACCTCGGTTTAACTTCAACTTGTAAATTTTTCACAAATTTCAACAAGCGTTAAACGTGACCTCGGTTTAACTTCAACTTGTAAACTTAAATTTCAACAAGCGTTAAACATGACCTTAGTTTAACTTCAACTTGTAAACTAAAGTTTCAACAAGTGTTAAACATGGCATCGGTTTAACTTCAACTTGTAAACTTAAATTTTAACAAATGTTAAACATGACCTCGGTTTAATTTCAACTTGTAAACTTAAATTTCAACAAGCGTTAAACTAATTTTAGTTTATAAATTCTACATTTCCAGGAACCATTTCCCAACTCTCTGCCCCTTAATGTGAACTTAAGTTCCACTTGGGTTCTCATTATGCATGTATTCCAGAGACATCGTCAAGTATCTTATCAGTCACAAGTGCAAAAAATCAAGCTAAAACTTTATTATTACTTCGGCTAATATCAAAGAACAAGAAAGTCTAATGATAAAAAAATTTCAGATTGCAAGTATTTCAGGGTCTTGGTAGCTCTTTGCCTTCGCAATCCTCAAGCCGATATGCCCCGTTGCCCAAGACCGAGATGATTCTATAGGGTCCTTCCCAATTTGGGCCAACCTTGCCTTCTCTGGGATCCTTCTTGTTGCCGACGACCTTTCTCAGGATAAGGTCACCAACTTGAAACTTTCGCGGGTTTACCTTCTAATTATAAGCCTTGGCAGTCAGCCGGTATGCCCCGCCTAAATTATTGCTTTCTCCTTTCTCTTCTAGTAGATCCAGATCTTGGGCTATAAATACATCATTAGTTCCATTCTCTACTTCACGGGTTCTCGATTCTCGATGCCGATTTCACAGAATGATTGCTTCTGTGCTATAAGCTATGGCAAATGGGGATTCCCCCGTTAATCTTTTCGGCGTAGTCCAATATGCTCAGAGTACACTTGGCAGTTCATCCACCCACTTTTCTTTTTGCTGTTTGCAGCCTCTTCTTAATCCCATCCAAGATGACTTTGTTGGATGCTTCTGCTTGTCCATTGCTTTGAGGAAAACTTGGGGTGGAAAAATAATTCTTGATTTTAAACTTTGCACAGAAGCTCTTGATTAGCTTACTGTCAAACTGTGTGCCATTGTTAGCTATTATTGCTCTTGGGATTCCAAACCTGGTGATGATGTTCTTCCATATGAAGTTTTTCACATCAACGTCCCGAATTTTGGCAAGGGGTTCAGCCTCTACCTACTTGGTGAAGTAATCTGTTGCTACCGGCAGGTACTTCCTTTGTCTAGTTGCTTGGGGTAGTTTTCCGACAAGATCCATGCCCCATTGGGCAAATGGCCAAGGACTGGATACTGGGTTCAAGTCGGCTGCTGGTTGATGTATCAAAGGTACAAACCTTTGGCACTTCTCACACTTCTTCACATAAGTTTCGGCTTTTTCTTATAGACATAGCCACCAAGATTCACGAGTAATGGCCCTGGGCAAGTGACTCGCCAGCGTGGCTTCCACATATTCCTTCATGTATCTCGCAGAAAATCTTCAACTCAGGGATGTACACACCTCGAAGGGTCCAATAAATGATCTTCAGAGGTGTCCTTTAGGGTCAAATCAATCTTGCCGACTTCACCGATCTTGTACGCTTCTTTCACCATCGGCAGCTTCCGCCTTTAAGGAATGCTATTATTGCATCTATTCAACTTGGTTCCATCTCCACACACATTGCTTCGCTCGTGTTCAATGGTTCTATGCTTGGACCGAGCAAGTGGTCAACCATTATCGCCCTTGCCTTTCCGTTGTATTGCACTAGCGATTGGCCAAGGTGTCAACATGACTTTTATCATCTCGGCTAACTCTTTGTAGTCGGCAATTTCAAACAAGGCCACCAATTTGCCGACTTTTTACATAGGCCGACATCCTTTCGTCTCGGCGCGAACTCGCTTTGTCCGTTGACTATAAGCTGAGAGTCACAAAAAACTATCACCTCATATGCTTCTAGTGTCATTGTGAGTCCTTTTGGACCTCCCTCCATTGGTCGTGTTAAAACAGAGTTCCTACCCCTGAACATCCCGATGTTCTTTGGTGTAGGTTTCTTTTGTTCGACGTGTCTTCTGGGATTCTCCATGCCCGACCTCCCGCAAAGGCCGGTGAGAATGTCCCTTGGTCCCGCCATGTTGAGGGACTGCAAGAACCGTTTTCTGCCCCCCTTTCTGGGCACCTTTCTTGGCCGCTGGAATCGGCGTATCTTGTAGCAGGAACGGTGGCTACATGACGTTATTCTGCATCATGAAATTGATGACCGTTTGTAGGTCCGCCAATTTGTCCACCATTCCCTTCATCTCGTCGTCCCTCCGCAGGTATTTATCTTTCCATACCTGGAGGTCGTCCTCATTATAATACCCGCTCCGGTCCGATTTCTTCGATACGTCACCCTTCTGGCCGACGTCCTTTCCTCTGTGATTTTTATCATGAGTTTCTTCGTTGCAGTTGTCTTCTTCGACGTCAAGGTCTACATGTTTCCCACTTCCAGTAGGGATGTCGTTCCCAATCCTCTCTTTCTGTTCGTTGTTGGCTATCTATTCTTCTTTTTTTTTTTCCACAGACGGCGCCAAATTGTGTGTGTCAATTTCCAACCACACTACCAAATTAGTACTTAGCTGGAGAGCACCGGCAGAATAGATTAAGCCCGAACAACCTGCAACAAAAATAAGAGATTCCGGCGGTGGTTCGTCCACTCGGGGGCACTCCGACGATCAAATCAATTATCTCTCAAAGATAGCAAAAATGCTTAACTCACTAGTCTCAATAGAAGCCTAGCTCCATTGGACTTAGGATTATTGCTAATCTTGGGCTCCCAGTAGGATTAGGATAAACTCTCTAAGAGTCCTATCCTTACCCAAACTGAAGTATTCTTCCATTCTAGGACTCTTATCCTTTATTTGCTTATCCCGGATTTCGATATATTCGGAGATAACCTCGGCCTATCTGAGATCACCTCGGCGTCATGACCAGAACACATGGCATCTCGGCTGACACTTCAGCGTCACCTTGGCCACGTGTTGGCACTCAAAAAATGTCTCCACAGAAAGATATGATAATATAATTTTTTTGTCTACATGCCTAATAAATTATTGAAGAAGAATGAGTTAAACAATATGTTAACTAAAATTTTAAAATAGTCTACTATAATCACTTTAAATTTGTTGACTAACTATATTTGATTTAAAATTTGAATGGAGACTAAAATGTTTCAATTATAAAAAGATGGTACAAAATATTTGACAAATATCAAATATCTAACGAAGACCAAAAGGATTTAGATTCACATTGACAGTTTTAGCCTTTGTTTGAGATGTTTTGATTTTTTGTCTATTTTTTTTTGGGGTTAAAAAGTCTTATTTGGATTTTTTTTTTTTTGACTGAGAGAAAAAATGAAATGATTATGGTTTAAAAGTGATATTTTGTCTTATTAACTTTTTAACTTATTTAATCTTTTTGTGACTAAAATAGCAAAAAAAAATCATGCCAAACATTATTCAACAAATGGAGAATTACACTAACAGTCATTATAATTTAGGGCTATGTTACTTTGGTCCACGACATTTCATTTGTATTAAATTTGACCATGAATTTTGAATATTGTTTCAAATAAGGACAATTAAAGATATCATTGCTTAATTTCAATGACAAAATTGCCAATTTGATAAAATATAAACTAATTTGATAAAAATAAATGTCATTTTTTTATATATATTTTAAAAAATTAGTTCTACCCACCAAAGATAAATTTAAATAAAATTGATAAATCTTTTAGATATTTATTTATTTATTTATTGTTACCAAATTAAGTTTTATTGTGTGTTTGGATGATAATCATGTAATTAATGGTTGTTAGGTGTAATCGATATATTAAATTTATGAAATATTTTTAGTTTTGAATTTTTTGATTTAATAGATTGTTTAATAATGATATCAAAATTGTTACCATATTTGACTTTTGAAAGCAAAAAAACTAATTTAATGGAAATAAAAAAAAAGATACCCATTACATGTATATCATCCAAACATATAATAAAAATTAAATTGGTAAAATAAATAAATATCTAAAAGATTTATCAATTTTACATAATTTTATCTTTAGTGAGTATAAATAATTTTTAAAAATTTTAAAATATTTTTTTGACATTTATTCTTGTCAAATTAGTTTATATTTTATCAAATTTATGATTTTGCCATTGAAATTAAGCATTGGTATCTTCAATTATCATTATTTAAAACAATATTCAAAATTTAGGATCAAATGTATCACAATTAAAAAGTAATAGATTAAAGTGACACAAGTCACAAACTACAGGAACCGTTAGTGTAATTCGCCCTTCAACAAATTGTAAAGAAAAATTGTAATTTTTATTATACTTATTAGATGATATGTAATTTGAACAATTTTTAGTTGAGGTTTTAGGGTAAAGAAAAAATGTAATTTTTATTATACTTATGAGTTGATATGTATTTTGAACAATTGTTAGGTGGGTTTTTAGGGCGGTGTTTGGTGTGAGTTTCAAATCAAGTTTTTACTCTTATATTTGAATACTATGTTTGGTTTGAGTTTTTAAATTATGATTCCAAATTAGTTTCAAAATATATTTTGAAAACATGTTTGGTAAACTAAACAATTTTAAAATTTTTAGTTTACCCAGTCGTCCATCCAATTGTTCAGTCGATTAATCGAAACAGTAATTTTTTTTGTGTGCAATTGCCAATCGCCACCTATTGTTTGGAAAAAAAATTATATTTTTTTGATATTTTTTAAATATACAAATTATTGTTTTAGACAAAAATGACAAATTATTATTTTTTCATTGAATTTTAAAAAGAGTTTAGTTATGAGTTTTGAATAGAATTTTCGATAAAGTTTTGAGTTGTGTGTTTGGTTATAAATTATAAATTTTTGAATTAAGATTTGAAAAATATTTTCAAAACTCATAATCAAAAAACTTTTTTCATTTCATATGTCATGTCAAAAATTCACAACTCAATTTAAAACTCATAACCAAACAAATTTTATATTTTTAAATCATAATTATAAAACTCACAAAGTTAAAATACAATTCTATTATCAAATTATAATTATAAAACTCTACCAAACACTACCTAAATTTTTTAACATAAAGTAGTTTAGGAAAAAATAAACATAAAAAAATATATTTAAATTATATAATTTAATTTTTTCTTTAAAAAGGAGAAATCATGTGAGGGTGATAAGCGTTATTTATTTTAGGAGCAGTGGTTGAGAGCTTGACGTATGGAGTTTTACATGGAGCTTTGGTCAAGTTTGGTAATTCAAAAATAATTTATCTTTTTATTTTTTTATTATCACATTATTTTTTTTTATTTTTTTGCATATTTTTTCATAAAAAGACAAAAAGTACATTTATTTAGGTTATCAAACAGCCCCTTTGTATATGAAGTATTGATTCAGTGCTTTAAAATGATAGTATTAATGTCAGATCTAATGAGTTAGTAGTGTATGAAAAAAACAAAAACTAAACTATCACATCAATGGTAGAATCCACATGGTGCCACGTTATTAGTGATGTATTAGTAGTATTAAATTAGTCATCTGAAGTATTTTTCTTATATATATGGCATTGAAGAAAAAAAATAAAAAGAAACATGTTTGGGAGCTCTAAGTGTGTGGGCCTATAGTGATGGTGATGTTTTGACATTTTTTATATTATTTATTTTTATTTTATTTATTCCTTATCACATCATTAGGGGGTATTTTTTTTAAGGTCCCTTATATTATGATTTTATAGTATAAAGGATATCAAATATTTTCATGATGTCTAAGGTCCCTCAACATCAATACAAATAAATTTCAGTCATAGAGAAATTCTCTCCAGAGAAATTCTCTGGATTCAAACTAGAGAAAATTGAAATTTCTCTGAGTACCAAAGAAATTCAGAGAAAATTATGGAGAGAAAATTTGTGTATCTATTCAGGAAAATTCTCTCATCTATAAAATACATCAAACGTTTGATATTTTCAGAGATTCTCTCACCCAGAGAATTTCTCTAGACTTCACAACTCAGAGAAAATTCCTAGACACATTTCCAGAGAAATTCTCTCAACCTAGAGAATTTCTCTGGAGTTCACAACCCAGAGAAAATCCAGGAGCTTGCGTAATCTACCGAATAATTTTTCGTTGAAGAAAATTTGAGTAATCAAACCTCAAACATGACTAGTCTCTTACCAGGAGGAGGAGAACCCATCAAATGGCGTCATTGGCCATCTTTCCTATTCCAAAATACCATGCAAAACCAGATCCTCAGACATGACTTCATTTTCCACACAAATGCAAAGCTTTGTCTAACAGAGTAAACCCATCGGGGCTGCAGCTCACATCGAAATTTCTCTCAAGAGAAATTCTGCTCCAAAGCATTGTCAGGCAACAAAAACTTTCTCATCAACTTCCCAACCTTTCACCTTTCACCTTAATGAAGGCGATGATGGAGACCAGGATCGTGAACTGTGGCTCGGACATAGTAGCCACGTTGAAGAAGACACACAACGAGCCATGAACCGATGAAACCTGAAGCTTCGGTCATGCACACGGTGGTTTTACTACCACCACCATAACTATTCTTCACTTTCACTACTTTCATTACAAGAGAGAGAGAGAGAGAGAGAGAGAGAGAGAGAGAGAGAAGTTGAGAAGTTTAGGGGTATTCACTGGTCATCAGTTTGCTTTTATTCATGGTTGCAGAGCTAGGAGTGGCAAGTCGGATAATGTCATCTCAGCAAGAGGGAATGTTCTCACGACTAGAAGTAGTGGCTGACTGGCTTGTTGATGAGATTCAGATTATGCAAATGCCGTCTCCGTCGCGGAGGAGGTTGCTAGGGTGCACCATTGGAGAAGCAGAGGCAGGTCGGGTCGCAGATCCGAGCGGCGTGGAGGTCTGCGATGGTGGCGAAGCGAAGGGAGAAGTCGGAGGAGAAGGTATTGAGGAAGAGATCGTAGAGGAGGGTGGAGGAGCAGAGGTTGTTGCCTTGGATCTGGAAGACAGTGGGTGAGAGGAGAAGAGAGAGAGAGAGTAAATTTCTCCGATATATGTTTAGGGACCTTAAACATCAAAACATAATTTTGTGGATCTCTTTCATTACGAAAAGTGGGAGAGGGACCCTGGACTAATTTTCCCCATCATTAGAATTCATTTGGAGCTAAAAAATTAGGAGATGTATCACAAAAAAAAAAAAAAAAGTCTAAAATATCACATCATTGAGTGAGCCCCACCTCCTAAAATTCATTTAAAATTCTTATTTTAGAACTTTCAAATATTTTTGTTATTTAGTATACATATTAATATTTTTTTCACTTGTATTAAAAAAAATTAGAAAATATATTTTGAAAACTCAAGAGTCTATTTGGTAACCATTTCGTTTTCAGTTTTCAATTTATATTTATAAAATTTTTAAAAACTATCACAAAAACTTGTTTAATAATTTTTTTAGTTTATAAATGGCTGTGTTAGTTTATAAATTTGAGAAAAAAATATAAATTTAAAAAATGAGTTTACGTTGATTTTTAAACAGAAAATTAAAAATTTGACTAACAAATTTTTTTTTTCAATTAATTTTGTTTTTAATTTTTTTTATCAATTAATTTTTTTATAATTAAAATGTGTATAATCCCATTATTATAAATAATAAAAAATAAATATAAATATCTTTAGTCTGAACAAACATACTTTTTAATTTATATTTTTAAATATTTTATTCAAACTAAATATATTTGTAATTTATATTTTTCAAAAATAAACAAAAAATAATTTATAAAATTTTTATACACATAAACTTTAAAAATATTACCAAACGGTACCAAGTAAAGTAAATAAATAAAAATGTTCTCGCTCGTCTACGCCTGCTTCTGCTCGTCTGTCTCCTTCCGATACTACTACTACTACTACTACTACGTGTGTTTGTTTTTAAATTTTCAAAGTTTTATTTATTTTTTTTTTAAAAGCTTATTTTTCTTCGCTTTTATTATTAAATTTTTTTAAATGCCTTTGATTCTAACAGATTTTTATTTTATTTTAAAAATTTCGGTGTTCTCTCGAGAAGCTTTCAATTATAATTATCATTCACGCGACATATTATTTTTATATATATACTTTAAATTTTTTTTTTTTTTTAAAAAAAAAAAAAAAACTCTTGGAAATTATTATATTTTTTTTATATTTTTACAGAAATGTAGACAACAAAAAAAAAAAAAATTAATAAAAAGCTTACCTTCATATTTAATTAAACACTACTCAACAACTTCAATCTATAAAATAATGTATCTAACAAGAGATTAACAAAACTTCGACAAAATATAATCTACAATCATGCTAGTTGTTAAGTTGAGCTTCTATGTTTTAGTAATTTAGGGCCTATATTCTATTCAAAACTATATTCTTCTGTATCTGTATTCGTATTCGTATTCGTATTCGTATTTATATCTGTGTGTAGAGAGAGTGACACGGGGAGAGAGAGAGATGGCGGGGGTGGGAACCGAGGCCGGCAGTCCAGGGAGATAGAAACGTAATGTAGTCTTCTTTTTGTTTTCCTCACCATATCATATGTCTCTCTCTCTCTCTCTCTCTCTCTCTCTCTTACCTTTCGAAAGTCAAAGCACAGAGAATAGCTAAACCAAGGAAACCCCTAAACTGAAACCACCCCATTCCCTCATCTCTCTCTCGGAATTTGTACGATGAATTCCAACGCTACTTCTTCGACCTCCGGAGTCGTTGGATCGACCGATTCCTCATCAGCACCCAGAAGAAATTCCAAGCGACCCAAATGTTTGTCTCTCTCTCCCCCCTCCCTTTATTTTTTTTCCCCCATACTATTTGAGTCGACTAGTGCTCAGATGTAGTGTAGGTAGATATATGAACTTGGGTTTTTTGTTTGTTTGTTTGTTTGTTTGGGGACGCTACCTATCCTATCCTATCCTATCCTCGATTATCCTGATAATTAGTAACCAAATAGTTGGAAGGAATGGGTTTTCTACTACTGTCATATGTTTTGCAATTGGTTTGTTTTCATGTCTTGATGCATAGCACAGGCTAGCTTAATGAGTTTGTTCTGCAATATTTGTATAGTATAATTTAATGTTAATTCCTCTATTAGTTTTATCCACCCCGCAATATCATCTGCCGACAATAACAATACACCGTGGGATCTCCCACCCCAAATGTGTCTAGTTAATTCATCTATGATCAAGGTAAATAGATAAAAAAGACTCACAGTTGACCTTTGATGCATACCTACCTACCGTGATTGAAAACTATCTAATTATAGGCACAACACAATCTTTGTCCTTCTCATCTATCTGTTCTTGTCTATTAATCATTTTAGCAAATATATCGCTTCTATAGTTAGGGTTCTATAGTTAGGGTTGGTTTGGGATGTCTTAAAAAGTGCACTTTTTGATCTATTGGTGGGTTTGGGTTGGGTTTGATGTGATGTGTTAGAGAGGTGATGATTTTAAAAAAAATATGATGATAAATAAGATAGTTATTTTTTTTTTTTTTTTACTTATTTAGTACATGCCAAACTAACCCTTAATCTGTTGGTCATATATCCAATTTGATTTTTTGGCACTATTGTTGCAACTTAAACAATGCTCAATTACTCTCTCTCTCTCTCTCTCTCACACACACACACACACAATTTCATTGCATAATAGCTTTATTGTTGTTCTATTGTTGCAATTTTGGAAATCTACTTTATTTTTATTCTTGTAAAGGTACTAGGTAGGTACTGGATTTTTTTTTCTCCATTCATCAAACAGTTTCCTAGTCATCTTATTTAATTTTGTTATAACTATACATACTGATGGGGCCCAATCATGCCCACATTAATGCGTTAAATCCCATTAGAATTCCTCCATTATAATTGGCTTGGGGTGAGAGAATTACTGGGATGGGTGACCTTGCTGTCCAGTTTTCTGTTTCAGTCATTTTTGTGCTTGAAACTTACTTGTTATACTATCTTTTCTTGTACAAATACTTATCAAGTTGTCTCAAACCCTAATATTTTCGTCAGGTATAAAGCTTGATTTTAGTTAGGGTAAGACTGCTGTAAGACCTGCATTGGGTTATGATACTAAATCTTAGGTAGTTAAGAAAAAATGTTGGGAAGTTCAAAAAATGAAAGAGATTAGAAGAGACAAATAAATGAACAAAATGAATTCACATGGAACAGATTAGAAAATTGACACCAATTCAAGATAAAATGAGGGAAAGCCACTTTAGATGATATGATCATATGCATCGTAGACCAATTAACACACTTACGAGGAGAGTGCGGCATGGTAGAAGAAATAGAGGAAGGAAAGAAAAAAACATGGGTTGCATCAATAAAAAGGACATGACTACCTTGAACTTGACTGAGTATATGACTTTAGATAGAATTAATTGGATGTAAGCAAACCAAAGTAATTGGGATGAAGGTTATTGACTTTACTTTACTTGATTTAGTTCAGGGGCTTTCTTTTTCAATCATGGTACACGAAGCATCAAGAAATAATATATATATTGACATGATAAGATGTTAACGACCAAAAATACTTTCCACTCAATGTTTTCCTTTAGATTCAAGGTTTACGCAACAAGAACTTCCAGCTTGCAAGCCAATTCTTACACCGAGATGGGTGAGTGTTTTTTTTTCATCCATTTATTCTACAAATTTCTGATGTATACCTGATTATATCAGCAACATTATAGGAAGTATCTATGTCTGAGCCCTCATCCTTTTCTTCTGTCCAGGTGATTTCAGCATTCATGCTTGTTAGCATTGTCTTCATTCCCATTGGAGTTGCCTCTTTGTTTGCTTCCCGGGATGTATGCTCAAGGCTGACCAAAGTCTTTGCATCTTCTTTTTTCTTGTTTTTCTTATGTCATTGACTATTAGTTTTCTTTCTTTGCATTAGGTGGTTGAAATTGTTGATCGGTATGAAACTGAATGCATACCTCCAGCGTCAAGAAGTGATAAGATCAAATACATTCAAAGCCAGGATGATAAAACCTGCAACAGAACACTGACGGTACACTTCTACGTCGTCAGTCATTATCAGCATCAGCATCATTGTTATTGTATAACATAATTTGAAATTTTGAATATCGGGTTTCTGATTCTATTTATAGCAACACAAACTTATATTTTGGAGTTTGAAATTGATAAATTTATCTTAATTTTTTTAATATGTCAGGTACCGAAGCGTATGAAGCAACCTATTTATGTGTATTATCAGCTTGACAACTTCTACCAGAATCATCGCAGGTATACATCACCATTCTTTGTCATTTTTAACTAATTTATTTATTTTTGATTATATAATAATTTCATGCATCATTTGCACCATATCTGTTATCCATGAAATAGAAGGGTATACCACACAAGGAACTGAGGTTTTGGGCATAGCTACAGTTCACATTCGGAGAGACAAACATTTTAGACTTGTGAGTATTAATTTTCGGGCCAGAAATCTCACTAAACTTAGGCCTCGTTTGGCAAGAGGCTAAAATAGCCAATTAGCCAAAAAGTTACCTTTTTAGCCAAAAAGCCAACAACTCATACCAAAAAGTCAAAGATTCCCTTTCTTGCCTTTTGACGTCGTGCTTCGTTGTGAAAAAAAAAAAGTCAAACATGTGTTTTTTTTTCTTTTTTTTTTTTAGCCAATTAGCCAAAGTTACTAAATTAGTGCTTCTCTAGGCCTCGTTGGCAAAGAGGCTAAAAATATAATTACAAAAAAAAACCTTTTTTTTAAAAAAAAAACAACTCATACCAAAAAAAAAAAGATTCCTTTTCTCTCTCTGCTTTTTGCACGTCAAGTTTTAAATTAAAAAAAAAAAGCCAAACATGTGTTTTTTTTTTTTTTCCTTTTTTTTTTTTTAGCCAAAACTAAAAAAACTAAATTAGCCTGCCGCGAGGCACGAGCCTTATTAAGAGTTTCCATGATATTGTCACAACTTGTGGGGTTTGCCGAAGCAAATAAAAGCAAATCATCAGCAAAAACAAGTGAGTAATACATGGGCCTCCTCCTCCAATTGAAATGGCTTTCCAATTTTTAGTGGCAACCTTGTGGAAAATCATGTTAGATAAACGTTCCATACAAAGAACAAAAAGATAAGGAGACAAAGGATCTCCTTCCCTCTAGCCCTTCCTCAGAGTGAAATCCTCCAGAGTCTCACCATTCCACAAGATAGCAGATTGTATAGTGGTAACACAACTCATAATAAGCATAATGAGATTGGGATCAAAATTAAATTCTCAAGAGTTTGTTGCAAAAATCCCATGAAATATTGTCATAAGCCTTCTCAAGGTCAATTTTAAAATCAAATCCACTTTTTTCTTCTTCTTACCCATCAAAGTGTGAATAATTTCCTAGGTGATAGTGATGTTATCACTAGTTGGACCAGGACAAAACTACTTTGGTTGGGTCGATGATGTTGGTCAAAAAAGGTCTAATACAACTCACAATAATTTTAGTAATAATTTTATAAGTAACATTACAAAGACTAATAGGCTTAAACTGTTTAATATTCTCATGATTTTTCAACCTTAGGAATAATAGCAATCAAGGTCTTGTTCATCTCTCTCGGGACAAAATTGGTATGAAAACAATTCTTAACAAACTCACATACTGAAGGGCCAACAATGTCCCAGTAAGTATGGTAAAAAATTGCTTGGAACCCATCACTACCAAGGTTTTTGAACACTTTAATATTCTTAACAGCTCTCCAATCACCTCATTGGTAAGTTGGTAACCCTTCTGCAAATCTCTTCATTATTTTCCTCCGTGTAAGCTTACAAGAAATTAATCCATTCCAGTGATCAAGTCTAACAATGGGAGTGGCTTAAACAGATTGATGAAAAAATTTTGGACTACAACTTTTAGATCATGAATTTGGTCCACCTACTCACCATTGTCAGATTTGAGCATCTCAATTTTCAATCTCCTCCTTTTGATAATGGTAGACACATGAATTTTTTTTGTATTTCTGTCGCCTTGAGTGATCCAATTGGATCTAGATTTTCGGAACCACAACAACTCCTCTTGATAAAGAGCCAAATTATATCGAGATATTAAGTCTTTCTCAAGGATACACAAGTTATGAGAAAAATTGTTGGCCTGGGCTTTTTGAATTCCTTCAATGCACCCAAGAAGCCATCTTTTTCTATGAAAAATGTTACCGAACACTTCCTTATTCCACACCATAGCTCTATTAGCCATCCGTTTAAGACTAGCATCTAAGGATGAATATGAGTGCTTCCAATTATCAATCACAACACCACGAGACTCTTAATGGGAGATCCATGCGGCTTCAAATCTAAATGGTTTTACAAGAGAATTAGAATGGTGCATACCTTAGGTGAATACCGTCAAAGATGAATGGTCGGAATAACTGCGTGGTAGGTTGCGGACACAACCATTCGAAAAAAGGGTACATCATTCAGTATTGCACATAGCTCTATCCAAGCGAACCATAGTATTTGCCCATCCTTGTCTGTTGTTAGTCCAAGTCAATCTAGGACCCACACACCCTAGGTCCATCAAGTTGCATTGTTTCCACAAATTTTTGGCACCTCCTTTGGCTTTGGTTAATGCTGTTTAGTGAAGTTCCAGAAATTGCTTTCCTTTTCTCCTGAGAACTATAGTTGTTGAAGTTTCCCGCAACAATCCCCGGATCATTCTTCTGCTGGACTATGTTTTCCAGATTCTGCCACAGTTCCTTTCGTTTCCTTGCATTTGGACTTTCATAAATAGCTGAAAGTAACCAATCGGGGTAGTTTTGTCTCGAAACGGTTGCGATAATAACCTGAGAATTTGCATCTGACACTCGCACATTAACTTGAGACGGGTTCCACAACATCCAAATGCCCCCCACTTCTTCCAATAGAGTTAACATGGGTTGAGGCCGTAAACCCCATTCTATTAAAACACATGCCCATGGAATTTAACTTAACCTTAGTTTCCATAAGAACCAAGATTTCTAGCTTATGAGTCCTTAACAACTCTTTCAAAGTTCTTTTGAACGTATTGTTACCCGCACCTCTACAATTCCAAAAAAGCATATCCATAGATGACATACGATGAAAATCAGGTAAATAGGAGTTTTTTGGGACCCCCAATATATCCCTTACCTCATTATATCTCTCATCCATTGACTTCATTGGAGTTACTGTGACGATGTGTTGGTCGATGTGCGCATCGATCTGCCACCACGGTTTGATTATCACCTTCACTTCTTCTATCCACCATTCTAAGTCTATGTGGTGACACACTTCTTTCCCTAGTTCCATCATCAGAAGAACCCTGTCCAAGTACACGAGATGACGATTCACACTCAGTTGATCGTCTTCCTGAGTTACATTCTGAAGCAAAGTTTTGTTCCAATCCTCCATCTTTATTAGGTGGTACTCTGGGGCTATTCTTCTTCAAATGATCACCAACAGAGCTTTTCTCAGATTTGGGATTTGGGATTTGGGATTTGGGATTTGGGATTTGGGTTAGAAACCGAAGTGTTGAAGATGGTAAGAGGCTTTGAGCTAAATTGCTAAGTGCTGTCTTTGGACTTATCATCAAGGCCTCTGACAGTTTCATCACGTGGTAGCTTGTCATTGCTCACTTGTTTCCCTCTCTAGATTTCCTCCTTATCCACTCCCCTGTTTGCTTTGTTTCCTTCTAAATTTTGGGCTTTCATACCTTTAGTTGCTTGGGCCTTTTCTTTATACTTGAAGTTGGGCCCTTTTCCATTTGTATCACGCATGGCAGTCTCAGGCCTACTTTGGGTCTCTTGATTTTCCACCAGGCTAAGATCTTGTTGGAGTGCTCCAAATCTATTGTGCTAGAAGTGATTATCCATTTTCTGGTTTTTGTTGGGCTTGTGCCATCTTTTTCTGCTTGGAGCTTTGGTCCATGGGCCATAACTTGGTTGATCTAGGCATTCTTTGTCATCTCTTTCTTTATTCTTTATACTGCTTGATGGGCCCAGCCCATTTTGAGCTTCTTCACCTCCAACGGTAAGATCCTGGTTCATCCTTGCCGGCGCCGAAGGCCACCTGTCGCTGCATTTTTCCAAGTCGATGACCAACCTTGCCACAAGAGAAACAAAATGAATGAAGATGTTTATATTCCACAGTGTATGTATATTTACATATTGTAAAATGGGATATCGGTGGCTTTCTCAGGTCCATTTTGACGCAAACTCGGGCATACTTTCCTTTGGCCTCCATCGCAATGTTAATATCCACTTTCAAAGGAGCCCGAACCTTAGCAATGTGAAATAGGATCTTTTCGTTGTAGTATTCGATTGGGAGGTTTGGGAATTGCATCCAGATTGCTGTGGTATCTTCCTCCGCTTCATCCGGTTTGAAATCATGTTGCCATTTTCGAACCGTAACATAATGATCCATCACTACCCAAGGTCCCCCTGTGTAGACCCTTGAATAATCTTCTATCATGTCGAATTTTACAATAAAGAATCCATGCCCAATATCTAAGGTTTCGAAATCAGCTTGCAATCCCCAAACCTTTTTTTATCTTGTTTACAAACAAAGTTTAACCAATTGTCTTACCTAGCAATCTTACAATGAGGCATTTTCCCCAAGGTTTTCAAGCTTTCTTCAGAAGGCTAGCAGGCACCCGGATTTTAGGGATTTGGCATGTTAAGTCCTCAGATTCTTCCATATTCTCCTCTTCAACCTCCTCCTCGCTTCTATCTTCCTCATCCGATAGGAAATTACCTAGATCCTTCTCAAAAATCTCAGAATTCTTTTCATTTGAGTTTTCATTAAATCGGGATCAGAGGAGAGCTTGCTTAAAAGATCTAGAATTGGAACCATCAGCACTTTCCTTCATTGTGCCGCCTTTTTTAGTCGAAATCAACCCATTTTCATGGTCAGCCTCTGTTGTGGTTGCGATTCCCTCTTTGTTGATGTCAACCATGTCATCCTCCACAATATTTCTTTCCTTCGGTTCAGCACAACCCATGTTGGTCTCTTCATGTCTTATGGTGTTTTACCCCATAACTTCATCTTCTATCTCCGTCATACACTTGATTTTCTTCTTGCTTCGATTGAGATGATCGGTTTCTTCAGCCGATCTCCCATGGGAACCAGTTCCTCTTTCAACGGTCATATTCGAGAGAGAGAAAGTCTCAACTCTCATTGTAGGTAGCTTTCACTCGTGTGGCTCTAGTAGTGGGTAGCACTTTTCTCCATTGAGATGGCTCTCACTCTGCTCTAGATGGCCCTCTCCCCTGTAGTCCTTTCCATGACTTCAGCCTGAAAACATATGCCCAATCTGTACCATATACGTATCCAACCACTCTAAAGGTTTAAGCAGCTGGGGAGGGAACTTATTATATCTATATATCATTCTTTGCCAGAATTCGTTTTCCAAATGAATTTCTTAGCCTCAGATAAAGGTGGTTGCATGTACTGCATTTCTCCCATGTTTTATAAACACTAGCTAATTCACATAACATTGTTGCAGTTTTAGGTTTTTTGGTTTATCCATAAGTATCAACTCTTCTTCCTTTATTTTATGTATTTACAACAAAATGAAGCCTTGAGATATTTGTTTTTTTGCCAAGAACCTGAAGTGAAATTTATCATTGATAAATTCTTTGGTGTCATGTAATGATCTATCACCTTTTCCAGGTATGTGAAGAGCCGGAGTGATCAGCAGTTGAAATATGCCACTAGTGAGACTGATACAAGCACATGTAAACCTGAAGATACTGCTAACGGCGCATCAATTGTGCCTTGCGGCCTTATAGCTTGGAGTTTGTTCAATGATACTTATAGCTTTTCCCACAACAACCAGCAATTGGCAGTAAAAAAGAAGGGTATCTCATGGAAGAGTGATAGAGAACACAAGTTTGGAAAAGATGTCTATCCTAAAAACTTCCAGAATGGAACTCTTAAAGGGGGTGGATATCTCGATTCGACAATACCAGTAAGGCTTTAACCATGGACATTCCGTCAACTATCATTGAATATCACTTTATCCCCTCAATTTCAAAACTGTACATTTGGACCTCCTCAACTATAAAATTGCATCAATTTCACACATTCCAGAAGGGGTGCATTTTGTATTTTTTATTTATTTTTATTTTTTTAAATATTTATAGTTGAGTCTAAATGTACTATTTTAAAGTTGACGAGAAAAAGTTGCCTTTCACCTTGCATAACCAACTTCTTATGTTTCTTGTTATAGGTATGCCTAATATTTTATGGACCACTTTTCTTCAGACTCATTGTTAATTTCCATGTCTTTTCACCAAAAAATTGTGAATGTATGTGATGCGTAATGTAAACTTTACTTTTGAAATCAGTCGGAATAGACCTGAACTGGATCTATGGTTTTGGATATGATATTGTGCCTGCCTTTAAAATGGTCCTGTTCTACTTATGCCCAGTAACATATGATGACATCTGCTGTTAGGAATCACTTGAGAAGTATCACGCCATCAGATCACAGTCAGCCCTCTAATAACTAATATAATCTGTGGAAATCCAAAAATTATTGATTAATAGAATTATGAGTGTTAAATTTCTCGTTGATTTTCGTTAAAGATAAAAACTTGTTGACAGTTTCATCATTTTCACCACAAACATATCCATATTTTAAGGGTAATATTATTTATTTACAAAACTAAGTATTATTTGTAAATTCTAATCTAAGTTCTTAAAAAGTTCCTAATCCTCTTCTTTTTTACTATTAAATTGACCCTATTAATAATTCCTATCTAATATAAATGCATTTACATGTGCTTTTTTTCTTTTTTCTTTTTTTCTATTTTGCCATTAATATTTTCATCTTTTTTTGTTTTTGTTTTTTTTGTGGGGATGTGGATTGAGTCATTAGAACCATTGTAATGGCCATCATAGGCATTTCAAAGCTGCTTCTATTGTTGAGGCTAATCCCAATCTGATTTACTAATTATTATTATTATCATGGTTATTTTTGTGGTGACAGTTGAGTGACCAGGAGGACCTCATTGTTTGGATGAGAACTGCAGCTCTTCCAACGTTTCGGAAGCTGTACGGGAAGATAGAGGTGGATCTGGAGGAAAATGACGTTATTCAGGTGACATTGAAGAACAATTACAACACCTATAGTTTCAATGGAAAGAAGAGGCTTGTTCTCTCTACCACTACCTGGCTTGGTGGAAAGAATGATTTTCTTGGCATTGCTTACCTTACCGTTGGCGCCTTCTGCTTCTTTCTGGCAATGACATTCACTGTTGTATATCTATTTAAGCCAAGGTGAATTCTTTTACCCATATCTACTACTACTACTACTACTACTACTCTACTACTAAAACTACTACTAATACTGTAGATGCCTGTTCTTGTGATGCTGATTATTTTGTACGGGTCAGGTTATGAATTGAGTGCCATCATTGTATGCTAAATTTGTGCTTCCCATTGTCTCAGTAAAATTGAAATGTGGTATTCACACACAAGTCTTTCAAGTTGGGAGGCAAAGAAATGAATTTCAACTCCCAATGCTCTAGTGTTAGCCAGGAGCAGCTTCCAATAATTGTGAGCTTCTTCTTTTCTTTTTCTTTTTTTCTTTTTTTTTTTTTGTGTGCCCCTTTTCAGTGAACAAGTTTTGTTATTGTTTATGTTTTTTTTATTATTATTTTTTTTTGGGGGTGTGGCATTTGCACTTTAGGGACTTTGTTGGTAAGCAATTGGCTGCTTACAATTTGATGAGCTTAGTTTAAAAACTTCATTTTGATTGGGAGTGAACTCATTACTGTGTGTGAGGGCTGGATACCTGTGGGCCTTGTCCCTTTGCATCACGCTCTACTATGTTGCAACGTGTATATGTTATCTTCAATTATTTATAATTCAATCCAGTATGGTAAGAAGCATCTTATTGTGCCTTTTATCCTTGCCAATAAATCGACAATTTTCAAACTAATTTGCTCTCTCTCTCTCTCTCTCTCTCTCTCTCTCTCTCTCAGGCCACTTGGAGATCCATCTTATTTGTCATGGAACCGGAACACAGGAGGTCACTAAGCAACCCTGTGCAACGTTTTCAAGTGAATTGGCTTGGCCTGGTTTTCTCATTTGTGGATGTATTTTTATGTGAAAAAAATGGCAAAGCAGTAACTATGTAACATCAGTTCAAAGTGTTGTAGTTATTTGGCATTTTGAATTTCGTGGACGTTGGTGTCCTGTATCAGAAAAATTTCACGAATAGGATGTATACAGTCTGTTGAGAGGTTGATTTCTTATTATCCTTATGTTTTGCATTTCCTGTATTTGTTGTTTTTATTTACTATTTATTTATTTTTACTTTCTGATAAAGTGCCTCCACTGGCTAGTGATTCATGCAAATCAAATATATATTGGCTTAAGTGGAGAGGTATGTTTGACATATTGTGTAATTCACAAATACAAACAAAATTAAAGGAATTTTTTTATAAAATATCTTGAAGGTTAGTAATATTTTATGGATATTATGTTAGGTAATTAAGAAACACCACCTTTGTAAAATAAGAGTAGTTGAGATAAGGATATTTAGCGGTTAAGATTAAGAAATATAGAATTATAAATAAATATATATTTATAAAATGGTAGCAGTAGCATCACCAAATGAAGATAAGTTCATAGATAACAATTTAAGATGGTTTAAAAATGTATGATGGTAAGAGTTAAATAGAATGTAATAGTAAGCAAAAGTATGAATTGAGAATTTTGTGGTGTACGAATATAATTGAAGTTAATATTGAAATAATTGATGTTTTTTTTTAAAATTAATATTCAAACTATAAAATAATGTGTAGTAAAAATTTTTGAGGCCTATGAGAACATAATTGGCCTCCATTTGCAGATGATTGGGATTAAATTAGTCTATTAAAAAACAAAATATGTTAAAAAGTTAATAAAATAAAATGTTACATTCAAATCATAATCATTTTAATTGTTTTTTTTTTTTTTTTTTTTTTTTCACAAAACAACTGGTTAAGGCCGAATTGTGCAACATTGAGGTTGTTAAATAAGATCTCTTAACTTTACTTGCTTGACAAATTATAGATTCTATGCCTGTTTAATGTCAATTAGGTTTGTACACAATGGGAGCACAGAATTCATTCCCACACGTGCGGCCTTTATCTCGTAGCCAAACAGAGCCTTAGCTTCTTGCACGTGCGGAGGGTTTTTACCACACGTGCGACACCCTTTCTCGCACGTGCGGTGACCATTCCCTTATGTGCGGGCGTACCTCAGATTCTGTGTCGCTGTTTTGAACCTGTTTGAAATATAGCAAAGGTATAAAAAGACAGAAAATAGGTTGTAATAGGGTTCTAAAAAATTGAAGGAGAAAGAGGAGGCTAGTGTTTTGAAAAGGTTGATTCTCAATCTTCAAAGCAAATTTCTATGGAGGGTTCCATCTCTTCCACCTCTTCCCACTCCTCCATGAGTGACTAGGCTCTTCTTTTCTAGGATTTTGATGAATCCCTAGCTATGTAATTAAGTTTTCTTTTTAGTTTTTGATTATATAAATGTTTGAACAATTATATGGTGTTTTAGAAGTTTCATATATATATATTTTCTACTATTTCTTCGAGTCTTCGGCTTTTTGTGATTGTTGAATGCTTTTCATACAATAGTTTTATATTCTTTCATATTCAAAGTATGAGACGAATCATACTACGAGGGACAAGTCGTGTCACTACCCTAGTTTAAAGCGAACGATTTGTACTATTTGAGATGGTTCGTACTCATACATTAAATGCGATGATTTTCTTGATAAATGCTTTGAACTTGTAGTTGCGAAGTATTATTCCGTTCGAACCGTAGCATAATTGATTTCAAATTGAAACCTTACGTAACTAATGGTGAACTCATTACCCTAGATTTTTTCCCAACTCAGTAAATTTATCTTTATTTATAATTGCTAGTTTATTCGTTTGTTTAATTTAATTATTATTAGGTTATGAATAATTAATCTTTTATCAAAATTAATTTAGGAATTTAACAATTAAATTAGTTTAATTTCTCGTTTGTCCCTGTGGATCGATGCTTAGACTTTCCATTATTCTAAAGAATTTGGTATGGTTTAGTGTTTAATTTTGGTGTGTGAAACGACCCATCAAATTTTGGCGTTGTTGTCGGGGACTTTTGGCGAAGTTAATTAATTTAAAATTATATTCTTATTTTAATTTTTAGTTTAGGATTTTATAATTTTTTTTAGTGTTGCTAAGTGTGCAAAGCGTTTGAAAGTGGAGCTATAACTGAAGTGCAAGTGAAACGCAACCGAGCTTTAAAAAACAAACCGCAGCACTAAAGTGCTTAAAAAAAAACAGACACTCGCAAGCAAAGCATCAAAGTGCTAAAAAGAAAGGCAGAGCTCAATTGGAGGTTGGATACAACGTTTACACATTAAGCACCCGCAAGACGTGTAAAGTGTTTTTGTTAAATCGCTGTGAGTATTTCTCCATTTGGTATTTTGCTTTCACAACTTAGTGCACAGAGCCGAAACTTAGTGTGTGTGTGTGTGTGTGTGTAGTGTATGCACGGGCACTGTTCTTGTCGCCTTGAATTGTGGAGTTTGGACCTTGAACTAGAAATGACTCATAGGAAACTTAAAACCTCTGCCCGTGTTCCTAGGCATGATTATAGGAGATTGAATTCTATGACTAAGAAAGACCATTTTTCTCTACCATTTATTGATCAAATTCTTGAGAGGTTAGCGGGGCAAGGTTTTTATTGTTTTCTTCATGGCTACCTGGGGTATAATCAAGTCCTAATGTATCTCGCTGACCAAGAAAATACCATGTTCACTTGCCCTTTTGGCACTTTTGCTTACAGGTGCATGCCCTTTGGGTTATGTAATGCACTGACGACTTTTCAACGATGTATGATGGCCATTTTCTTTGACATGGTGGATAAATTTTTAGAGGTTTTCATAGATGACTTCTCCGTGTTTGGGCCGTCTTTTGAGGAATATCTCCAGAACTTAACCAAAGTCCTTATTCGTTGTGTGGAGACAAAACCTGATTTTGAGTTGGGAAAAGAGCCATTTTATGGTTCGTGAGGGTATAGTGTTGGACACATTGTGTCCCTCTAAGGCATAGAGGTTGACAAAGCTAAGGTTGACCTTATTTTAGGCCTTCCTCCACCCACTTTTGTGCGTCAAGTTAGGTCTTTCCTAGGACATGTAGGTTTTTACCGTAGGTTCATCAAAGACTTTAGTAAAATATCCTGTCCTTTGTGTAGTTTACTTGCTAAGGATGCACCGTTTATCTTTGATGAGGCATGTTTGAAAGTCTTTGAAACACTAAGAGTGGCCCTTACTACCACCCCAATCATGAAATCATCAGATTGGTCGTTCCCATTTGAAATCATGTGTGTTGCCTCGGACTATGCTGTTGGGGTTGTGTTGAGCCAAACCTAGGTTAATTAGATGGATTTTGCACTGTCTCAGATGCACAATTGAATTACATTACCACCGAGAAAGAGTTGCTAGCTGTGGTCTTTGCCTTAGATAAATTCCGATCCTATCTCCTAGGCTCTAAGGTCATAGTATCATGCAACTTTGCTGTATTTACTATCAAATAAAAAGACCAAACCTAGGTTAATTAGATGGATTTTGTTACTTTAGGAATTTGACCTAGAGATCTGAGATAAGAAAGGATCTAAGAATGTGGTAGCGAATCGCCTCTCCCGAGTCCTTGTTGAGTATACTAGTGACCCTTTAACTTTAAATGATTCGTTTTCGGACGAACAACTTCTTGTGGTGTCACGAGTGAGGTCCCCCCCCTCCCGGGGTGGTTTGCACATATTGTGAATTATTTGGCCATTGGGCAAATTCCTCAAAATTGGTCTAAGTAAGACAAAGATCGATTCTTTTCGCAGGTCAGGTATTATTTTTAAGAGGATTCAAAGTTGTTTAAATATTGCTCCAATCAAGTGATCCGACGGTGTGTGCCAGAGAGTGAGGTGCATAGCATTCTTACATTTTGTCATTCTTCTGCATATGGTAGTCATTTTAGTGGGCATAAAATAGCTGCCAAGGTTTTACAAAGTGGGTTTTATTGGCCCACAATTTTTAAAGATGCCCACCAATTTTGTAGAACTTGTTTGCATTGTCAGCAAATGGGTTCGATATCTCGTCGTGATATGATGCTAATGTCCCCTATTCTTGTGGTAGAGATCTTTGATGTTTGAGGGATTGATTTTATGGGCCCTTTCCCGTCGTCGTTCAGGTTTGAGTATATTCTCTTGGTAGTGGATTATATGTCTAAGTGGGTGGAGGCAATAGCTACCCGATCAAACAATCATAAAGTAGTAATCAAATTCTTTCATGAAAACATATTTAGTCATTTCGGGTTTCCTAGAGTCATAACAAGTGATCAGGGTACGCATTTTTGTAACCGGTTCTTTAAGTCGGTAGTTAAGAAATACTCTATCACTCATAAAGTGGGCACTCCATACCATCCTCAAACTAGTGGCCAAGTGGAAGTCTCTAATAGGGAGGTGAAGCATATAATAGAAAAAACGGTGAGGCCAGATAGGAAAGATTGGTTAAAATGCTTGATTGATGCATTATGGGCCTATCGTACTGCTTATAAGACACCTATTGGGATGTCACCATGTAGGGCGGTGTTTGGCAAAGCTTACCACCTCCAGGTTGAACTTGAGCACCGAGCCTTGTGGGCCATAAAGAAGTTTAACTTCGATATGGCCGTGGTTGGGCTTAATCGAAAATTGCAACTTAATGAGTTGGAGGAAATTCGAAATTATGCACATGAGAGTTTAAAATTTTTTAAAGCCCGAACTAAGGAATTCCATGATAAGCACATTAATAGAAAATCCTTTGAATCCGGCCAAAAAGTATGACTTTGTAACTCAAAATTGAGACTCTTTCTGGGTAAGCTTCGATCATAATGGGATGGTCCCTTTGTAGTTGTAGAGGCATTTATTCATGGCGTCGTTGAGATGCAAAATCCAAGGAATGACCACATTTTCAAGGTGAATGACTAAAGACTGAAGCCATATATAGAGGCGATTAAGAATGAGGATATGATTGAGTCCATTGCTTTGATGGACCCTTTTTACTTTGACAGTGAGATTAATGTCCTGTTCTCTTTTCTTTCCTTTTTACTCTATTATATTTTTCTTTATTCTTGTTGTGCTTTATTTGACGTTTAGGAGACTTTAAATCCTCTAAAGGTGTAATTCCTTTGGTGTTAAATGTGCCCGAACGGCATCTGACGGTCTGGTATAGCCACCTAACCGTGTTTGTAGTGAGTTCCTAGGAGACCAACTTATACGGTGGAAACTAGAGTTCAAATGGCAAAGCCTAGAACACAAAGGTTTAGAATTTCTGAGATTAAAGTTTGGTTTAAATACCCAGGGGTGTGCAAATAGCTTCAAAAATACCCCAGCTTGAACTCTGTATGGCAGCCCCATAGGTTGAGTTAGCTTTATGCGTTTCGATTCTGGATACTGAATCAACTTAGTCTGTCACCCTATTGAAGAATAGGGAAAGTTACAAACACTGTTAGGGAGAAAAGTAGTATCTACGATTTTCGCGTGAAGATTATACCTTTGTTGAGCATTTAGTTATTTTTGAAATGCTACATTTATTTCGGATGTAAAATGAAGGTAAAAATGGTTTGAAAAGTTTTTGGGTTGTGATTTGGGTTTAGTTTCTAAAAAAAAAAAAAAAATCCGCACGTGCGGCAAAAGTTTCATTTCACAATTTGGTGATTGCTTTAAAAGTAGGTGCGCGGGGGTGGTGTGGCACTGTCTCCATACGTGTGGCCTGAGCCCCGCACGTGCGGTAAATTCCTTGAATCACTTATAACGCCTACTTTACATATAGGTGTGTGACCTGGTGTGGAAAGAAGTTGGAAAAAAAAAAAAAAAGGATTTCTTTGTTCAATTTTTATTTATTTATTTATTTATTTTTCATTTTTGAAATATATATATATATTGAATATCTAACCTAGTTACCCACTTCTCCTATCACTTTCACAGATACATTTTCTCTCTACCTCTCTACCTCACTCTCTCTCTCTCTTATATCATCTTCTCCCCCTTTTTCTCTCACTTAAACCCCATCACCACCACCACCAACTTCCTTCATTCTTCTTCCCACCATCACCAACCTTCACCCAACCTCTTCTCTATACCATTCAACTACCGGAGTCTCACCGCCGGAGCCTTATTTCCTCTTCGTTCGGCGATTTTCGGTGACCACCATTTTTTCTGGCAAATCTCTGTTATTTCTCTCTCTCTCTCTTTCTTTATTTTTTTTAAGGTACACTTTCCTATTTGTTTAGATTTGTATAGTTATTCTTCCAATCTTAACTTACTGTTGAGTGTAGGAGTAGATTGACTTTTAAAGATTCATCTTCAAAAAAAAAAAAAAACCCAAAAATTGAATGCGGCCACCATCGGCGCATGTGCGGCGCCTGAAAAAAAAAAAAAACTAATGCTTAGCCTTTCTAATTCATTTTATTTCTGAGGCTGTCTATTTATTTATTTAGTTGTTTTGTTTTTATTATCTCATTATTCTTTGTTAGTTTAATTCATTACTTGTTAGTGTAGTTCATTTTTATTTGTTTAATCATTCAATATTAACATAAAATGTTACTGTGTCTAATTTATTTTATTTTAGGTTTCATTTATTACACACACACACACACAAAAAAAAAAAAAAAAAAAAATTATTTATTTAGTTGTTTATTATTATTATTATTTTTTATTTTATTTTGATTATTATTTGTTCTATTTATTTCATTATCTCATTATTACTTGTTAGTTTAATTCATTACTTATTAGTGTAGTTCGTTTTTATTTGTGTAGTCATTAGTTTTTAAATAAAATGTTAATGTATCCAGTTTATTTTATTTTAGGTTTCATTTAAAAAAAAAAAAAAAGGAACAAGAAAAAGAAAAATGATGAGAATTGCATGTGGTACATTAGTGGGCAGACTTGTGCTTTAATATCTTATTCTTATTCTTATGCTGGTTCTACTGGTATGTATGTATTTGCTTTTGGTGTGTGTAGGATTTGAGTAAATGTCTATCCACCCGGGCTTCTAAAAAGGCTAGAGGTTCGTCTTTCTCGCCACCACCAACGGTTGAGTTGCCACGCCTAGAGTAGGCTTCACGCCCGCTTCACAAGCTCACACAGTTCACTCTCAACTATTTTCAGAATGACCAATCACCTCTTGGGCCGTTGAGCAGCTCTGCCTCTGGCAACAATTGGGCCTGTGCACTGTTACGATGCCCACTTATCCTCGTCTGGTATGGCTCTTCTACCAGAACATGTACGAGTCACTCATTGAGGTAAGACTACTGTCCACTATTGATGGCACCATGTCAGCATCATAGAATCTATGATTACCCAAGTGTTAGGGTTCTTTTCTAAAACGAACCACTAGCCATTCTCGGAAGTTAAGCGCCGACAACCCATACATAGCCTTGTCCAAGAGTACTTCCCGGGGGCCCACGGTGCCGCAAGTTACACGTGCTTACGCCGGAGCAAACTGTCTGGCCGCTTGTTATTCATTGACTCAGTAATATATAAGACTGCCCTTCCACTTGGGCATAAAGCTGGGCACCACATAGAGTTTGTCTGGGTCCTACATGCTTACCAACATGGTTATCAGGTCTCGCTTGCGTACATGATTTGGATGCATATGTGAAAATTTTTGCAGGAGGTCGTTCAGTCTTAACTTGTAGAACCGGACTTAGCCTCTACCATTTGCTCACACTTGTCTTCGAGCTGAATGGCCTCTTAATTGATCCAACTGAGGAGATTGACACCGCTTATCTGACTTTTAGGCAGCGGGAATAGCAACATAGCTTATTCCTGTATCTCGCAACAAGTTGGTGCCCCAGTTGATGAAGCCTATGACCCCGTCCACCAACAACCTCATCTTGCCTCCCCTGTGCCTCCCCGAGGGGACCCATTATATATGACTCGCGAGGAGTACTTACAACTTCAATACTTTGTGGATCAGGTCCACAGTACTTTTCACAATCACCACCAGATCCTCATAGGGTTGCGCATAGATTTTCAGGCGCATCGGGACTATAGTCAGGCGACTTTCAACCAGTTCGACGCTTGCCAACTCGACATTCAGCAGTCAGTTGCATCACTGCAAACTGACTTTTATACATATCGAGGGTTGAGCCAGTAGTGTTTTGATTAGCTCGGCGCTCGGGTTCAGGATGAAACGTTTGAGACGCGATCATTGATGAACGCCTTATTTGCACAGCATTTCCCTCCACCGCCACCACTACCACTGGATTCTCAGTAGTACTAGATTATCTTTTTCTCTGTCTCTTTTATTTTTGTATTTACTTTTCTTTGTTTTTCTTTCTCTTTTTCAAAAAAGAAAAAAAAATTTGTGTGTGTGTGTATGTGTTGTCATTTGCCTACCTAGATGTGCACCTACAATATCTAGTAATATTCTCTATTTCCTATTTACTTCACATCTGCTTCCATTGAGGACAATGTCATATTCAAGTTGGGAGATGAGGGTACTTTCTTTTGTGCATTTCTATTTGGCTCATAATTTATGCTTATAGCTGCTTCATTTGATACTACTTCACTTATGTTGATTTGTTGCTAGTAGGGTGATGATATTTGCATATGTTAATTGGGGAGCATAGTAGACTTATATGAAAAGGGTTTATTGGGTAAACACTAGCTTGTAATGTTTGCACCAGGATAGTTGTTTGTGGTTGTGATATTAGTACACTTATCATGAGTATGCCTTGACTCACATGAACACACTATCATAACGGTGACCTCTCTATTATAATCCCTGGTGTACATTATTAATAATTGCTAGTGTTGCAGGAAATAAAAAATAACTAGCCTTGATTATCAAAATTTAAAAAAAAAAAAAAAAACTTGACTCATTTGGGTTCATAGCTTTTTTAACTCGAGTTATTAAGCCTGTATGGGTGTCTTCACACCTAGTGCCTTAAAATCGTCTAGTTTAGGAGTCATTGACTCAATACTTGTTACATAGGTTAATTAGAAAGTTTAAGGGACCTAGACATTGTACAGTTACGGAAAATAAGAAAAAAGACTTGTTCGGATTCGTAGCCTTTTCAACTCGAGTTATTAAGCTCGTAGGGGTCACCTAATGCCCTAAAATCGTCTGATTTGGGAGTCATTAGCCCAATGCTTGCTACAAGGCTTGATTAGAAAGCTTAATGGATTAGGACATTGCACAGTCTTTCCAAAAAAAAAAAAAACATTTTGAGAATCCTGGTTGCAAAAGTTTAATTTTGTTTGTATATGTTGGGGGTTATTATGAGTTACATTGGGCTATTATAGTGGTCTATTAACTAATTATGGAGATTGTACGTTACACCGAGATTACTGATGATGTGTTCTACTAACACTCACAAGTACATAGAACTTGATTTGTGTAATACTGAATTGCGGTTTTGTAGACACTCCATTTTTGACCGCCCCTAAGACTTGGGCGCTACTGATGGTTTACTTGGTGATAAAAGATGTGCAGGGCAAATGTTCGATTTCTTTGGCAAGAGGAGAGTTAAATCCTAACCTCACATCCCATTTTGCACCAAAGCTATTTTGGATGGTTTTTAGACCTTAAAACCCTCTCTTTCAAAATATTTTTGAAATAAAGTTCCTACGATGTTCCGAGGCTCGCATTTCGTTAAATGTTGTGCTTTTCGATAAACCGAGTAAGGACAAAGTGGGAATGAATAAAAGAGAGATGAAATATTTGAAAAATATTTCAAAACACCTTGTTCGTGGGTTTGGATTTGAAGAAAAGAGGAGTGGAGAGAAGAACCCAAGTTGGGGGAGAAAATGGGCATAAATCGTTAAGAAAGAGTCGAGCAACTCTCGCTAAATCAGGCCTATTCGTTTGCACATTTTGATTTCAGCTATGAGGGAACCACCGTTGGAAAGAAGACTTCTGGGGCTTCATTTTTCACTCAAGAATCTCCTGAAGCCGAGTCCGGATGGAGGAGATGTGGTTGTTGGAAGTTGGGCATCAATCCGGTTGGACCGAAACTGAGCAGTCTTTACTAAAAGAGGGATATCTCTTAGCATAGTTAGAATTTTGATGTGAGGCTGCCACCATTGGAAAGCTTACTTCCGGGGCTTCAATTTGCACATAGGAATGACCTGAAAAGGCATCTAGATGAAGGAGTTAGGCTTGCTTCAAGTTAAGGACTAGGACTAATTTTTGCTGCCGGCCTCTATGGGAGTGTGCCGGCCATGAATGGCCAATGCCATCCAAGAGTGACCCCTACTGGCCAACAATAGTGTACTTCCGGCCAACAATGGTAAAGGTGCCGGCCATTGATGAAAATATTAGTTTTGGACAGATATTTTGCTCCAGCTTGCTTCAGTTGTCTCTCTTGAGATATTTTCAACCAAATGCTCCATTTTTGCTATATAATGAAGCCTTATATCTCATATTTAAGGGTTAGAAAATTTTGTGAGCTTCTTATACTAAAATCCCTCTCTCTCTCTCTCTACAATTTTCAGAGCTTAATCTCTGCCTCTCTCTCTAGAGTTCACTCTCTCTTGCCCTTTTGTGCTAGAAGACTTGTATACAACCATCTTCAACCTATCAACCCTTAAGAAGACTTGATCACCATTGGGCTGAGGTCCCTTGGAACTTGTTTTGGGCTGCTAAAGGTGGTTTTGGCTCAAGAAAAGTGGCTATTTGCTACTGTGCTTCAAGGGTGAGCTTCTCCCTCTTTTAAGCTTATTTTTGTACACAACTTTGGCCACATTTTCATGCTGATTTTGGCCTAGTTGTTAACTACAAAAACCTTAGTTTTTAAGGCTTAAAAATGGTAGTTTAAAGTGTTTTTGGAGTTAGGGGTGTTTCACCCTCTTTGGTGGCTTATTTGCTAAGCTTCTTGCCTTCCTTTAAAGCTTTTGAAGCCATCTTGTTTTGGCCTTTTAACCACTGAATTCCAGAGAAATTTTAGTGGTGGAAAACCTATTTTGAGGCTCAAAATAGGAGGGGGTTATCCCCCATCCTCTTGTCTTGTTTGCTTGTCTTGATGGCCCACCAAATGAGCATGTATTTTTACTTCTTTGAGGCTTAGTTTAAGCACTTTTTTGTGACTTTTTAGACCTTCCATAACTCTTTTTTGGGCTGTCTTGGTCACCTCTTGCATATTTTATGTACTTGTAGTGCAATCTTGCCCATTAGCCTAGTGTACTTGGTGTTTTGGCCCTTCATGCTAGCTTGTCTTGGCTATACTCCATACATGTTTTAGCATTATTTTGACATGCTTTAGGACTGTTTTGGGTGTTCTTGGCCTTTTGGGGCTTGCTTTGTATAGCTATAGTGTAAATACCTTGACTAGTCTTGAGTTTTGAGGCCCCTACCATGCTATACTTGTGATGTTTGCATGCTTTGACATCATTTGGCATTGAATGTCAGAGTTTATATCTTTGCCATACTCTCATGTTTATCACTCTTTAATTGTGTTTAAGAGTTATGCCTTTATGCCTGGTTTGTGAGCTAATACATGAGCATATCTTTCTTGCCATCTATGCTGCGAGTCTAGCATGTTTTTGCTACTATTTTGACTTTCCTTAGGTCTATTTTGAATGGTTGAGGCCATTTGAGCATTATTTAGTATGGTTGTAGTGTAAAGCCTTTGACTAGCTTTGTGTTTCAAGCTTCTTGACATGCTTTCTTTGAGCTATTTGGATGATTTGGCATCATTTAACACTTGATTTTAGAGCATATAGCATTGCCATATTCTCATGCATATCACTCTTTGATGGTGTTTGAGAGTTGTGTTTATTGCCTTATTCATGGGCCAATGGATGAGCATGCATTTTCTTGCTTTTAATGCTAGCATTTTAGAGCATCTTAACCATTGTCTTGGCATGCATGGGGTCTGTTTGGTGTTGGTTTAGTCCATCGAGCCTTGCTTTGCATGATTCTAGTGTTGTGTCTTTCAATAGCTTTTAATGCTTAAGTATTCTAGCATGTTGTGCATGAGTGTTTGCATGTTAGAGTCTTGCATTTCATGCCAAGATTAGCGTGATTGTTTGCATAGCATGTTGCAAGTGTGCATCGCATTGTGTTCAACCGGACATTATGTTGAACACAAGGTTAATTGGTCCACTTCATACTCAAAGTGATGAAAGTGAGCCAATCTCTCTTTATCTCCGTTGCCTTTGATCATCCATGATGAGGTAGCGGATTTAGAGTCTTGTTTGCATTGCATTTATTGAATTTGTACATGTTGGATCTTTGGCCATCATGCATTGAGATGTTTGATTGATGGTTTTGGATCCAACGGTGCCTCTCCCTTGATGTTTTGAGGTGATATGGAGGGATACGATACATACATACCCTTGGGAGACCCTCTCTTTCCTCTGTTTTGTGCTCTGTTGCAGCTTGGTGTCACAGCACACCAGCGACCGACTCTCTCTTATTGTTGGCCGGCAGCCCTTCATCCTTGGTCGGCAGTGTGCATCTATGGCCGGTAGGGGGGTCGACAGAAGCTCCTCATGGTCGGCAGGCCACTGGTGCACTCCTCAGCACTGTTTTGGTAAGATCCAGCAGCTAGTTCTCAAGGACACCCTGCAGACAGAGCCTCTAAGAGAGCATTTGGAGAGCTTTCGGGATGGGAATCGAGCATGCATCTTCAACTTCTTCAAGGCAGAGCTAGGGCAGCCTAGTTCACACTTTAATGCTTAGCATGAATTTGTAATTTATTAATTCATTTGTTAATTAGTTAAAGTTCTATAATAATTAGCTTAGTATTTGCTAGTCATTCAATTTGTGTTGTGTAATAATTAGCCTAATTAGATTATTAGATTAGTTAGCTAGCTTAGCTTAGATGTAACTTAGCTTATTCATTCGGACCCTCCGTCAAGAGGGCAAATTTTGTAATAAGCGTGCGTGTGTGTGATGCATGTCTTCCAACCCCCATTTCTTTCTCCCTTTTACTTATCAGCTTTTGATGGTTAGTTTAGGGCATATTTCAATTAGCATACCTTATGCTTGCATGTTTGCATCATTCATTTGTTTTGCATGCACCAGGCTTAGCGCATCATTCAAACTGCATTGTATTTCAATTCCTATTTGAATACATGTATCAAGTGTAGCATTCATATGCCATCTTAGGTAGCCGAGCCTACTTAGTTGCATTTTACATGTGTTGCATTAGGCATTGTTGACATAGCTAGGATCATGCATGATTACTAACTAGCTTTTGTTTTGGCTTGGAGTACATTGTGAGTGTTTTCGCTTTAGCATCCTTGCATGAGTGTAAGTGATTGCCATGTTTAGCATGCTTGCTATGAGGCTATGTGCTTAAATGATTAACTGCATGAATGCCTGTGGATGAAGGCTTTATTGCTTGAATTGAGACAATTCTATCAAATGTGAGTTTTAAGCCCACTTGAGGGTGGCAAAATCATGTTGTTTTCTAAGCCCAATTGAGGGTGGCAAATCCGCGCCTTAGCCTACTTGCGAGTAGCACTTTCAAACCATTTTCAAACAAACAAACATGAGATGTTTTGTTCCAACTTGAGCGATTGAGTCTATACTTGTTTGCTGCGCACATCACATAGTAAGCTAGCTAATAAATCAGAATAAGAACACATGTGTTTTCAAAACAACATATCATGTTAGTAGAGGCCGATCTTTGATCGGGCGAGCGGGGGTGCTCATTTCAGGATCTTCCCTTCTCATACCCAAGTTCCCGAGCCGAGGCAACTTTGGTGATGACGGACACGTGGCTTTAGCCACGAGTCAAGGTTTCCTAAATTTTTCAAAAAAAAATATTTAGGTGGCGACTCTGAAATCTGGCAAAGCAGTCCATGTTTGGCACTTTTTGATTAAAATCAGTTTTCCAAAACGATTTGCTGGATTTGGACTCTTTGGTGATTTATCAGTCTTACATTTCACTTTGTGAGATTAGATTCAGAACTGTGACAAGAGTCTAAACTGTAGTAGCTGTGAACAACAATTCGCGCCCTTGCGCACGGAGTGGAGTTCGGGCGGTCTACAGGTCTTTACTCAATAAATTCCTTCATACTTGCCTACTGTGTCTTCAATGACTCATCATGTCTTAATATTGTACTGTAGTGACACATAAGTTAATTCTTGAGTGGTGTAGTGTGATTGATTGTTGCTGGATAGATGTAAATATGTTAATGTTTGTGGGTATCATTTCTAGAAACTCTCATGAGACTTTACTCGTCCACTTGGGGTAACTTTGTGGTTTAAAGGCTTGTTGCATATGCTAAATGCAACCGTTTTTCCCATGAAAGAGGAGATAGTTAGATTTTCTTTTAGTTTATTTTTCTTTCTTTGTTTTTCCTTGCTTGAGGATTAACAAGTTATAAGTTGGGGGATGTGATTAAGGTTGAATTGTGCAACATTGAGGCCGTTAATTATGATCTTTTAACTTTACTTTCTTGACAAACTTTACATTTTATGCCTTTTTAATGTCAATCAGGTTTGTACACAGTGGGAGTATAAAATGAGCAAAAAATTCCTACCTGTACGTATGGAGGCCCATTCTTGCACATGCGACCTTTATTTTGCAGCCAAACAGAGCCTTAGTTTTCCACAAGTGCAGGGGGTTTTTCTTGCATGTGCGGCACTCCTTTTCGCACGTGCGATGACCACTCCCGCACATGTGGCCATACCTCGGATTTTGTGCCACTATTTTGAACTTGTTTGAAAGATAGCAAAGGTATAAAAAGATAGAAAATAGGTTAGAATAGGGTTCTGAAAAATTGAAGGAGAAAGAGGAGGCTAGGGTTTTGAAAAAGGTGATTCTTAATCTTCAAAGCCAATTTCCATGGAGGGTTCCATCTCTTCCACCTCTTCCCACTTCTCTATGAGTGGCTAGGCTCTTCTTTTCTAGGGCTTTGATGAAACCCTAGCTATGTAATTAGGTTTTCTTTTTGGTTTTTGATTATATAAATGTTTGAACAATTGTATAGTGTTTTAGAAGTTTCATATATATATTTTCCACTATTTCTTCAAGTATTCGGCTTTCTGTGATTGTTGAATACTTTTCATACAATAGTTTTCTATTCTTTCATATTCAAGGTATGAGACGAACCATACTATGAGGAACGAGTCGTGTCGCTACCCTAGTTTAGAGCGAATGATTCGTACTATTTGAGATGGTTCGTGCCTGTACATTGAACATGATAATTTTCTTGATAAATGCTTCAAACTTGTAGTTGCGAAGTATTATTCCGTTCAAACCGTAGCATAATTGATTTCAAATTGAAATCTTATTTACGTAACTAGTGGTGAACTCATTGCCCTAGGTTTTTTCTCATATCAGTAAATTCATCTTTATTTATAATTGCTAGTTTATTCAGTTGTTTAATTTAATTATTATTAAATTATGAACCATCAATCTTTTTATCAAAATTAATTTAGGAATTTAATAATTAAATTAGTTTAATTTTTTGTTTGTCCCTGTGGATCGATACCTGAACTTATCATTATTATAAAGAATTTGGTATAGTTTAGTATTTAATTTTAGTGTGTGAAATGACCCATCAACTACAAAATAAAAAATAAAAAGTTCATTTAAAATTAAATTTTTTTAATGAAATTAAAATAGCCAAAACATTAAATAAATTTTTTTTTTCTTCCCAAACGAAGGAAGTATTGTATTAGAGGGTGGGAGAATCGGGATGACAAACAAGGCCATCTTTTTCCTTGCAAAATTCCATAGTAACTTGAAGGAATTCACGCGTAGCGTAGTAATAATATGAGTGTATATATATATATTAGTATTAAAAAAAGGCCGGGCAAGGCACGTCAAATATTAAAATAAAATGATTATATAAAAAATATAAATTATTTAAATTGCTGACTTGTATAAGATTATATGAAAAATATAAATTAATTAAATTATTTAATTTGATGACTTGTATATTCTTTTTTATGAGAAACATAGACGATTTAACTTTTTATAATTTTTAAGCACAAAAATTTAAATGAAATTTTTTATAGAAAAAATTGATCTAACATCGTTCTCCAACTTTTAGTAATGGGAGAAATTCACAATAATTTTTTTTATAACCTAAGGTTTCTCACCTACACCCATATATAACACCCACTCTGTCATTCTCTCTCATTTATCTTCTCGCACCAAACCTCTCACTCTTTTCTAACTTGATTAGAAAATTCATCTTCCTCCACTAAAAATCCTATATAAATCCTCAAAATTTGGATCATGAAATCAAATATTTATCAAATTATCTTCCAAACCCACCAACAACAAATATATATATATACAAACCAGAGCAGCAACAGCTAAATCTACAACAGTAGTTGGGTTCTAAAAGCATTAAACTCACTAGAATTGATAGCTAATTGAGGTTGAAAGAAGAAGAAGAAGAAGAAGAAGAAGAAGAAGAAGAAGAATGGTAGCAGAAGCAACAATCGTGATAGGGAGAACTACTGCACAATGCCGCTGTCAACGATGGTGTTGGACTGCATGAAGCAGTAGTTCCAGGAGGCCAAAGGCGGCGATTTCTCTGGTGAGTTTGTTAGAGGAATTGCTGACGCCAACAATGTGGGATATGGAGATGTGTCCCGAGTGGACAACGTCTATTTCATCGACAACGTAGCTTATGAATCAGATTGAATTTTCTTTGGAGTGTGTGAATTTTCTCTGGTTGTATGAATTTTCTCCAGAGTGTGTGAATTTTCTTTAGATGTGGGAACTATGTAAATTTTCTCTAGTTGCATGAATTTTCTCTAGCTATATAAATTTTCTTTGCTTTTACAAATTTTCTCTAGATGTGGGAACTGTGTGAATTTTCTCTGGTTGTGGTCATTGTTTGTAATTTTGTGAATTTTCTCTGGTTGTTGCCACTATATGAATTTTCTCTGACTATGGTCATTGTGTGAATTTTCTCAAACACTGTGGGATTATGATGTGTCTAGAGAAATTTCAGTGAAAATGCCTAGAGAAATTTTAAATATGAACACACAAACACACTCAGAGAAATTCTAAAAGGATTTTGATGTGTTCAAAGAAATTTCAAACATGAACACACAAACACACTCAACGAAATTTCTCTGGTTTCAAAATTTCTCTGGAAAAATGTTGAAGGACTCCAACTATTATGAAAATATTGCATGTCTTTTATTCTATTAAATCTTAATATCATAAACCTTAAAAAAAATCTCATTTTTTTTAATATATTTTATACATCTTAATATTTTAATTTAAAATTTATTTTCTATTTTTTATGCGACATTAGTAATTAAATTCTTTTGCATTCAGGTTCTTCAATATATTATTTTCAAGTGTTTTTTTTTTTTGGGAGTAAGTATTATAGTTAATTCTTTTGGGGGGAGGGGGTAATGTAGTTGATCTTATGTATGATTTTATTAATTTTCTTTTTTAAATATTTCTTTATATAAATGCTACAAGTATTATCAATAATATTTTATAAACAATATAATTATTTAGAAATTAATGTAGTCTTTTAATATAATTTAATACATTAATTGGAGTGATTTTGCTGTTTCTAAATTTTCATTTAGAATTTTTATTTATGAAACTTAGCGTGAAACCTATGCTATGCATGATTTTAAAGGAAAAAAATTCACAAAGAGACATTTCAGCTCGTCATAGAGAGTTTCTATATGAAGAATTAAGATTTCTCTAATAATAAATAAGAAAAAAAAAATTTGGACCTTTTCTACTACCCAAAGTTGGAGAGAGATGTTTTGTTAATTTTTTTTAATAATTTAATTGGTAATATTAAAAATAAATAAATTTGCATAATTATATTCTATATATAATTTCACTACTAAAATTTCACTTTTTATGACAAAATATGTCATAATCTCTAATGTCAAGAAAATCTTTTTGCGATGGCAAATAACTTTTTGCGACGGCAAGAGGGGGGTCACAACTGGGGGCGTTGCAAAAGAGTTTTTGCGACGGCACAGTGCTGTCGCTAATGTTTTGCGACGGCATTTTTGCCTTTTGTGACGGCACTTTGCAGTCGCTAATAATGTTTGAAATTTCTTGACGTTTTGCGACAGCACTATTTTACCGTCGCTAAAAATGTCATTTGAGATGGCAAAAAATGCCGTCGCTAAAAGTCTTTTTTTTTGCAACGGCAAGAACACTGTTTTTGCGACGGTGTGGTGCCGTTGCAAAAAGTATTTAAAAAAAAATTCTATTTTAAATAATAAAATTTCTATTTTTTGCGACAGTTTAGTACCATTGCAAAAAGTAAAACCTGTAACAAAATCAATAAAAATATTAAAATTTTTTATTTTTTGCGACGGTGTAGTGCCATCACAAAAAAGAAAAAAACATCCTGCGATAAAATTATTAAAAATATTAAAATTTCTCCATAATATTATAAAAATTCCTGTATAAAAATAACAATTTCTCTATAATAAAATATTCTTCCATTCATAATTACACATCAACAAAAATATCCCAATACATAATTACACATCAAGCTTAAAAACTTCTATAATCAGCAATACCCAGATACAAAAACAGAGAAAAATTACAAGGAAACTATGTCCATTTTCAATCCAACAATGCAAATTAGAGCTATTGTCTGCATTGTTAGCTTAAATCAGCAACAACCAATTGAAAAAACAGAGAAAATTTAATTTTGTGGGTTCTTTTTTCTAAGTAAGTAGAAAATGAACAAATGTTGGAATTTTCAATCTTCTTTCACCTGTTCTGCAATGTTTCCTGCTTCAGAAAGAGCTTCTTGGCTTTTGGAAGAGAGCTTAGCTAATGTGGTGGTGTGGACACCTCTAATTACAGCAATGAAAGGAACCACAACAAGAGTGACAAGTGCTAATTGCCAAACAGCAGTGAAACCTACCACAAATCCAGACATAAATGTTGCCATATAATGTAAAAAATTCCCCAACTGCACAAAATCATACCCAAAAAAAAAAACAAGCCTGTTTAGAATAAATTTGCAAAACTTTGACAACAAAACATTGAAATGAAATGGGGTTTTTCTTTTCATTCACCTTCTTGCTAATGGCGTCCTGAACCATCACTGCATTAGTGTTAATGGCGAAAACGACATCGGAAGTTTGGACCTTTGTATCAAAAAATGAAATGTCTTGATTCAGAGCTGTTTCTAAGTACTTAATCCTCATTTTCGTCGATTGTCTCTCTCCAGTCCACATCCAACACGAAATCTCTGTAACCATTTTTCAATTCCTTTCAATTTCATTACAAATTTATGAAATACAAACCAAGAATTAAATACCCAAATGATCAATCTATATATATATATTGGGCTTCGGCCTGATCCACCAGTAGACGAGCCATTTTGAGCAACTTATCTCTAGATGATTTAGACTTGGGCTGACCCTTGGACTTGGATTTATCCTCTGAAGTGGGCTTAACAATGCTGGGCTTTGCTGGCTTTGATTTATCATTTGGTTTAACCTTTGACTTGGATGACTTGGGCTTGGAAGAACTTGAAGTTGGGCTTCCAAGATTAACAGTAGGAAGTTGGCTTCCTTGGGTGATTGAAGAAGTTGGGTTCTGCTGAGCTTTAACCATGGAAGGTGTAGAAGCATGAACATTAATCGGGAATTCAGCTTGAACAATTTCAACAATGCGGGAAACTTTGTAATTATCCCACCATTTAACCATATGTATCCTTTGAACCACATCATTAGAAATGCCATGGTGCCATTTAAATATCCAAGGGATCTTGTATTTGGGTATAAAAATTAGCAGTTGAGGGAATTTCTTCTGTTGTGAGGAGAATGAGAAAACAGTTGAAAAATAGTTAGCCTGTTCCAGCACAATAGCTGGGAAGATATCTGAAATGGCGCCATAATGAGTCCACCATCGTAGAAACCAAGAGGGTAATTCAGATTTAAACTTTTGATCAAATTGCAGGAACCAAGAATGGCTAAATGTATCAGTTTGATGGAGAAATATTTTGAACCAGCCATCAATATAGTCATAATAACTATACTGAAGGGAGTGATTAGGTAAATCTCGAAGCTGATAAGGATGACCCCATTCAGCTAAGGAAACAATGTTATGAATGTAGAGAGAATGATAAACAACTTTACTAGTGTAGGTACGATCATAGATAAGTTTAATCACAATGGATTGGTGGTTAAACAGGATGTCTTTATAGAAGGTGATTGATTTATTTGGATGCATGGGAACAAAATGCCATCCATGAGGAAAAGAAGATTTAACTAAATCATTAACAGACTGACTTTTTGGATGACTAGGTTCTTTGAAAAACAGATTAGTAGTGGTGGATTTAACATAATCAGAACGGGCTGTTTTAATAGGATTAGGAGGGTATGGAGTAACTGCTTGGCTAGAAGAAGCAAAAGGATCAGTAGCCAAAGTAGATGTGTAATTGGCTTTAGGAATGTTACCAAGGACATGGTAACGGTTGATCATTTCAATTGGATAGTATTGGGTTACTAGCTCCAAAGGAAGAGGAACAAAAGGTTGACTAGATGAGACCAAGGCTTTGGAAGGAGGCCTAGGGCGAGACATCTGTGTAATAAAGAAACAAGGATTAGCAACAATGATTAACAACTACTAAGAAGATCAAGATATTGTTGATGATAATCTAAACAGTTATAATAATCAGCAAGTAAATGGCGGCGAGCTTGAATTTGATGGTAATTAATGTACTGAGCACGTTTAGTAGTTTTTCTGGCTAATTTAAGTCGGGCAATGCGATAAGCAAGATGTTTAATAAGGGTTTGGTAATGGGTAATTTGGGATTTATGGTAAGCAATAAATGGAGTGGCCATCCCTATCCCTCCTGCAAAAATTCCCGGGTAAGAAAATCAGGAATAGAATTTTGACAACCAGGAATGTATTCAATATTAAAATCAAAAATACTTAAAATAGACTGCCAACGGGCAAAAATTTGCTTACTAGCAATATTTTGAACATCTTTTTCTAAAACGTATTTAGTAGATTTGCAATCAACACGAAGTAAAAACTTTTAATTTAAAATATCATCTTGAAATTTACTAATACATAAAACAGTAGATAAAATCTCTTTTTTAATAGTACTATAATTTAATTGTGCTTTATTCCAGACACCAGAATAATAATGAACAATTTGTTCAGATGATTGAGGAGTGACTTTCTGAAGAAGAATGCCACCATAACCAATATCAAAAACATCAGTTTGAATAATCTTGAAAGAATTTTCAGTAGGAATACCAAGACAAGGAAGAGACTTAACACATTATTTGACTTGTTTAACAATAGTAGTATGAACATGAGACCAAGGAGAAGGATTGTCTTTTAAGCGATCAAATAGAAGAAGGGTAACAGCAATTCAGAAGAAGGTTCAGACAATTTAGACTCTTCTGAAGGTTCAACTACTCAAAACCCATATGGACCCGAGTTTCAAGATGCTCAGGACCCATATGCCTAGTCAGCACCGCATTGGATTCCATATAATTACATATTGGCTTCAATCAATACTCTTTTGGGAAAAGCTGCCTATATGTATTTATATTGATTCCCTGATAACATATTTCCATTGAAAGTAATGAATAGTAAAAAGTCACTTTTCACTTTTATTGTTCATCACTCAATCAATCTACTAAAAGTTGCATCAACTTTCAGTCAATCAACCGAAAGCATCCGACAGCCTGCTTTTGCCCATGTGCTGCCAGCTGCTCTCATGATTCTCTCCAAGTCACATGCTGCATAGTTAATTTTCTTTTCTATAAATTGTAATGGTTAATTCATTTGTAGTAGGATAAGAAAAAACAGAGCGAAAAAGAAGTGCTTTTCTGTTCAAAACCATAGTTATGTATTTTGAAGCAACTCTTTGCAGTTCTTCCGATTAAATACTTGTAAGTTTATTAAACGGTATTTTAATTTATTTTAATTTAAGATATTTTGTGTACATATTATTCCATATGTTATCTGCTGTTTCATGTATTTCCTATGCTTCTTCATCTCTGCGCTGCTTCTCCTTTTGGTATCAAAGCCACGTTATGTTGCTATCTGTTGCTTACTGCATTGCTACTTCTGATAAGTCAATTCTATTTTCTTTCTGATTAATCTGTTCAGCAGTCATCTTAATCTGTCCAAATTCTATCTGTGTCTTTCCACGTTGATAGTAGTCACCCACTTTCGTCCCAATCCTTGGTAAGTCCTTTGGTTAGGCACTGTTGGATTTTAGGGGTCTTCCGAATAGGGTATGTATGAACACAACTATGTGAAAACATGATTAATTTAGACAATGTATTAAGATTCCTGTAAAATAGTTTAATTAAAAGAAAAATGTGTCGATTATTTAGAAGTAACTCTTCAGTTAGTTCTAGGTCAACAACTTTGCCCTCCATACCTAATCACGCATTAGTAATAAATGAAGAAGAAGTAGAAATACAGAATGATAAAATTGATTTAAGTTGGAATATACCAAAATTGTCTGTTGAAGAAATTTATAAAACTATTTTTTTACAAAATACATTCAAAGTTAATCTTCATGTTACATATTGGCTTAAAAGGAGAATATTTGTAAATTGGATGAAATGTTAATCTTCATGTTAACTTTGAATTTGTTAATCTTTGGTACAATATGGGTTTTGTATTTAGTAGAATATTTGTAAGAGGATTTATGTTTACGTTTTGAGTATTTATGTGATTTCCGACGAGAGGGTGCGATAGGAGGCAAGCCATATTGTTTACAGAAATTGCCTAATTCATATTTGGCCTTATGTTTATCTTTAGCAGCTTTTTGACTAAGTTTAAGGTCAATACTGTAACAACGCCCGCGGGGGGGACCTCGCTACAGTTCGGACTCGATTTTGTTGCGGTTCTAAATCTCGAACCAAAGAGTCCAAATCCGGCAAATCGTTTTGAAGGAAAACAGATTTTTGAAAGAAGTGCCAAACATGGACTGCTTTGCGATAATGAGTCGCCACCTAAATATTTTAAAATGGGAAATTTAGGAAACCCCGACTCGGTGCCAAAAGGCCACGTGTCCGCCATCACCAAAGTTGGCTCGAACTTGGGTACGATTAGAAGGTCACATCGTGAGCACCCTTCTCGCCGGCCGAAGACCGGCCTCTACTAACCATGATATCTGTTTTTGAAAACTTTGTGCGTTCTTATTCCGATTATTGGCCTAGGTTACTATGTGATGCTCGCAGCAAACAAGTATAGACTGGGCCGTCTGAATTGGAACGAAACATTTCATGTTTGTTTGTTTGAAAATGATGTGATGGTGCTGCCCGCAGGCAGGCTAAAATGCGGATTTGCCACTCTTGAGTGGGCTTAGAAAACATGGTTTTGCCACAATCTAGTGGGCTTAAAACAAACATTTGATGAATTGTCCCAATTCAAATAACTCAACCTCCACCCACAGGCATTCAAGGCAGTTATATCACATAAGCACATAGCCTCATGGTAAGCATGCTTTCATGGCAGTCACTCACACGCATGCAAGGATGCTAAAGCATAAAACTTACCTAGTACTCCAAGCCAAAACAAAAGCTGATTAGAAATCATGCATGATCCTAAAATATACAGAATGCCTAATGCAACACATGCAAAATGCAACTATAGTAGGCTCGGCTATTCTAAAGATGGCATGTGAGATGCAACAGCTATCATATATTCAATTTGGAATCGAAATACAGATGCAGTTTGTATGATGCGCCGAGCCTGGTGCGTGCAAAACAGATGAATGATGCAAACATGCTATCAAGCTGTATGCTAATTGAAATATGCCCTATATCTAACCATCGTAAGCGGGTAAATAAAAGGGAGAAAGAAATGGGGGTTGGAAGACATACATCACACTCACACACCCTTATTACAATTATGCCCTCGCGCAGAGGGTCCGAATAAAATAATAATACAGACCCGAATAAAAGAATATACAATCCGGAAATAAATATACAAATTTCTAATTAATTGACAAATTAATTAATAAAAGCAGAATCGCGTGCAAGCCGTGGATCGCTTTGCTTCGATAGATGCCGTCATTGGCCGCTCAGCGCGAAATCCACCGATGCCCCGATTAGCCTCTGTTTGCATTGTTTCTCGAAATGCGCGCCGGATTCTTGAAAAGTTGTTGATCCTTGATTTTGCTGTGACAGAGAGCAGGAAAAGGGCATAGCAATGTATTTCACAAATATATGCATGCCTCGATCCTCGTGCCACCAATCACGCATACCGATGCATGATGGCCGAGGAACCGGATTGCACAACTCAATATAGGGATGAATACATATGAATGCTATAACAAAGCCCAACTCCATCATGGGTAATCCGGAGTGTCGGTGACTTGGGAATTGAGACCCGCCACATTTCGGAGTACAAAACGCGCCTCGCTTTCCGTGCAAATATGCATGGTATGCATGAAATGAAATGAGGTAATGCATGAATGCAACTAAGATACAACCTAGTATGCACAATGCCGTGAAAAAGATATGAAAATGAAACGCCAAAAGCGATGGCATGAAATGCAAAGCGGGAAAACAGGCCAAACAAATGACACACGCACGCAAACCGAGGCGATGACAAAATGGAAACCGGATATTAACGCAGCCAAACGCGCGCCTACGTGCACGCAAACCGAGGCGATGATAAAATGAGAAAATCGGATATAACCGGCAGCCAAACGCGCCTACGTGCACGCAAACCGAGGCGGCGATAAAATGAGAAAATCGGATACACCGGCAGCCAAACGCGCCTACGTGCACGCAAACCGAGGCGATGATGAAATGAGAAAATCGGATAAACCGGCGTTCAAACGCTGCGCCCACGCGCACGCAAACCGAGGCGATGATGAAATGAAAATCGGATAAAACCGGCAGCCAAACGCGCGCCTACAGCACGCAAACCGAGGCGATGATGAAAATGAAATGAAAATCGGATAAACCGGCATTTCAAACGCGTGCCCACAGGCGCACAAATCGAGGCGATGATGAAAGAATGAAAATCGGATAAAACCGAAGTGCCTCGAAACGCGTGCCCACAGGCGCGCAAATCGAGGCGATGATGAAAGAATGAAAATCGGATAAAACCGCGTTCAAACGCGTGCCCACGTCACAGCGCAAACCGAGGCGATGATGAAAGAATGAAAATCGGATAAACCGGCGTTCAAACGCTGCGTGCCAAAGCGCCGCAAATCGAGGCGATGATAAAATGCAATGAAATGACGCACGGAATGCCGCGATGGACTTACACCAACATGGGAGAGCCTCAGCTCACTCACATAGGAGGCCGTCGGATAAAACGGAGGTGCCTCGAAGTGCGTGCCCATAGGCACGCAAACCGAGGCAATGCATTAAGGCATGAAATGACATGGGAAATGATATGCAAGCATGGCAATGGAATTTCAGCAATCACAAATGATGTAAAACAGCCCCGAAATGATACGAAATGACAACCGAAGCATGCAATCATCCCGAAAATGTGAAATTAAGTCCCGAAATGGCCTATAGCCATGCTATACATGCAAAATATGATTATGGCAGTAAGAACAGTAGCAAGGCAGTCCCAAATATAGCATTTTTCAGTAACAAACATGTCTAAAATCCTAGCATAGGTATGGCAACATTATCATGCAAGATTAGTGGCCCAAAAGAGGATTTCAAGGGAGATGGCATATAGAAAACTCAAATGAACAAAATTCCTTCTACAATATTGAAGAGGGCATAAAAATAAGCACATTTTCAGAAGATGATAGCCCCAAAATCAGAATAAAATCATGCTAACAATTCCATGCAAAATGGAGCTCAAAAAAAGCTATAACAAGAGACATGCAAAGCACACACCAAATGATAAAATTTCCTTAATGAGACATGTAAAGGGGGTCAAAATAAGACCAAAGTCAGTATGGGTCGAAGTCCCAAAAACAAATAGAAATAGGTCAAAAATTGCATACAAAATGTGGCACATTTGATGAAATTTGAAGGAGGTGGTATATACAATGGCCAAATGGGGTTGAGCCCTTCTACAATGTTGTAGAGGGGCTCAAAATGAGCACAAAACCAGTAGGGGTCGGACCCCTAAAAACAAACACAAATAGGTCAATTTTAGCATGCAAAAATGTGACAAATTTGATGAATATTGAAGGAACTAGTATATATAAGCACAAATGAAGTTGAGCCCTTCTACAATGTTGTAGAGGGCTCAATATGAGCACAAAACCAGTAGGGGTCGGAGCCCCAATTCTCAACCAATTGGAGTAGAGAAATGAATCAAGAAAAAGCCCTAAAAGTTGGTTTTGAAGACTTACCCTTGAAGACTTGTCTTTCTTGCTTCTTGGTTTGGATTTGTAGCCTCTTGACCCCTGAAGAACACTTCCTTGCTGCTGGAATCGAAGTTGGAATGGTGAGGCTAGGTGTTGGTGAAGAAATCAAGCAAGACTTGAAGCTTTTTTGAAGGTTTTGGCTATGGAGATTAGGGTTTTTGCTTAAGTGTTCTTAAAGACAATTTTTGTAACCTTGAGGAAGGACCTGATGGTCCCTTTAAATAGGCAAAACAAGGGGTAAATGGGGGAGGCAAAGCATCCAAGTTTCCTCCCAAAATATCCCCTGATGGGGTGATATTTTGACAAAAATATCCTGACAAAGATCGAGTCGAAAGCAAGAATCGGCCGGCCAGTGATCTTTCGGGGAGGTGGCCGGCCACCCACCCCACCTGGTCGGCCAGCCACTCACCATGGCCGGCCGGCCACCCCAAAAAAATGGACTCAAGATTTTCCGTCGACCACCATGCAAAGGTGTCCTCCCAAGTGTGTAGATCAAGGCCCCAAGGTCGAATCGCAACTCAAGGTGAGCCACAACATAGAGCTTGAAGGAGAGCCTCAAAAATGAAATGCACAATTTCTGGCCGACCATATACCCTTGGTGTCCTCCCAGATGTGTGGAACAAGGTTCCAAGGTTGGAATTTGGCAACACTGAAGCAGGAGCCACAACATAGAGCTTGAAGGAGAGGCCCAAAAATGAACTTCCAATTTTCTGGCCGACCATGCTTGTTTAGGGTCCTCCCATGTCCCCTGATCACAGATATGTAGCTTTGGTTGGAAGAAAATACCCCCAGGGTGTTCAACATTGGCCCGGAAGTGAGAAAAACGGGCTCCGGAGGAGCGAAACTGGCTATCTGGGATAATTGCTGGCCTCCCACCCCCAAAGGATCTTCCCGGTGTTGAAACAGAGGTACCGCCAAATTTGAACAAAACTAATGAGAAATGAACGCCGATCAAAACCGAGCAATTCGGGTGCCTAAATGGTGTTCGGCAATAAGTGGGCATCTCAACCCCAAAGGTCCTCTAATGACAAAACAGAGGTTCTCGCCAAAAATCGAGAAAACCGATGTAATGAATGCTCGGCCCAAACCGCGATTCGGGGTCCCAAAACCGCCACAGCACCGAAGTGGCATACGGCCACGGCGGGCATCGAGGCCCCTGTTCCTCAGAACTATAAAACAGAGGTGCAAGCCAAAAACCGGAGAACTCGGAGATGGTTGGGCGGTCCCGAGCCGAGGCACACGGCCTAACGGTCCCGAAAACCGGGAACCGGCCCGAATGGGCAAATGGCTCTGGCCACGAAAAAGTAGCTCACGGCCACCGGAGATAATCTACGGACTACCCTTCCTCAGAAAGAAAACAGAGAAAACCGAGTCTGGTTCGCAAACCGAGACAAGGTAGAGAAAGGGTTCGAGTCCGGAGGCAGGCACGGGCGACTCAAACTTTGAACGAAAGCACATGATGCAACATCACCGAAGCGCCAATCGGTGACGCTCGAAGTCTTAAGGTCGGTCAAAAATGGGGTGTCTACAGCTGCCCCTCTTGACGTAACTCTAAGTCAAGAAGTGACGAGTGAATGTCAAAGCCCGTGAGACGACCCATTTTTGACAAGGCCAAGACTTAGACAATCAAACATGATAATCAAAGAGTGTGCTCAAGCAAGTGGGGCAAGAATGCAAATGATAGGCACGGAGCCGTGATCATGCAAATGCAAGAAGTCAGAATGAAGCAAGTATTAACAAATAGATGCAACAGCTTTTAAGCAAGAATGCAAAGCAAACAACTACATTTCATGCAATTAGGAATGCGAGAATCATTCAATTTCGCCGCCTCACACGGAGAAGATACGATACCTGCGCGATTCGTCTGGTCGCACTAGCCTCAAATGAACCGTACATACAATATCGTGCCTGCAAAATAGAGAAATGCAACAAGAACAATATGCCAACAACATATATTCAATGCGATTCCTATGATTCCAAAGGTCTAACACACACAGTGTCGGTGAACGAATGCATCACAATGCGAGAAAAGATAACGCGCGACAATGCATGCTCGAGCATAGAAGTATGGTACATCAAGAAAACACGTATGACAATGCAAAACTTTCATGAGAACGCAAATTATGAGCCAAATAATGACAAACGAGCACAAATTAGGATGCCGGTTTGTTGCGCAACAACAAGCTGAAAACGCGATTCGGGCGACAAAGAACTCGATCATGCCTCTCGATTTACCTCCTGAGAGGTCACAACATGTTTAAAAAGGATACACTCCGATTTTGATGAATAATGAGGAGACACATGTCAATAATTGCAATTAAAGTTCCAATGAGCAATTCGGCGCCAGAAAGTGTACTTTTCTTCAACTTTTTCAGGTCCTGGGAACTCCGATTTTCCTCAAAATTTGCAGAGAGGTAGGGAGGGGGTGGGGAACTGGGCCGGCCAGCCCATTGCCCTAGGAGAGGCCATCGGCCAGGGCCAAAAAGTAGAGGGGCCGGCCAGCCAGGTTAGGTGGCCGCCCGGCCACCTGCCCAAAGTAGGGGCATTTTGGTCATTTTGGCATTTTCTATATATACACACCTCCAATGCCATCCAAATCACACCCAAGTGTGAAATTCTCTCCTCTTGCTCTAAGCCATTTTCTCCTTCAGATTCAAGATTTTATACGCCTCTACTCCCACGCAAGTTGTTTTTATAAATCTTCCAGATTTAAGCACTTTAAGCTTACTAAATTTTGATTTCGAGGCTTCTCTTCTCATTTTCACCACTTGAGGTAAGTTTGTCTCATTATTTGGAAAAATTTTCCTGAGTTGACTTTTGTTGACTTTTTCATTTCCGAGAGTTGACTTTTGTTGACTTTTTCCAAGTTTGGCCTGCTTTGCTCATTTTTGCTCCTCTTGCAGATTTCTCGATATGGCGGGTCATTTCCTCATGTAGAGGTTTTCCAGCGCCGGAGATGATTTTGACATTATGACATTGCCCCCGAGGGTCCGCCTTTCTTTCCCGATCGTTATGCCCAATGCACAGATAGGCTCCATGAGCCACTTTTCATTATTTCACCGAATTCAACGACGAGCACCGGGATCTTCTTCTACGAGCCGAGCAAAGACTCTCTCCTACGATGTAGAGGTATTTTACTTTATTCTCAGATTTCTTGTGCATTTCATACTCGCCATGCTTAGACACACGCTTTAACTTTACATGATATTTGCATCCCGAGCATGTGACTTAAACACTTGAATTTCATGAACACCGCATATTGAATAATTGTGAACGACAAAGGCACATTAGCTAGAAATTGAACACACAAATTTCAAACATTGATTCACCAAGACACAACCTCAAGTCGAAAATGAGCACACAAAGACATACCGACTAAGAGTAGAACACACAATCCCAAACTCAGATTTTTCAAATTTTGAAGCGAACACACAAATAATCGATTGAGAGTAGAACACACAGCCCCAAACTTGAAGCTTAACACACACCCATCGACAGGAAGTAGAACACATCCCAAACTTGAAGCGAACACACAAATTAATCGATTGAAAGTAGAACACACAATCCCAAACTTGAAGCGAACACACGTTAATCGATTGAAAGTAGAACACACAAATTCCAAACTTGAAGCGAACACACAATTTAATCGATGAAGTAGAACACATAGCCCCAAACTTGAAGCGAACACACACCACTGATTGAAAGTAGAACACACAGCCCCAAACTTGAAGCGAACACACACCCCATCGATTGAAAGTAGAACACACAGCCCCAAACTTGAAGCTTAACACACATTTAATCGATTGAAAGTAGAACACACATCCCAAACTTGAAGCGAACACACACCCATTGATTGAAAGTAGAACACATACCCCAAACTTGAAGCGAACACACAACCCATCGATTGAAAGTAGAACACACAGCCCCAAACTTGAAGCGAACACACAAATTTAATCGATTAGAAGTAGAACACATACCCCAAACTTGAAGCGAACACACAATTTAATCGATTAGAAGTAGAACACATAGTCCCAAACTTGAAGCGAACACACGTTCCATCGCTTAGAAGTAGAACACACAGCCCCAAACTTGAAGCGAACACACGTTCCATCGCTTCAAATTTTGAACACGCGACACAAATACCAAATTCATCAACACGCAAGCCCATTTTCACTCCATTTGCACGCAATTTCATTTTCACTTCATTTGCACACAGCTCGCTTTCACTTCATTTGCTGACCTATGCATTTATTGTGAATGCAGGCTAGCGCTCGCACAGTGCGAGGGGATGCGTCCACTGCCGCGAGGGAGGGGTATTTTGAGCTCCTAAGTCGTCCGGATTTGGTCGACTTTTGCAGATTTGGACCATTCTCAGAGGGTTATCTCATTGCCTCATCAAGAGAGGACTTTATTTGTCGCTTATGAGAGATGGTGGGACACCACCAATTCTTTCCATTTTTCTCGCCATCGGGATATGACCATGACCTCACTGACTTTGCTATGATCATCACCTGCCTAGACCTAGGCGGTGCTCCCATTCCTTACGAGGACATGGGTCAAGGAGGTCGCTCGATGCACCTATTGGGGGCACACCACCAGAGACAGAGGTACCGAAGAGTTCGGTATACTTGGTTCTCTTCCCATTTTCTGCGGACACAGATGGAGCCCGAGACTCTCGAGGAGGCGAGCAAGATGCCCATGGCTTCCTTATGTACCTCCTGGCACCACCTTATTTGCCGATAGGGGAACATGGTAGGATTACATCTCCCGAAGGCCTGTAGACCTCTCACAGTCGGCCAAGATGATCGCTGGCTTGGCTACCTCAGATCGTTACATGAGCGCAGCCTCGCACACGAGGGGACTTACTCTGGCCACTGGAGAGCCCGGGAGGTACATTCTGGCCCTCTTGATTTACATTTGCTCCTCATTACTTGTTCATCGCACACACCTGCACTTTGCATTCTCAGATTCTCGCTTTTTAGCACTTTGTACTCACATTCCGCATCGCTTTTCTCAAATATGGGTATATGCATATTTCCCACATTAGCTCCAGAGATGGAGGTGGCAGACCTCCCATGACCCCATTTTCATTGATGTTTGAGGGTGAGCACTTATCGAGGCCCCGAGAGACTCTTCCATCTACGACAAGATTTTGACAATCGTTTCGAGCATAGAGGTATTTCGTAACTCTCGCTTCTTTTCATTTTCATCTTTGGTCTACTTTGCACCTTTTGATTGCTTGATTTACATATCGCTATCCACAGATCACCGGCACTTTGGGTAGTGTTTGGCGATGACCTCGAGAACCAAGATCCGTGAGGATCGACCACCTCAAGATAGGTTCCTCGCCGAGGGACCAAATACAGGCTTGGTTTTGGGAACGCTTCCAGTGTGGGGTGTGATTCCCAGACCTCCCCGCCAGGCTCCGCACACCATGCGGATCGCCGATAGATTATCCCCGAGGAGGTTAGTAGTGCTATGCAGGCGTTGATGCTTTATTACATCTTCTTGATGGAAACTACGCCACCTATCGCCAGATATACCGATGCCCCTCCGACGGAGTACGGCTCCACCACGGAGGTCCACCGGCGCACCATCTTCGAAGTCGCGCCTGCTACATGATATCCTTCTTCTAGCAGGCTGTACGCCTAGAGGTAGAGGCGCTCGATTCTCCGATCCTCCGACTCTCGATCACCCCGATGGCCGAGATGCCGATCGAAAGGACGGGTTGGCGAGATGGGACCACTTCTCCGATTCCGATCCCTATGGAGCCTCCGATGTTCGGCCACAGATATGTCAGTGATCCTGACTCACCACCGGTATGTTCTACCGCTCTCGTTTGTCACACAGACATTTTGGTAGTTGCTTATTTATTGATGAGTTGAGCTTGTGTCTGCAGCCACCTCGGGATTACATAGACCAGATGCTCGGGGTAGTGGCATCACTGAGGGATGGTCCTCAGAGAGGCACAGATGTCCATCATGGGCTTCTGTGTACCCTTCATCTTTCTTGCATTTATCATATTTCATAATGCTCGCTTTGAACATTCCATTGCACTAATAGGTCAGTAGAACACATCTGGCACACACCCTGCTCACATACTGTACTTGCATCTGCTTTTCATGTTTGAACTGACGCATTGCACTTTGCATTTTCAGATGCCTCCAGTATATGCTCCACCGCGAGGTGGGCCTTCCGGGCCTTTTCAGAGAGGTCGAGGCGCTAGACCTGCTCAAGGTACAGGGACTCAAGGAGCTGGGCCATCCAGGCCTTACCGAGGAGCTCGAGGAGCAGGGTCGTCTCGCAGACGCAGGGCACCCATTGTCGAGGATGACGAGGAGGAGGTCGCAGATCATGTGTCAGAGGCATCTCCTGGAGAGGGAGGCCCTGGTCTTGGTTCCGGGAGCGGAGACGAGCCTGAGGAGGATCCGGAGGATGACAGCTCCGATCCAGATGGTGATGAAGATGCAGAGATTATCCCGCAGAAGAGGATGAGAGGGCCTCCCTATTCCCGTTCCCGAGGACACTGATGTTATTTCCTGCTTTATTTTACTTTTTTAGCTAGTAGTTTGTAGCACCTTGCACATTGTTAGGCAGTTTTATTTTCTCAGAAACTTGTACCTTTATTTGTTGTAAAACATGATGAATGAAACAAATTTTTGAAAAGATGTTGTATTTGAAATTTTAGCATCGCATCGCATCATTTTGCACAAAATGGAATTGAATGGAACGCGTTTCATGTATTTATCGGGTCAGGTAGTGAACCGACGCAACAAATCAAAACAAACCGACCCGCTAAGAAATAATAGAATCTTAGCAGGTTTACAACTCGATAAGCAAAGTACAACAAGGTTAACGACTCAATAAACAAGACTTAACAAAATGTGTAACCAAAGGGTAGCAACTCAAAACACAAAATGCGACAGCTCGACAAACTTACAACTCGATAATCAAAACAACAACTCGATAAGCAAAAACACGACAAAATGTATTTCAGACAGACGATCTGGATGATGGGACGACTCAAACCGATAGAAATGGAGGCTCGACATTCCCCGATGCACGAAAGTGCCTCAAACTTCCTTCCCACGGCAAAACAGGACCAACACGAGGCCGAAGGCATTTTGTACCCGGAAAACAAAGAGTGGCCGGCCTACTAGGATAGGTGGCCACCCGGCCCCCCTTCCCTTGACCACCAAAACGTTGACAAGTGTCCCGTGAATAGTGTTTTGGCCTCCTATAAAAGCCCCAATCTTGGAACTCATTCATTTCATCATATTCTCTCAAAATGGAAGCATTTCACCGAAAATCTCACATCTTGGATTTCTTCTTTAGATGGCTCCTGAGAAGTTGAATTTTCGGTTTCGCTTGAATGCACTATTCACGCTAAGCCGGACTCCATCGCATCTTCCTTTCCTCCATGCCGCTGCAAGGTTTTGGAACCCGTGACGACGCCTTTAGCTTTAAGGCAAGAGGTATGTCCTACTTTTGAAGATTTTCAAGCCTTAATGGAGTCTCGACCGCCGTAAGAGATCTTGCCTCGCCTCGCTTTTGGCCATGCCCAAGCTTTAGGGCGAATGTGCGGTCTCGACGCGATAATGCTCGATCTCGATTGGTAATGGGATGTTGGACATCCCGAGTCCGATGATCGATTCTCCGATGCCGCAAGAACCGCAACGACCACCATTGGCAGAGGTTTCCGACAAGATGCCCTTTGCTTGTGCATGCTATCTCATTTTCGCTCGCTCGCCCGGAGGAGCCAACATCCGCTTGATCAAGTCGCCAAGGCTTGAGGGAGGGAAAGAGTCAGATCGCTATGACTTTGGCCGAGACATTGATGGGTCTAGATGCCTTCTACCGTCAGAGACACCAGTTTATGGGAGTCCACTATCGCTATGTAATGTTTCCCACCCAAGCTCACATGTATATTTGCTCACATCACTGCCCCCTGCTCAATTTTTCCTGACTAAACACTATCTTTCTTTTCTCTCCTCGTACACCCATCTATTCTTTAATCTCTCATTTTTCATCCCTCCCCAGACATGGTTAATGGATAAATTGCAAGTTGCCGACTCTTGTCCTGCTTCTTCAGCCCGCGGCTACTTCTTTCGTCAACGCCTGGTTGACGCCTTGATGAGGGATGGTGGTATGAATGGATGTGCAACTTGTCGGCAGATCGCATCGCGTGGCGTTGTCCTTGGCTTAACCTTCCGGCGATGAGTTATAGCATGTTTCAGATACCGATTCGGCTTGACTCATCGTGTATTTTACTTCCCATTCCGCATTTTCAAGGCCATAATCGACTTGCCTCCGGAGGGGATTGAGTATCCAGCTACATTTCCAATTCGAGGCGCGCACCTTGCCCGACATACTACGGCCTGGAGGACCAGAGAGCTCCTATCCCCCGCTTCTACTTTTAGTTGCACTTTATCTGACGAGTGCTGGGATTGGCTCAACGAAGAAGCACAGGTTGGGCCTAGGCTGGCATCAGAGGCTTCAACTAGCTCTGGAAGGGGACGCAGGAACACCTGACCGGACTATGCCCCAGATTTATTGCTTTATTAGTACTTTCAGGTTTTCGTTATGAGTGTAATAAAAAGCAACTTCAATTGTATGCGAGAGCAAAAGAACTTTGTTTTGAAATCAATGAAATTGAAGATTGTGGTACTGAAAATTCTCCACTTTTGGTCAAAAAAAATGGTCTTAGTTGTGAAAAGATTACTTTGAGCAAAGTCAACTTTTATTAAAACTTTTCAAAACTATTTTCGGTATGGATCAGAACTGGACACGCCTGAGATCTGTCACTGAGATGTACAACTCCGAATCCTAGCAATTGAAAAGTTGCCCCTAGTCTGAAGAAGGGGCCTCGGCAAAGTGTGGCAACGGAAAGTTGCCCCTAGTCTGAATGATGCCGGAACACTTCAATGCAACGGAAAGTTGCCCCTAGTTTGAATAGCACTGTACCGGAGATCACGATAAATGCTGATGAATAGAGATGACTGAGATGATCAGAATGGACAAAGTTGATCGAGGAAAAGATTATGACTGAACTTCAGGATGAAGCTGCCTACGTATCCCAAAGATGGGAATCAAGTCTTACGTAGTTCAGGCTCAGGTTCACTCGAGTATTTTTGCTCTCCTTTTGCGCTCTAACTTTTGCCAAGGCCGCCCTTTACGGGTTTTCAACCTTGTAGCTGGGCTTTTGTAATTTCAAATTTTCTATGCTCGAAGTTTTGCCTAGGTCGCCTTTTCGGTTTTCGCCCAGCGAGCCTCTCAAGGGTAGTATTTCTTCAACTTGTCCATGTTGATCAGTTGGGAAAACTCCAAGCCATCTAGATCCATCAGAACCACAGCTCCACCTGACCAGATTGACTTGATAATGTAAGGACCAGTCCAATTAGGCCTGAACTTGCCCCTTGGGTCGTGAATGGGAGCTCGGTTGTCCTTGAGTACCAAATCTCCTTCTTTCAAGTTCCTGGACTTAACTTTCTTGTTAAAAGCCCGGGCGATTCTGCGTTGATAGCCTTGGACGTGATACGCTGCTTTCAACCTTCTTTCATCAAAGAGCATGAGTTCTTCAAACTGCTTTTGTTGCTAATCCGCTTCGGCTATCCGCATTCGCCAATACTGCAATGACGGACCTCAATCTCAATTGGTAGAACGGCCTCCATCCCATAGACTAATGAGTACGGAGTCGCCCAAGAGAAGTTCTCGATCAAGTCCTCAGAGTCCCACAGAGCAAACGGCAAATTATCCGCCACCCTCGTAGGTTTCCACCATCTTCGTAATATGCGCTTGATATTCTTGTTGGCGGCCTCAACCGCCCGCTGGTTTGCGGCCGTAAGTAGATGACTTATGAAAAGCCACATTGTATTTCTCCAACAAGTCAATCACCTCCTTCTTGAAGTGGGAACCATTGTCCGAAACAATCTCATTTGGGACTCAGAGCGACAGATGATGTTGTTTCGATGAATTTTGCAACGCAGAAGCTTTCAACACCGCATAAGATTGGGCCTCAACCCACTTTGTGAAATAATCTATCGCTACAAGGATGAACTCATGCCCATTCGACCCTTTCGCGGACGCCCCGATCACATCAATTCCCCAGATCAAAATGGCCATGGCGGTCATGTTGTACAACTTCGACGGCGGATGTTCATGCGATTTGCATGAATCGACATTTGTGGCATCGCCAACAAAACCGATACAATCCTCCTCCATGGTGGACCAATAATAACCTTGTCTAAGGATCTTCCGCGCCAACATCACCCCATTCATATGTGCACCACATTCACCCCGTGGATGGCTTCCATCGACGCTTGACTCTTCAAAGATCAACACACGCTTTATGCATTCCCAGATGACCCTTCTATACAATTTACCCCCACAGATGATGAACCGAACGGCCAACCTTCTTATTGCCCTTTTGTCTTTGGCATTTACCGGCGGTATGTTTCGCTTCCAAAAGTTCCAGATGTCGTAATACCAGGTGTTCGCCCTTAACTTCATCTATGGTCGCAATCGACTCATAGGCAAAAGTAATTTCGTCAATAATGACCGGACGATTCGACTCCACGGGATGTCTATCATGGATGATAGAGTTGCTAAAGCGCCTCATGAACTTGTTGTTCTCTTAGTAGATGAGTAAAACTTAACTTTTCAAACCGAGGAATCAAGAATCCAAGGTTTGGTGATACATCATCATATTTTCCTCTTTACTTTCCAGCCTCTTTAGCTTGAGACACAACAAGATTCGAATCCCCAATGACGCCCAAATTGCCTTGCCCCTAATTCCGTGGTCGCCCATACCAAAGAATGCACGCTTCAGATTCAAATTTCATTATTTGAGACTTTGAAACGGAGTTTGAAGGCTAGAGGGATACGGGAATTGTCGGGTGCTATCACAAGAACACTCCTATCCCATACCCATGTTGATTTGACGCCCGCCAAAGTACATTGTCCAACTTTCTCGCCGATATGCGTAATTGCTTCATCCGGGAATAGGTACTCAACCGCTTCATCCCTCAACCGGATGGTCAAGAAGGAACTCGCCATCGCTTCTTCCTTTTACCGACTTATGCGCCACATATGTAAGATCAAATTCGAGAGCAACAAGAACCAACGAGCTAGCCTACCCGAAGTTACCGGTTTCTAAAAGATATTTGATGGGATCGAGACGCTAAACCAAGATTACAAAGTGAGCTAACAGTAGTGCCGCAGCCTTCCGGTAGCCCATACCAGAGCTAGACAAGCCTTTCTCCAAATGGCGATACCGGGTCTCATATTCTAGCATCTTCTTGCTCAAATAGTAGATGGCTCTTTCCACCCTATCTTCTCGATTCTTTGCAAGCATGCAGCCCATCGTGGTCTCCGCCATCGACAGATACAAAATCAATCTGCTTCCGGTTTCACCGGTGATAAAACGGGTGGGTTCTCAGAGATATTCTTTAACTGCTCAAACGCAGCTTGACACCTACCGTCCCATTGAACTTCTTGCCTTTCTTCGAAGACCAAAAAGTGGTTCACAAGTCAAGGTTAGTTTTGAAATAAACCGCCTTATGAATTGCACTTTACCCGTAAAGCCTCGCACCTCTTTTTCGCCTTTGGTGGTGGCATTTCTAAGATGGCCTTGATTTTGGAAGGGTCGACCTCGATGCCCCTTTGTGTAATCGTAAACCCCAAAGATTTTTCCCGCCAGAACACCAAACGACATTTTGAGGGTTTAGCCGCAACCTAATTCCCCGATCCTTTGGAAAACTTGTGCAAGGCAGTAGTGGCCTCTCTTTCTTTGGACTTGACAATCATGTCGCCCACGCACACCTCAACCTCTTTGTGGATCATATCATGTAGTATTGTGGTCGCGTCTGCTGATAAGTAGCCCCAAATTTCTTCAACCCAAACGGCATGACCCGTAGCAAGATGTTCTCACGGGTAGTGAATGCGCTTTTCTCTGCCTTCCGCGCCATCACTATCTCGATTGTACCCCGAGAAGCCATCCATGAATGAGAGCAATGCATGCCCCGCAGCGAAGTCCACTAGTTCATCAATGTGTGGCAGGAAAGTCGCCCTTCTGACTAGCTCGCTCAAATCCTCAAGTCTACACACACCGGATCTCGCCATCTTTCTTCTAAGACCGAACAATGTTGGCCAACCAAGTCGGATATTCAGATACTAGCAGAAGCCTCCAATTTGCTTGGTGACCTCTTCCTTAATCTTGAGAGCCCAATCCGCGGATCCTTCGAAGCTTCGCTTGATGTGCCGGCCCGGGGTCAAGGGGATCCGATGTCAGATAATCTCAGATCGATTCCTGCATGTCTTCGTAGGACCACGCGAAAACATCTTTGAAATCTTTTAATAAAGCGACTAAGCCGCTGTTCCTCCGAAGACAACGTGGACCCGATCCGACCACCATGGTCCTCCTCAAGACTAATATTCACAGAATGATTTCATCCGCTAATGGCTTAACAAATCTCTTGCTCTTGCTCAATTAGACGCTAAAACCGAGGAACTTCGCCCTCGCTGCTTTGATCAAAATTTTGAAAGTCCGAATTAATGCAATAAATTAGGGGCACGTAAAAGTACTCGAAACCACATTCACCTCATTCTCATTAAGTTCATCCAAATCGCCCGATTCATCTACAACAGACTCAAATGAAAAGGAAAAAGACGACCGACAGACTCGCATCCGTTAACATCCTCAGAGTACTGCACCAGACTCACCGAGCTGAATCGATTCCGACTCACAAGACTTTGGAATCAGATTCGCTACTACCCGACCCGAATCGCTGGATAAGAATCCTCCTCAGATCGCCAAATGAGAGAGGGTGCGATGGATGCATCCAAGATAGTCAGCCGTTGGCTCGCAATTGCTTTCATCCCCAATCATGGAGACCATGAAGTTATTCCTCAAGCAATCTTGGTCGATCGGAGGATCGAGAGGAGACATGCCATACCCCCATTTCCAATTCCGGCCCTCGTAATCCTCGCTTTATTCTCGCCAATTTCGCTTGTTGGGTCTGCTCGCTCAGGCAACGCTATCCCCGGATAGTTGCGTGTCGAAGAAGATTTCAAACCTGCACGCTTCCTCTCCGCTAAACCATGGCTCGGGAAGCCGCAGAATGGAAAATCTTCCTCCCTGACGAAGCGTCTGCTCAGGTACCCCAGATGGGCCTATGCATTAGATCAAAAGGCTTCCCACTGCTTGCCGCTGCCGCCATTTCTTTCCTTTCTCGCCCATTTCTTTGGTAGGCAGATAACCTAATCCAAAGGTATGTGGATTATGTGGCACTTCGCCAACGCTAACTCCTTTCTCGCCGCTTTCTTCCCAATCCCATCCCGGATATGTTGTAGCTTGTTCATGAGGTAGACAGATTGAGCACTAACGCATATACCCTCATTCACGTACCATAATGTTTTGCACCACCCGGGCCTCAGCCAATGTAAATCCCGATATGAACATATCTTCCATGCCGTGTTCGATCTCCAGGACTGGCGTAGATACCTCCGGAGGGGGATGGATTGATGAATTCCCAAAAACAATGGCTACTCCCTTTCCATAGGGGTATTTCACCATTTGATGTAGAGTAGATGAGACAGCCTTCACCTGATGCAACCAGGGTCGCCCCAAAAGCATGTTAAAAGATGCAGGGACCTCCAAGACATGAAAATCTACCTCTTGTTGTCCAGGCCCAATCTTGGTTTGGATTTTTACCGTCCCCAGGACATCCCTGCTTGTATTGTCATAGGCTCTGATCACTTGAGTAGTCGGTGTGAAGTCCGCAGGCTTTAACCCAATTGCATACGCCGTCCTGGCCGGGCAGACATTAATAGCGGATCCCAGATCAACCAAGACCACCGGATCCATTTATCCTCGTGATTCTACAGAGATGTAGAGAGGTCTCATATGATCCACGCCTCAGCGGCAATTTCTTATCCGAAAAGGTCAATGCCGGGAACCTCCTCCCGAAGACCAACCCAACTAGTTGTTCTGGCGTAGTTTCAATGGAAAGCTTGGCTTTGTCCATAGCAGAAAGGACAGCCTGTCTGTGTACCCTGGAAGCCATAAGCAGTCCCCAGATGGAGATGTCTGCTTGTATTTTCTTTAGCTGCTTCAGTACAGCCTCCTCTTCAACCTGCTTCTCCCTCGCTTCTCTTTATCTTTCCCCGATGCCTCAAGTTGATCAAGGTGTGGGGCTTGAAATACCGCCCACTTCTAGTCATATGGTCTACCTCCTCGAGGTACCAGTGTCAAGTTGGCCACCCGCCCAATCTTCGCCTCAGGTGGGCAAGATACAAGTCGCCATCTTCCTACCACATTCCATTAGCATCTAGCGTGCATCTATCCTGTTCCGCTTGTTTGTGTTCTCAAGATTTTCCTCCCTCATGCTCACAAAGATGTTCATTTCTGTGCCCACAAGACTCTCAATTTCCTCATGGTTCTTCGCTGCCTCTCTAGAAACCCATCTCTTTCTTGTTCCTCCAAAGGTCGCTTGTTCGGTTTCAAAATGTCTTGGTCCCGAAGCGAATTCTTTCGCACCGGCGCCTCCCATGATTCACTCGACCTTCGCCCTTCCGCCACAATGGTACAATGTCAGTTGGTCATCCAACCACCCGACGACTTCCACGACTCTCAGAATCGAATCCGCTTAATTGATGCATCACCCGATTCCCGATCATTGAAAAATTGAAGGTTGGCGGCCTCTTCCGCCATAGCCAAATCATCCTCACGATTCAAGTTTATCCCCTGATCATACACAACTCAAATTTCTCCGCAACCCCATACTTAGCTTAGGTTGGCTCATTGACAAAATATATCCACTGGATCATAAGCTCGCCAACTAAATTCTCGATTGCTCCACCCCAGACTCAACAGCTTTTGTTTCCTAAGCCCGCCTGCTCCATTCTCGGTGATCACCCCCTTTGGCTCAGGTTGGGGTGTGGAGGTGTCCATCATGCACAAGTCAGTGCTATCAGGGAGGATCACCTCTGGCTTGGGTAGGTGGGAGGGAGTAATGTAGATGCTAGGGTCGTAAGATACGTCCCCAGTTTGGATATGATTGATTCTTTTAGGTGGATCTTGGTTGTGTGTCGGGAGTGGGTTGGTCGTGACGTTAGGCCTCTCGAGGTAAATGATATTCTTGTCAATAAGGTCTTGAACCTCATGACGCACTCAAACACCGGTCGGTGTCGTGACCATGTCAGCCGTGATATTTGCAATATTTGGTCAAGGTTATGGAAGGGGGAGTGGATTTGGGGGGCCTCGGCCCAAGGGTTTCAGATGCCCTTTTCTAACTAGAACCCCGAGGACTTTGGATAGAGGCATATGTAGTGGAGAGAAGGTTCGCTGACCTCGGGTTGGTACCTTGAAGCTTGGTTACCGCTTCCCAGAGGCATCGTAAAAGGTGTGGCCGCAGGCCTTGGTTGGGAAGGGGATTGGTGGTGACCATTCCGACCTCCGGTTCTTGTATTGGCAGAGCCACTCGGCCTCATTGGTATTCCGATTAAATGTTCTTCTGGTCGATCCCGATCTTGGTCAAACAGACCTTGCTTCATTGCATCCTCTATTTGTATCCCCATATCATGTAGATCCGCGAAAGTGGGGAAAGGGACTACAATCATCTTCTTCATTAACGCCTACCGAGATTGCGCACAATCATCCGGATTCGATCTCTCGCTGGCCTTAAGGTCATCATCGATGCCTTCGCCTCCACCGGGTTACAAAGTCGAAAAAGATTCTTTGGGCTCGCCTCGTTGTCTCGAGATCACGAGTGGTAATCTCGACCGTGTTATATGAATATTGTGCAACGAAGGCCTCGCCATCTCATCCCAGCTTTATTTTCACCGATCTTCCAAATTTTGAATACCAAGTGGATGCCACACCGACAGGTTCGACCGAACAAAGAGAGCTTTTATGCGGTCAAGTTAGGCCCATTGGTCTTAAGACGCCCGAAAACAATGAGGTGGACTATAGGGTCCCTGATCCATCAAAGCGATCGATCCGGGGCATCTTAAATCGTCCCAAGAACGCCACGGCCACATCAAGATAGCCGCCTTCAATGTCCGGATGGCTTTCACCCCGTGATTTCTTGAAGAGTTTTTCCAACTTGCTCAATTTCAGAGTTGTGGTCTACCTCGAACTCAAATGGAGCGTCCGTAGTTAGGTGTAATGTTTTTGGACAACTTGTAGAAGCGGGCGAGCCACTGCTGGAAGACCCGTGTCCTCTTGGGTGTTTGTGGGTTTGGCAGAGCGTTTTGTGGATTTGGGAGGGTAGCTTGGGTATTCTCGCAGATTTGGAGGCATTCGCCAAGAGATATCTGCTCGTAATGGGGCCCCGTGGTGGAGGAACTCCGTGCCCCGTGGAGGAAGGACTCGTGTGAAGCAGATGCGCTTCTCATTGTAACTGTGATCAACTCGCATCATGGGCCATGACAACGCTCGTTGTTTGAAAATTCCGCTGGCGGATAGCATCATCTTGCATTTGCTTCATGCTTTCACTCATCCGCGATCATCGCCCATTGCAGGTTCTCGTTGTTCCATCTCAAAACCGCAAGTGTATCTCTATAGCGTAAAGAGAAATATCAACCCGACTATCTCGACACTATAGTAGACCGCGGTTCCGTGATCCGTGCTCGATATCGCGGCCTTCTCGCCTCCTTCTAATAACAAGGGTAGAGAATGGAACACCGATGTCCGCTAACTAGATCCTCGGACGGTTGAGTCGGCGACCTCGTGTCCAGATTGCTTGGGAGTATCGACCGCTCTAAGCAATGGTGCTACAAACCGCCCTAGCAAAAAGATAATAAAGCAAAAGGAAATAAATGACCGTAAAACGGGCAAAGATAATTTTAAATTTAAATACACACAACACACACGAGCATACAACACACAGCTTGATAAGCTGAAATATATCGCCTCAACCATCGATCCTTGTTCTCAGACATCGTTTCATAAATCAATCGATATCCGCGACAACCGATTCTCAAATAATCGATAATGCCCGCAGTTCGATTTCCTAAATTCAAAATCGATGCCCGCAGTTCGATGCCCAAACTCATACCGATACATGCATTCCTCAGAGACACACTCTAACAAGCACATAGCGTATAAGTGAGAACCAAAACACCCCTATGTTGGGGTAGGGTTTCGCCCTATTTTGTCGAGCTAGGGTTTCACTACGCACGCCGCTTCAAACAACCTATAAACGGGTAAGCTACCCGCCCTAGTTTGGATTGGTCACTATGGATCCGAATATGCACTAGGTCGAATGGTCAAAGGGTGCCCCTAGAAACCGGGTTTGTGTTCCCATATCGGCAGAGCTCAGAATCGATCAAATTTTATGGACATGCCTTGACAAGACAAGCCTCCCAAGAAACCGCCAGAATAGCAGATGGCAAACACGGTGTCCTAGGCGCACGATGCAAATGCAATGCAAAGAAACACACAAGTGTAGTCAAAACCAGATATCATGAGTTCGAGTCAAGTTCTCTAAATCCCTCAAAGAGTCGCCAGAAATCAGAATAACGCCGCTGGGGACCTCGCCATACTCGACTCGATTTTGTTATGTTCTAAATCTCGAACCAAAGAGTCCAAATCCGCAAATCGTTTTGAAGGAAAACAGATTTTTGAAAGAAGTGCCAAACATGGACTGCTTTGCCAGATAACAGAGTCGCCACCTAAATATTTTAAAATGGGAAATTTAGGAAACCCTGACTCGGTGCCAAAAGGCCACGTGTCCGTCATCACCAAAGTTGGCTCGGGAACTTGGGTACGATTAGGAAGGTCACATCGTGAGTTATTCTCCTCTTCGGGCCAAAGACCGCCTCTACTAACCATGATATCTGCTTTTGAAAACTTTGTGCGTTCTTATTCCGATTATTGGCCTAGGTTACTATGTGATGCTCGCAAAGAAACAAGTATAGATCGGGCCGCTCGATTGGAACGAAACATTTCATGTTTGTTTGTTTGAAAATGATGTGATGGTGCTGCCCCCAGGCAGGCTAAAATGCGGATTTGCCACTCTTGAGTGGGCTTAGAAAACATGGTTTTGCCACAATCTAGTGGGCTTAAAACAAACATTTGATGAATTGTCCCAATTCAAATAACTCAACCTCCACCCACAGCATTCAAGGCGCTTATATCACATAAGCACATAGCCTCATGGTAAGCATGCTTTTCATGGCAGCACTCACACACATGCAAGGATGCTAAAGCATAAAACTCACCTAGTACTCCAAGCCAAAACAAAAGCTGATTAGAAATCATGCATGATCCTAAATATACTGAATGTCTAATGCAACACATGCAAAATGCAACTATAGTAGGCTCGGCTATTCTAAAGATGGCATGTGAGATGCAACAGCTATCATATATTCAATTTGGAATCGAAATACAGATGCAGTTTGTATGATGCGCCGAGCCTGGTGCGTGCAAAACAGATGAATGATGCAAACATGCTATCAAGCTGCATGCTAATTGAAATATGCCCTATATCTAACCATCGTAAGCGGGTAAATAAAAGGGAGAAAGAAATGGGGGTTGGAAGACATACATCAGACTCACACACCCTTATTACAATTATACCCTCGCGCAGAGGGTCCGAATAAAATAATAATACAGACCCGAATAAAAGAATATACAATCCGGAAATAAATATACAAATTTCTAATTAATTGACAAATTAATTAATAAAAGCTAATCGCATGCAAGCCGTGGACCCGCTTTGCTTCGATAGATGTCGTCATTGGTCGCTCGCGGAAATCCACGATGCCCCGATTAGCCTCGCTTGCATTGTTTCTAAATGCGCCACGATTCTTGAAAAGTTGTTGATCCTCGATTTTGCCGTGACAGAGAGCAGAAAAGGGCATAGCAATGTATTTCACAAATATATGCATGCCTCGATCCTCGTACACCAATCACGATACCGATGCATGATGGCCGAGGAACCGATTGCACAACTCAATATAGGGATGAATACATATGAATGCTATAACAAAGCCTAACTCCATCATGGGTAATCCGAGTGTCGGTGACTTGGGAATTGAGACCCGCTCCGTTATTGAGTACAAAACGCTCGCTTCCGTGCCAATATGCATGGTATGCATGAAATGTAGCCGAGATGTGATATAGCATGCACAATGCCATGAAAATGACCTCGTAACTTAAATGCATGCACGCAAACCGAGGTAATGCATGAATGCAATCTAAGATACAACCTAGTATGCACAATGCCGTGAAAAGAGATGAAAATGAAAGCGCCGTGGCACGCGCCCGCAAACCAAGGCGATGGCATGAAATGCAAAGCGGATAAAATAAGTGCCTCAAATGCGTGCACGGGCACGCAAAACCGAGGCGATGACAAAATGGAAACCGGATACACCGGTGTTTCAAACGCCGCACCACGTGCACGCAAACCGAGGCGATGATAAAATGAGAAAATCGGATAAACGGCAGCCAAACGCTGCCACAGCGCACGCAAACCGAGGCGATGATGAAATGAGAAAATCGGATAACCGGTGCCTCAAACGCGCGCCCACGTGCACGCAAACCGAGGCGATGATGAAATGAGAAAATCGATGAAAAATCGGATAAATGAAACGCGCGTGCCCACAGGCGCGCAAATCGAGGCGATGATGAAAGAATGAAAATCGGATAAAACCGAAGTGCCTCGAAACGCGTGCCCACAGGCGCGCAAATCGAGGCGATGATGAAAGAATGAAAATCGGATAAAACCAAAGTGCCTGGAAACGCGTGCCCACAGGCGCGCAAACCGAGGCGATGATGAAAGAATGAAAATCGGATAAAATCGAAGTGCCTCGAAACGCGTGCCCACAGGCGCGCAAATCGAGGCGATGATAAAATGCAATGAAATGACACACGGAATGCCGCGATGGACTTACACCAACATGGGAGAGCCTCAGCTCACTCACATAGGAGGCCGCTTGATAACGGGTGCGTGCCTCATTACAGGCACGCAAACCGAGGCAATGCATTAAGGCATGAAATGACATGGGAAATGATATGCAAGCATGGCAATGGAATTTCAGCACTCACAAATGATGTAAAACAGCCCCGAAATGATACGAAATGACAACCGAAGCATGCAATCATCCCGAAAATGTGAAATTAAGCCCCGAAATGGCCTATAGCCATGCTATACATGCAAAATATGATTATGGCAGAGAGAACAGTAGCAAGGCAGTCCCAAATATAGCATTTTTCAGTAACAAACATGTCTAAAATGCTAGCATAGGTATGGCAACATTATCATGCAAGATTAGTGGCCCAAAAGAGGATTTCAAGGGAGATGGCATATAGAAAACTCAAATGAACAAACTTTCTTCTACAATATTGAAGAGGGAATAAAAATAAGCACATTTTCAGAAGATGATAGCCCCAAAATCAGAATAAAATCATGCTAACAATTCCATGCAAAATGGAGCTCAAAAAAAGCTATAACAAGAGACATGCAAAGCACACACCAAATGATAAAATTTCCTTAATGAGACATGTAAAGGGGGTCAAAATAAGACCAAAGTCAGTAGGGGTCGAAGTCCCAAAAACAAATAGAAATAGGTCAAAAATTGCATACAAAATGTGGCACATTTGATGAAATTTGAAGGAGGTGGTATATACAATGGCCAAATGGGGTTGAGCCCTTATACAATGTTGTAGAGGGGCTCAAAATGAGCACAAAACCAGTATGGGTCGGACCCCTAAAAACAAACACAAATAGGTCAATTTTAGCATGCAAAAATGTGACAAATTTGATGAATATTGAAGGAACTAGTATATATAAGCACCAAATGAAGTTGAGCCCTTCTACAATGTTGTAGAGGGGCTCAATATGAGCACAAAACCAGTAGGGGTCGGAGCCCCAATTCTCAACCAATTGGAGTAGAGAAATGAATCAAGAAAAAGCCCTAAAAGTTGGTTTTGAAGACTTACCCTTGAAGACTTGTCTTTCTTTGCTTCTTGGCTTGGATTTGTAGCCTCTTGACCTCTGAAGAACACTTCCTTGCTGCTGGAATCGAAGTTGGAATGGTGAGGCTAGGTGTTGGTGAAGAAATCAAGCAAGACTTGAAGCTTTTTTGAAGGTTTTGGCTATGGAGATTAGGGTTTTTGCTTAAGTGTTCTTGAAGACAATTTTGTAACCTTGAGGAAGGAGCCGATGGTCCCTTTAAATAGGCAAAACAAGGTGTAAAAGGAGGAAAAGCACCAAGCTTTCCACCCAAAATATCCTGATTGGGTGATATTTTAGCAAAAATATCCTGACATTTGATCGAAATGAAAGCAAGAATCGCCGGCCAGTAACTTTTCGAGGTGGCCGCCACCACCCCACCTGGTCGGCCACCACTCACCATGGCCGGCCACCCCAAAAAAATGGACTCAAGATTTTCTCGTCGACCACCATGCAAAGGTGTCCTCCCATGTGTGTAGATCAAGGCCCCAAGGTCGAATCGCAACTCAAGCAGAGCCACAACATAGAGCTTGAAGGGAGCCTCAAAAATGAAATGCACAATTTCGCCGACCAGATACCCTTGGTGTCCTCCAGATGTGTGGAACAAGGTTCCAAGGTTGGAATTTGGCAACACCAAGAATGAGCCACAACATAGAGCTTGAAGGAGGGGCCCAAAAATGAACTTCCAATTTTCTGGCCGACCATGCTTGTTTAGGGTCCTCCCATGTCCCCTGATCACAGATATGTGGCTTTGGTTGGAAGAAAATACCCCCAGGGTGTTCAACATTGGCCCGGAAGTGAGAAAAACGGGCTCCGGAGGAGCGAAACTGGCTATCTGGGATAATTGCTGGCCTCCCACCCCCCAGTGATCTTCCTGGTGTTGAAACAGAGGTACCTGCCAAATTTGAACAAAAACTAATGAGAAATGAACGTTCGGGATCAAAACCGAGCAATTCGGGATCCCGAAAATGGGCTGCAGGTGCCGGAAGTGGTGTTCAGCAGCGAAGTGGGCATCTGCAACCCCAGTGTCCCTCGGAATGACAAAACAGAGGTTCCTGCCAAAAATCAGAGAAAACCGATGTAAAATGAAAACTCGGGGCCCAAACCGCACGATTCGGGGTCCCAAAAACCGGCTACAGGCACCGAAAGTGGCATACGGCCACGAAGTGGGCATCAGAGGCCCCTGTGTTCCTCGGAACTACAAAACAGAGGTGCAAGCCAAAAACCGGAGAACTCGGAGATGGTTGGGCGGTCCCGAGCCGAGGCACACGGCCTAACGGTCCCGAAAACCGGGAACCGGGCTCCGAAATGGGCAAAATGGCCTACAGCCACGAAAAGTAGCTCACGGCCACCGGGAGATAATCTACGAGACTACTCCCTTCCCTCAGGAAAGAAAACAGAGAAAACCGAGCCTGGTTCGCAAACCGAGACAAGGTAGAGAAAAGGGTTCGGGAGTCCGGAGGCAGGGCGCACGGCCGCGACTCTGAAACTCTTGAACGAGCACATGATGCAACATCACCGAGCGCTCAACCGGTGACGTCTGAGTCTTAAGGTCGGTCAAAAATAGGGTGTCTACAAATACACATTTTTAATCCTTCTTTTTGGATAGTACTAATTATATCACCATAAGTTAAATTATCATATTCAATAACACCAGTAGGAACATCTCTAATTTTATGAGCAAAAAGACTAGATAATCCATTAATGAATTTTTCTTTCCAAAAAGATTTAGTACAGTCTTCTCTTAACATAACTCTAGAGGTAAATACATCTTTATACCATCTAAAATCACTTAAGGTTGGACAAGTCAGATTACTAAGTTGATCATGGATACGAGAATAGATATTAGTTGGGGTACCTATGAAATGTCTAACTATGGTATAGATTAAAGTATTAATACCATCAGGTTTGCAATAGCCAATAGTTTCATAAAAATAGGTAGATTATTTTCATCTTTTTGATTAGCATATAATATTGATTCGCGTTGATCTTTAGTAAGGTATTTTTTCCACCAAGATTTGAGCATACCAGTAAAACCAGAAGTAATTAATAGGACAATTTCAGCTTGAGTATATTCAGGATAATTACTAAGATAACTATTTGTAACCATAGATAAATGATTTAATTTTTGAAGTATTTGATCTTCACTGAGACCATCAATATTCCATTCGTATAACTTTTTAGCAGAAACAGAAAATTGATTAGAAAGATTAGTTTCTTCATATTGGAGATCAGGAGGAGTAGGTCAGGAATATCAATTTTTGGTAGTTTGAGGATTGACTTTAGGATAATGGCTTTAGAAAAACCAAGAGAAACCTGTCAGTTATTTGATGCTAACACTATTAAACGTCATTTACAAACTGGTTATAATTTTATTCATTTAGGATTAATTCAAGTTGAAATCAAACCATTAACTCCACAAGGTAAAAACACTTCTGTTTTATTATGTTTAAGAGATACTCGTTTTATCGATTACAAAGATAGTCTTATGGGTATGATGGAAACCGGTCTCCACAAAGGACCCATTCATTTTAATTATTTCCTTGATTTTACACTTAGTCTACGCGATCCACATATATTAGATGCTTTAACACTAAATATTCAGTTATATGGATCATTTACAAATATGAAAGAAAAAGTACATATATTGCTTTAATTTATCGTGTACATTATAAATGTATAAAAACTAATGTAAATGTTCAAGCTTTACATAAAAGTCCTAAGGATAAAACCTTACTAATTCAAAGTAGTAGTAATGATACTCATATTAATATTCCTCAAATGATTGAATGGAAAAATATTACTCTCCCTGAACAATGGATTACTGTTAATGAAAATTATAAACATAATCAAGAACAATCTACTTGTCAAGATATTCAAGATATTCAACAATTTAATGATGGATCTGTTAAGATTAAATTTAATCGCTCTCAATCATCTAGACATAGTACATCTAGTGTACCTGCTGAAATTGAAACTGAAGATGAGATATTTAATACACCTTTATTTCGTAAGAATAGTCAAATCCATCTTGGTCAAACCTCCCATAGTAAGATGAAAGGAGTCGATAACTCTACCACATCCCAAATTAGTAAACCTGTTTATTCTACTCACACACATTTACAAGAAGAAGACATTGAGTCACGAGATTCCCCAACTCAAACTGGTTTCGAAGTAATACCTCCAATCAACCCTCAACTAATGACAATTAGTAAACCCTTTGCTCCTGACCTTGATAAACTTCTTATTGATTTTAGATCTAAAGAAAATCGAATTAAACGCCATGCTTATTGTGCTAAATATGATTCTGCTCAACAATCCAACATAACTTGTAATTGGTATGATTTTATGATTGAATATAACCTTGAACTTCCTTTCTTCGAATATTTAGAAAATTATTACAAAAAAGTGGCTTTTGGCAAATTCAAATTCATCCTAAAGATAGATATAAAACTGCTTTTACTACACCATTTGGTCATTATGAATGGAATGTCATGCCATTTGGATTAAAAAATGCTCCTAGTGAATTTCAAAATATAATGAATGATATCTTTAACCCATTTAGTCATTTTTCTATTGTTTACATTGATGATATATTAATTTTTCAAAATCAATCAGTGAACATTGGAAACATTTAACTGCATTCTTTTATACTATTAAAAGTCATGGTTTAGTTATTTCTGCTCCTAAGATTAAATTGTTTCAAACTAAAGTTAGATTTTTAGGTTATGATATTCACCAAAATACAATCCTACCTATTAGTCGCTCTATTGAGTTTGCGTCTAAATTTCCTGATGAAATTTTAGATAAAATCCAATTACAACGATTCTTAGGTTCACTTAATTATATTGCTGAATTTTACAAGAACCTTATCTTGACAGACATGTACTTTGGGTAATTTATATTTAATATGCATTTTACTACCATTAGCAGATGTTAATTTCTCATGGCATTTTTCATAATATTTAGTAGGGAGTAATCCTTCTTGAATACAATTGAGATCAGCACCAGTATCAATTAAAGCAATGACATTTAATTCAAAATTATTAACAACTAATTTAACTTTTGAATACCATTTTATAATATGAATTTTATTGATTAGATTTAATTGTTTGTCTTCAAGATTATGAGATTGTGATCGATTATCAAATAATAGATTATCAGGATTAGTAAGATCAGAATCATGTTCAGAGTCATTAGGAGATTCGTTATTATTTTCTTGGAAATTATCTAGACTTTTATTAAGTTTTAATGTAATAATTTCATCTTCTAAGGCTCTATCTTTACTTTGTAAATCTTTAATAGTTTGTTTAATCTGATTAATTTCATGTTGTAAATCTTGTAATGTGATTTCTTTGTGTTTATTTTTAAATTGTTCTAAAGTTTTGGATAAACTGATTATGGGTTTATCAGGTTGGGGTTTTCGTTCAGGATTGGTTAATAAAGATTTTAATTTATTAGTATATTTCTGTTTTAATTCTGAATCTTCTAATCGACTAATTAATTCAATAAGAGCAGATTCTTCTTGGTTTTGTTTAGTAAGAATAGTAATTTGTTTAATTGGTTTACAACAAATATCATTACATGCTAACGCAATATTATTATCAGAATCATCACTAGAGGAATGGTAATCTGATGAGGTATTAGGATTATCAGAAGGGGAATTACTAACAGATTGATTTAATTGTAAGATTTCATATAATTGAATTTTCGATTCTTCATTAATTTGAAGTTGATTTACTTTATCTTTTATTTTTTGTTTTTTTTTGCATTTAGTAGAATAATGACCTTTTTGACCATAATTATAACATGTAATATCGTTAGTAGATTTAGATTTTGGATGTAATTTTGTATAATATTTCTTTTTGGGTTTAGTATAGAATTTATCATTTGATTATATATATATATAAAACTCACCTACCCATGAAGATGCCCATATTGCAGCCCCAACAACAAGGAAGTAAAACGCATACTGCAAAAATTCACAATCAAAAACACTTTCAAATCCACCAAAAAATAAAAAACCAATATTGAATTTATGTTTTTATCTTGATAACTTTGTGTGTCATCTTATCAATGTTGTTCGCATTAGACCCAAAAGAATTCGCAAGATCGGCGAAGAATCGAAGAAACAAAGGCAACGAAGAGCCATGAACAATGGCACCAACAGTCCCAATTGCCATCAAAACATAGTCAAACCTCAAATCCTTGTAAATATAATGGACAGACAGCATTTCTGGCAGTTTACCCCAAATCAAACCCAAGGTTAAAATAGCAGGAAAATGAAATTGGGGAATTAAAGAAATGAGGGAATTAAAGAGCAGGAAAATGAAATATTTTTGGTTAAAATAAATTTATTTTTTTTGTAGTTAATGAATTTTTTTATTTTCCATTTTTTTAATTACTAAGGTTGAAAATTTATTTGTTTCATTTTTATTTTAATGAAAAAAAAAATTATTATTTTTTTATTTTGAAGAAGTAGGGGTAATATTTTAATAAAAAATATTTTTTTGCGGCTCATTTTTTTTTTTTTTGTTACTAAAAACCAGGAACTAATTTTTTGTGGTAGAGGAAAGGGAGCGACAGTGAAGGTAGTGGATAAGAGGTGATGGTCGTGGTAGTGGCGGCGACGGCGGCGGCGGCGAAGGAGATTAGTGGTGAAGTTGTGGTAGTGGCAGAGGAGATGGAGTGGCGATGGTGGATGAGAGGTAATGGCAGTAGTGGTGGTGGTCATAGTTTCACCCATTGATTTAAGTATGGTGTTTGTTTTGAACTTTCAAATCATAATTCTACATTAATTTTTTAAAACTCAATTCAAAATATAATCATTACTTTTCAAAACTCATAACCAAACACATAATTCAAAACTCTTTTCAAAACTTAATTCAAATCAATTTTTTAAATATTTAAATATTTTAATTTTGTGAGAGACAGATAAAGAAGAGAGATAGAAAGAGATAGAGTGATGAGCGAGAGAGAGACAAAGTGGTTGCTAAAAGTGTGTTTTCTTATAGTGGATCGATAAATCGAGAAGGAGCTCGATAAATAGAGAAGATGGAAGGGAGAGAGTGAACAAAGCGAACATAGTGAGGAAGAAATAGACAAATAGACAAGCAGACAGATAGAGAGAGAGAAGAGTGATAAGTGAGAGAGAGAGAGAGAGAGAGAGAGAGAGAGAGAGAGATAGATAGATAGAAAAAGAGATAGAGAGAGAAAGATAGAGAGATAGAGGGAGAGATAGAAAAAGAGAGAGAAACAAGAGATGAGCGAGAGATAGACAAAAAGAGAGAGAAATAGAGCAAAAAGAGATGAGCGAGAGAGAGACACAGAAAAAGAGAGAGACAGAGAGAGATAGAAGGATAAGAGAGAAACAGAGAGAAAAGAAATGAGAGAGATAAAGAGAGAAGAGAGATGAGCGAGAGAGACAGGGAGAGAAGATAGATAAGGGAAATAGAGAGAAGAGAGATGGACGAGAGAGACAGATGAGAGAGATAGAGAGAAGACACAGAGAGAAAAGGAGAGAGAGAAACAGACAGACAGAGAAAGAAAAGTGATGAGTGAAAGAGATAAAGAGAAGAGAGAAAGATAGAGACAGAGAGACAGGAAGATGAAAAAATGAATGAAAAGAGAAATGTTATATCAAAAGAGTAAGACGACATTGTTTTTTTTAATTTTTTTTGCGATAGAAAAACACCGTTGCATTTATTCAAATCAGTTTGTGACTGTATATATATGAAGCTGTCTCAAAACCACAATCACTATGCTAGGTTAGAGTTTTCCAAAAACTCTTTTGAGAAAATTATACTTTCTTATTTTCCGTGTTATATTGTTTTTACTGAATTTTTTTAATATTTTAAGTAATTTTTTTAATTTTTAGACACACCTAACATAAATACACCTAAAAAGTAAAAAAAAAAAATTATAAAAAAAATCTTTTAAAAATTTACTAAATACCAAAAATACAATAATTCAATACATTTTTTTTTTGTATTTTTATGTATTTATTAATTTTAAAAAACATTTTTTCATAAATTTTTTTTTTTTAGATATATCTAAGTAAGGTGCATCTAAAAAAAATATTTAAAATTTTAAAAATATTCACTAAAAAAAAAAACACAAAACACAATAGTCACTTTTTGCGACAGCAGAAAATGCCGTTGCGAAAAAGGAGAGTCTTTGCGACAGCACAATTTGCCATCTCAAAAAAGCAGAGTATTTGCGACGGCAGAAAATATAGTCGCAAATACTCTCATTTTTCGCGACGGCAAATGGTGCCGTCGCAAATACTCTACTTTTTTGAGACGGCATTTTCTACCGTCGCAAAACGTGACTTTTTGAGACGACAAGTGTGCCGTCACAAATAGTTCCGTCTTTTAAGCTCACTTTTCTTATAGTGTTTTTTTATAATTATAATTGTCATATCAAAATTTGTTAAATGATATAATAATACTATATTCTTTTTTATTTTTTCTTTTTTTTTTTTTTTTTTTTTTTTTTTGTATCTCTTGCTTTCTTTACCACTTGTTTTTCTACTTATATATATTTTATTGAAAATACTTAAATTTTTATATGTAACTTTGATTGTTGTGGTGAATTTTAGTTGTAGAAAGAACTTGTCATGCTGACAGTAATGAGTTTTCATGGCTGAGGGTAGGTTCAGATTTTTGGGGATTAACACGATGTGGTCTAAAAAAATGAAGTGATAGATTTAATTTTATATTTATTTCAATAACTATATTAGAAAATATTACTCAAGTTATCGTGCCATGTTACGGTTTAGAAAAATAATTAATTGACATGGTAGGATAAATTTAAGTTGACCTTAAAGTGTAAGAGTGTTTTTGAAATTTCTAAAATTTTATGAGATATAATCAAACTATTGTGAGCCATGTTAGGATTAACTCAACCAATGCAAATTGAAGAGCTATTTGATTAACTTATTTATATAAATATATTTTAAATTGGTAAATACATATCTTTAATATTTTTTCATAATGAAAATACAAATATGTATATATTATGCATGTTTATTAAAAAATTTAAATTTGGGTAAAATTTTATTTATTAATATTTAGATATATTTGTGTATGAAAAAAAAAAAATCCAAGATCAAGTTGAGTTAGATACGCCATCAGTTATGTTATAGCCCTTTGCCCGGACCTAAATAAAAAATAGTAGTTATTTAGGTTGTAATGAGCATATGTTACTTAGGAGTGTTTCAAATGGATTAAACAAACATAGTTTAAAAATGGGATTTTTATTGATAAGTCCAATTTAGAAGTGTTTTAACCCAAGAAGTTCATGAAGGAATTTTTTAACCCATTTAGTCTCATGTATGTATAGTTTTATTCCATAAAGTCCATTTTCTTGATTTACACTATTTTCTTGAACACTTATGCCCTTATATTCAATTTTGATACCCTTATAAATATTTTTTGAAGGATTAACAATTTAATGATGTGAAAATTTATATTTTAAAATTCACATTGATAGAAATGTAAAATTGGCCCGTGGGCGGCCTGAAACCTGCCGACGAGCCGGGGCGGGTCCGGCCCGTTGACAATGTGAATATTCACATTGACATGTTAACATTCACATTAATAGGAGTGTAAAATTGGCCCGCGTCCCGTGGTGGGCGAACTCACGCTGGCCCATATCTTGCGCAGTCAGAGTTGACAATGTGAATATTCACATTGACATGTTAACATTCACATTGATAAGAGTATAAAATTAGTTCGCGACCATTGGGCGGCCAAAAGCCCCCCAATGTTCGCCGCCGTTTTGACAATGTGAATATTCACATTGATATGTTAACATTCACATTGATAGGAGTGTAAAATTAGCACGCGTCTCGTGGCTACCCGAAACCCGCCCACGGCTCGTGGGCGCTCTGGGGCGGTCCCGGCCCGGCCTGTTAACAATGTGAATATTCACATTGACATGTTAACATTCACATTGATAAGAGTATAAAATTGGCCAGCAGCCTAGGGCGGGCCCGACCCGGCCCGGCCCGGCCCGGTCCGTTGACAATGTAAATATTCACATTGACATGTTAACATTCACATTAATACGAGTGTAAAATTGGGACCCGTCCCGTGGTGGCGCGAAACCCGCCTGCGGCCCATGGGCGGCCCGGGGCGGGCCCGGTCCGACCCGTTGATAATGTGAATATTCACATTAACATATTAACATTCACATTGATAAGAGTATAAAATTAGTCCGCGACCCATGGGCGGCCAAAAGGCCGCCAGCGGCTCGAGGCGGGCCCGGCCCGGCCCGTTGACAATGTGGATATTCACATTGACATGTTAACATTCACATTGATAGGAGTGTAAAATTAGCACACGTCTCGTGGCTACCCGAAACCCGCCCACGTCGTCTGGGCGGCGGTCGGCCTACCTGTTAACAATGTGAATATTCACATTGACATGTTAACATTCACATTGATAAGAGTATAAAATTGCCAAGCAGCCCAGGGCGGACCCGACCCGGCCCGGCCTGTTAACAATGTGAATATTCACATTGACATGTTAACATTCACATTAATACGATTGTAAAATTGGCCCCCGTTCCGTTGTGGCGCGAAACCCGCCCGCGGCGTATGGGCGGCCCGGTCCAACCCGTTGACAATGTGAATATTCACATTGACATGTTAGCATTCACATTGATAAGAGTATAAAATTAGCCTGTAGCCCATGGGCGGCCAAAAGCCCGCCCGCGGCCCGGGGCTGGCCCGGCCCGTTGACAATGTGAATATTCACATTGACATGTTAACATTCACATTGATAAGAGTGTAAAATTGGCCCGCAGCCCATGGGCGGGCCGAAGCCCGACCGAAGCCCGAGGCGGGCTTGGCCCGACCCGTGACAATGTGAATATTCACATTGACATGTTAACATTCACATTGATAGGAGTGTAAAATTAGCCCGCGCCCCGTGGCTGCCCGAAACCCGCCCACGGCCTGTGGGCAGCCCGCCTGCCTTGTTGACAATGTGAATATTCACATTGACATGTTAACATTCACATTGATAAGAGTGTAAAATTGGCCCATGACCCGTGGGTAGCCCGAAGCCCGACTTCGGGCTGGGGCGGGCCCGGCCCGTTGGCAATGTGAATATTCACATTGACATGTTAACATTCACATTGATAGGAGTGTAAAATTGGCCCGCAACCGTATGGCGGTTTGTTTCGAACGTGACAATGTGAATATTCACATTGACATGTTAACATTAACATTGATTGAAGTGTAAAATTTGTCCGCTGTCCGAAGTTCGCCCGCAGCTCGGGGTAGGCCCGGACCCAAACCCGGGCCGCCCATGGGACGCGAGTCAATTTTACACTCTTATCAATGTAAATGTTAACATGTCAATGTGAATATTCACATTGTCAACGCCGCCTGCTGGCCGCTCACGCCGCGTGAGCGGTGTCGGCAGCCACGGGGCACGGGTTATTGTTACACTCTTATCAATGTGAATGTTAACACGTCAAACTGAATATTCACGTTGTCAACGGCCTAACCGGGCCGCCGGGCTACCCACGGGTCACAGCCAATTTTAATCGCTTATCAATGTTAATGTTAATATGTCAATCAATATTCACATTGTCAACGGCCGACCTGCCCGCCCTAGGCAATGGCGGGCTTCGCCTACGCCACGGGCCAATTTTACACTCCTATCAATGTGAATGTTAATATGTTAATGTGAATATTCACATTGTCAACGGGCCAGGCCGGGCTCGTCTCGGGCTGCCCACGGGCTTCGGGCCGCCCATGGGACGCGAGTCAATTTTACACTCTTATCAATGTGAATGTTAACATGTCAATGTGAATATTCACATTGTCAACAGGCCAGCCGCGTTCATCCCGCCGCCCATGCCGTGGTCGTTTCGGCAACCACTGCGCGACTAATTTTATACTCTTATCAATGAACATGTCAATGTGAATATTCACATTATCAACGTCGGTCGGGTCTGCTACGAGCCACCAAGGCGGGTTTGCCTACCACAGCCACGGCTAATTTTACACTTCTATCAATGTGAATGTTAATATGTCAATGTGAATATTCACATTGTCAACGGGCCGGCCCAAATTGCTAGCCCGCTTCAGTCACGGTCACTAATTTTACACTCTTATCAATGTTAATGTTGATATGTCAATGTGAATATTCACATTATGAACGGGCGCACGCCCGGAGCAAGCCGCTTTGCCGCCAGTCGCCAATTTTACACTCCTATCAATGTGAATATTCACATTATCAACGGCCCGGGCCGGGCCTATTTTTTTTGGCCTGTGGGTCGGCCCGGCCCGATTCGAATTTTTCCGGGCACCCACGAGGATCGACATGGGCCGGGCCCCTACACATTGACGATATGAACATTCACATTGACGGTGTGAATATTCACATTGACGGTGTGAATACTCACATTAGGGGTATTTTGGTAATTATGTCACCAATAGGACTTATTGAAATATGAGAAAATAATGTGAACTAAATGGAACATAAGTAGATGAAAATGGTATTTTGGTCTTCTTATCTGAAATTGGACCTAATGGAATGGTCAAAAAAAATATAGATTGGATGAAATAAAGCTCTTAGAAAATGGATTTATCAAAAAAACTCCCTTTAAAAATCGATTTCATTTTGACTTTTATAACATTACTGGCTTGAATCCAATTATTGGAGAATTTTTGTTTGATGGTCAATTTATGAGTTGCTTGTCTACTTATTTATTTATTTGTTTTAAATCGGCATATATATATATATAATAAGAGATATGAACATAATATGTTTTGCATATTGTTAACATTTTAAAATTTTAATTAAAAAATTTATACATTTATTCTTAAAATATAACTATTGTCTATTCTTTTAATATTATGCGTACTCATGTTTAACAACATTATTTAATTTCAAATTAGATATGACTTATATTTTGATTTGATGAAATATATGGCTAAAATTAATTTTCTGACTTTTCAAATAAGTAATTTTGAAATTTTAAAATTACAGATATAGAATATAGATATAGATAGTAATGATAGTATATACCATAAATAATTCATAAATTAATAAATTTAGAAGATTTTCTATATTAATCAAAGATTTAATTAAAGAATTAAAATAGAAATGATAGATATGGCTACAATTTATTTTTTTGACTTTTTTGAAATATAAAATTATAGATATAGATAGTAATGACAGTAGACATCATAAACAGTTCATAAATTAATAAATTTAAAAGATTTTTTTATATTAATCAAAGATTTAATTAAAATATTAAAATAAAAGAACCAATGATAATGTGACATGTATTTTTATATTTCTTAAATTCAAAAAATTGAAAAGAAGTATTGAGATTTTGAATTACAAAACTTTCAACATTTTTACTTATATAATATATTTTAGATTTGCATAGTATGAGTAATGAATGAACAAATGAGGGTCGGCTCTGTTTTTTCTGAGGTTCAAAATAAAATTTTAATATGAGACCTTTTATATAAACGTTCCAAAGTAGAATTATAATATAAACCGATGTTTGAATTATTTTTTGGCAGAATTAGACTAGTTGATAATTCAAATTTCATTTAATTTTTTTAAACTTTTGTATTTTTAATTGTAAAATTACTAATTAAGTTTGTTTTAACTAACTTATCATCCCAACTTATTTAATCTTTCTTGTGACATACTTCACAAAATAAATGATTTAATTAATTTTAAATTTGAAAGGTTTCTTTTTCCCATTGACAAATGTAAGCAATAATTATAATTAATTATAATTTATGCATTTAAAAAAAAACCATCAATTAATTTTTTTAGAGGTCATTTTGAGCAAGTATAATAACCACAAAAAAATAAAAATAAAGACTTATTTGATATTTTTTTAGGATTTGGTGGCTGCTGTGCAGTCAGAATTGTGCAGCCAAATAAACCTATTTCGAGACTCATTTTAATGATCCAAACTAAACACATTTTAAAGTATATCGAATAGAATATATTTATAAAAAATAAAGTTAATTGGATATCATTAACCTTTTCATTCACTCACATTTATATTCATTTTAATATTTTAAATCACAATTATTATTTATTTTTTTATATACAAATGTGAATGGGTGAAAGGGTTAACGTAACTTAATTTTTTATAAGTATGTTATACTCGATATATTTTAAAATATGAATAATTCAAATTATTAAAATAAATTTCAAAATAAATTTATTTAATTGTACGATATTGACTGTTATGTCCATTCCACAGCAGCCCACTCTAAATTCATTTTTTTTAAAGCCTTTTTTTGAACTAATTTTCGAGGCTCAAAGCAACCGGTTTGTGGCCTGTTCCCAAAGCCGCCACTGAAACCAATATTGGTTAAGAGGACTGATTAAGACTCTGTTCACTACATATTTTGTAAAAACCAATTACAGTTCGACACGTGGCAAAGCAAGGGTAGTATGGGGAGACTACTCAAGTCTTCGATCCTGATCGTACACGTGGCAGTGAAAATTGGTTCTCACGTGATTTGAGTAGCACAGGATCAGTAAAGAGATACAAGATAACGTGGCTTCAACGGTTGCTCATATTCAAATTCAAATACAAGAGGGAAGTTCAATTGCAAGAAAAGGCGTAGTGGAACTACTTTTAAGGCAGCATGATCAGCAATCATGGAGGAGCAATTCGACAGTTTGAAGTGCAGTTCGATGGTCATCCTTGAGGAGTATAAATAGCAAGGAGGTTCCCAGAAAAAAACCCCCAGACTTAGATCATACAAACCAGTCTTACCTTACATATTTTATTTTCCAGTTTTTACATTTCCAGTCTTTACCTTTCTTGCACTTTAAATACCTGTTCTGCACTTCGATTCATAGGAGTAGTTTCAAGTAGATCGTCATCAGAACCTCTTCGAGGTCGAAGTTTGGATCATTGTAAGTGTTCATTTTAATGAAATACTTCTATTGTTCTTCATATTAACTGTTATTTCTCTTAATTTCTCCTAAGTCAAGCCACCAGTAAAAGTCCTCTTCATTGAGGCTGAAAGAACTAAAACACAATTGTCTGATAATTGGTTGGCAATTATAATTTCTGTAAGGACTGATTGATCCTTGCTGGCACGCTCGTATTTACAAAAATACCCTTCGAAAAGCCAAAAAGCCAACATATATTTTTGACACGCCTAGTGGGACTTGTTAAAATGGCTAGACGAAGACGACAGGGAGAAAATGAACGCTTGGAAGAAGGCGTAGAAGGAGAGGTAGAAATACCTAATCCAGAGGATAATGTGGTAACACATCATGTGGAAACTCCCATGTTATCCGAACCTATGGTCGAACAGACCAGTACTTCGGGACAAGAACCATATGTTCATAATAGTGGACGAAACTAAGGGATTGGACCATCCACTGTTTCATCTATTCAGCCAACCAATCCATGGGATGGCTTAGTAAATGCTATGGGACAACAATTAATGAACACAATGGAAAGATGGGCAACATCCTTTTTGGATCGAATGAATAACCACAAACCAACAAACACAAGACACACAGAGGAAGTTTTAAATGTCCCTCAGCAAAGATTGGCTAGAGACAAACAACCTATGCAAGTTAATGGACATTCTAATGGTCAAACTAGTAACCAGAACTATGAAAGACCATCACCTCAGTCTTGGTACGAACCCATTTCGATGCCTATAGCAGGCCAAAATGCGTCAGTAGTTAACAATGAAACCGCACAAGTTGGTGGATCTAGCCAAGTACAAGAAACTAGTGTAAGAATGGCTACAAATCCCATGTTCGAAGTCATACCTGGCACTAGGGGGTATAATAATCCCTTATTCGAATTTATACCCGGGGGGTTGGAAGGTTAGCCTGTAAATGGAAGGGACACAACACCTGTCCTAGCACCTTTCGCAGGACAGGCTCAAAGGGGTTACCCACACCAACAAAGAACTCCGCACCACAGGGCAACTAGCCCAAATGTACCACCTTATGGACCAAGAGGACCGCAAGCACAAGTTTGTCCACCAAATCCTGTGTTTATCCCTCCAGTAGTGGTTCAACAGGCACAAAATATGGTCCCTAGGGACCAAATTGCTGATATTGTTAGGGAGATGTGTGGACCGATGGCTCGGGGGGTCCAGACTCCTATATACAGAAAACCATACCCAGAATGGGTGGATAGGGTACATGAATACCCAAGGGGGTTCAGGATATCAGATTTTACCCTTTTCTATGGGACTGGAAATCAGTCAACAATAGAGCATATTGCTAGGTTTGCTGCTCAATGCGGTGAATTTACTAATCATGACTTTATGAAACTAAGATTATTCCCAAATTCTCTAATTGGAGGAGCATTTGTATGGTACATCAACCTTACACCTGGCTCCATTCAAAATTGGCAACAAATGGAAGAGGCATTTCATGCCCAATTCTTCCAATTGGAGCCAGAGGTTTCTATGGCAGACTTGGCTAGATTGAGTCAAAGGCCTGAAGAAAAGGCTACTCAGTTTGTTACCAGATTTAAAAGGGCTCGAAATAAATGTAGAGTCATCCTGCCAGAATCAGAATTTGTAAAATTGGCTCAAAACAGCCTAGAGTTCAAGCTTCGAAAGAAGTTTGACTCAACTGAATTCAGAGATTTGGTGGAACTGACCTATAAGGTGTCTAGATACGAAGCATTACTAGAGGAGGAACAAGATCAAAATAATGCGTCGTACAAGACATATTATAGAGATCCTAATTATGAGATCGATGCAACGGAGATTGTGGGCAAAGAACCTGTAATCTGTGAAGCATTAATTCATAAGGATACAATAATTGACCAGCAGTTTAAAAAGAAAGACTTTCACAGAAAATACTCTTTCGATTTAACAAAAGCAGATAACATCTTTAATCATTTGCTTGCGGCCAACTTCCTTAAGTTACCTAAAGGAGTAAAACTGCCATCTCCAGATGAACTTAAGGGAAAAATATATTGTAAATGGCATAACTCTTGGTCTCACTCGACTAAAAACTGTATTGTTTTTCGAGACAGGATCCAAGAACAAATTCGGAAAGGGAGTTTGAAATTTCCAGCCAAAACAGAAAAGGTCATGGGGATTGACAGCAACCCGTTTCCAGAAGTTGGAGAGAGCACAGCTAATGTGGTTGTCCCAAACTTCCAGAATCTATCTCTGCAAGAGTTGGAAGAGGTCAATGTGCAGATGCATATTGCCAACCAGACAACTACCAAGAAGGACACTGGAAAACCCACCAGCCATTGGACAAGGTTTCTCATGCCAGAAGGAACACTCTGATGAAGAAGCACTGGATGATGATTCCTTGGAAGCAGCTGTAATGCAGAGGATGTGTCCCAGGTGCAGACTGAGTTATAAATGGTTGAAGGGGCTTCCAATTGACGGGAAGCAATATTACAGGGATGTTCAGAGACGTCCTAAATCAACCAACGCTTACAACAAAAGGCCGCATCCGGTTAGTGATAGGCAGCGACCACCAGTGGTTGAGCCTGCAATGGACAGAATGCATGCTAAAGGCAAGAGACCCTTACATGAATCCAGGCCACCTAACTATTACAGAATGGAGAGCAGTCATTCTGAAAGAAGACTGAAGAGAGACTCATTTCATGGGATCAAAGCCAGGGATTGGCCCCCTAGACCAACCTCACGTAGGACATAAAGTGGCTATCTGCATCGAAGGTCTGAATCAGGCTCAAAACATGAGGTCAGAGCCAAACACTTACCTTCACGACCAAATGAAAATGGCTTCGAAGGTTGAAAAAAGCAGTTCAACATCTGAGTCAATAAGTTCATGGGTACCTGGGGTCCCAGATTGGTTTGTAATGCAGAACAAGCCTAGGGAAGTGCCTGTCCAAAGGGATGTTGGAAACCAAAGCAGGCTGGTCAAGCCTCCATTGGTGGCTCCGAACAATTGGGTATTGCTTAAACACCCAAAGACAAAGGAACCAGATATGGTCCCAGTTATTTCAAGGTCATAGAGGAGGAAAATTCAGCGTAGGTACACCTAGTACCAGCAAGATCTAAAAGAAAGTGGAGAGAGTTCTTCACTGGTAAAGATAGAAGAAAAGAAGAATCCAAAGCCAGACCATATCCCAAAGCCAAATCCACAGAAAAAATTGGTTGGCAGTAGAGAACAGTTGGCCAAGGTTCATTCTGAACTAAAGGCCAGGGAGAAGGCTAGCTTAGCAGGGTTGGAGAAGGCTCTGATGGAAAGTGATAGCGAGACGGAAGAAGAGATTGGCATAAGCCAAAAGAAGGAAATGGTAGAGGAAGAAATCTTCGAAGCCTTCATGGATGAGCAAACATTTCTGGCTGAAGGACCAGTTGAGAAAGATCCTTCGAAAGAATCGCTAGCAACGTGCAGTGCAGCATGGAGGATGCTGCTGAAGTCACTGATCAAGGTAGCCAAGAAAGGAGACAGGCACAGCCAGCCATCCAGTTTGGCTCATTTCCTCTGGTATCAATCAATATGGTACACATACTACCTCACGAGTTCCAGGTTGAAAAGGAGAACCAAGATGACCAAGACATGGATCCTATTCCAGTCTCTAGTGAGGAGTCGCAAGTGAGTATGGTACAGGATAAGCCTGAAATGGCTACTCCGATGGAAACTGAATGCGAGGGCGAGGAAGAGGTGAGCATCAACCTCTCATATCCTTTTGAATATCCCGCGAATTCTATGACACAACATGTCAAGCCTTTGTATATCAAGGCTTTCTTTGATGGGATACAATTGAATCGGGTCCTGATAGATAATGGGACAGCAGTGAACTTATTACCGAAATCTTCTTTGAAGAAACTAGGAAAAAAGAATCCTAGGTTGATCCCAACCAGCACAACCATCGCTGGCTTTGCTGGAGACAAACAGATGGCTCAGGAAATGTTACCCATTAACTTGAGTGTGGGAACCAGGGACTGTATGACAGCATTCTTCGTAATCGACAGTAATGCTAAATGCAATGCTTTACTTGGGAGAGATTGGATCCACACTAATAAATGTGTGCCTTCCTCTTTGCATCAGAAAATCATGATGGCTTTGGGCAATGGAGAGACAGAGGAGATCGATGCAGATCCTTAACCCTTCATAGCCTGTGCAGATTTTGCAGAGGCCAAGTTATATATTGAGGGAGTAACACCACTCAGTATATTGAGGAAAGCTGATGGCTCAGCCGAAGTGACGGCTGATGAGGAAGTGACACACCTGAAGCACTTAGTCCAAGAGAGTGCTGATGAAGAGATTGTCGTTAAGGATGACAACGATGCCTGGTTATAGGCAAAATGATGAAGAACAAAAAGCCAAGTCTTTGGCTCTGATTAAATTCTCAACATTGGATGTAAAAGCTATAGTCTAGAAAGTACAGGAGCCAGAAAGAGAAGCCATGATAATTGGCTGTAAACAGGAGCAGTAGTAGGTCAGAATTTTGACCCTTGGGAAATACTGTGCATTGGACATTGAGACAAAAGTCCAGGAGATACAGGAGGAGGATGCCTTATGGACAGATTTTGTCTATGAAGAGGAGGGCAAAGATGTTGAACTAAAGAACCTGGGAGCAGAACAAAGCAAGAAGGTTGCTTCGAAGGTCAAAGAAACCAAGGAAGAAGCTTTAATAAGTTCTTAGACACAAGACCCCTTAGAAGAAGTAAATTTAGGGAAAGGTTCTATACAACAGCCCACCTATATAAGTGCTTGCTTGAATATTCTAGATAGAGACCAGTTGTTGGTTGTTCTGAAGAAATACAAAGATTGCTTTGCATGGTCCTATAATGAACTACTAGGATTGGATAGGTCATTAGTGGAACATAGGCTCCCTATGAAACCTAATTTCAAGCCATACAAGCAGAAACCAAGAAGAATGAGTCCAGAAGTAATTCAGAAGGTCAAAGAAGAAATTCTTAGACTACTCAAGGCAGGTTTTATTAGGACAGCCAGGTATGTTGAATGGCTATCTAATATTGTGCCTGTAGTTAAGAAAAATGGCAAAATGAGGGTATGCATCGATTTCAGAAACTTAAATCTAGCAACTCCCAAAGATGAGTACCCTATGCCTATAGTGGATCTGTTGGTAAACAATTCAGCAGGGCATCAGATTTTATCAATGATGGATGGGCACTCTGGTTAGAACCAAATCTACATTGTAGAGGAAGATATCCACAAGACAGCATTCAGATGTCCTGGGAATATTGGCACCTTCGAATGGGTTAAAATGCCATTTGGTCTGAAGAATGCTGGGGCTACATATCAGAGAGCTATGAACACTATCTTTCATGATCTCATTGGAGGGTATCTAGAGTGTTATATTGATGACATTGTAGTGAAATCCCAGTCCATGGAGGAGCATCTGTTTTACTTAGAAGCAGCTTTTGAAAAAATGAGGAAGTTCAAGTTGAAACTTAATCCTTTTATGTATCATCTGGAAACTTCTTGGGTTATGTAGTGCACAAGAAAGGAATACAGATTGATCAGAATAAAGCTAAAGCCATCATTGAAGCCAGGCCTCCATCAAGTAAGAAAGAATTACAAAGGTTCCTTCGGCAGGTTAACTTTCTTCGAAGGTTCATTTCTAACACTGCAGGGAAAACTAAAGTATTTTCTTCCTTGTTAAGGCTGAAAGATGAAAAGGAATTTGTGTGGACAGCAGATCATCAAATTGCTTTCAAAGGTATCAAAGCCTACTTGGCCAACCCTCCAGTGCTAATGCTACCAAAGGGGAACAAGCCCTTGAAGTTGTACATAGCTGCAGCAGAAGATTCATTGGGAGCTTTTTTAGCCCAAGACAATGAAGAAGGCAAGGAGCAAGCTATTTATTACCTTAGTAGGTTTTTAAATTTTTGTGAATGTAAATATTCAGCTGTTGAAAAGCTGTGTCTTGCTTTGTATTTTGCTACAATGAAATTAAGATATTATCTTTTACCTACAACTGCCTTGGTAATTGCAACCACAGATTTGGTTAAATACATGTTATCTAGACCTATGTTGAGGGGGAGAATTGGCAAGTGGATACTAGCCTGATCAGAATTTCATCTAGAGTATGTCCCCCAAAGGGCAGTAAAAGGGCAGGTTTTAGCCAATTTTCTGGCAGACTATCCATCTCAAACAGAGAGCCAAGAGATAATAGAACTTGGTATGGCTAGTTTTGAGCCATGGCAGATGTGGTTCGATGGGTCGAAAGCCAATGGCTTAATTGGAATTGGTGTTGTGATTAAATCTCCACAAGGGGTAGAAACTACACATGGTTTCAGAGTGGATGAAGTCACCTGTTCCAATAACCAGGCTGAATATGAAGCCTTAATAGTAGGACTAGAAATTCTTATTGGATTACAAGTACATGCAGTTGACATATTTGGAGACTCTCAATTGGTGGTTAACCAAGTAAAAGGGATTTTCAAGTGTTAAAGCATAAGTATTTTGCCATACTATCTTGTTGCATTACATCTGCTTTCTCAATTTCAAATAGCAAATGTAACTCATGTTCCAAGATTCTTGAACAATAGAGCTAATGACGTAGCTCAGAAAGCTTCGAACTTCAAAATAAGCCAAACAACATATCAAAGATTAATACAACCTTTGAATAAAAGGAATGTGGTCTTGGAAGTCAATCATAATGACTTACAAGAACAAGATTGGAGGCATCCAATAATGCAATACTTAGCTGGTCTATCTTCGAAGGCCAGCAGGAAAACCAAATTGCAGTCTATGCAATACATGATATATGGTAACACCCTCTACAAAAGGGGGGGAGATGGTTTGTTGCTGGAATGTTTAGGCCCAAAAGAAGCATTAACAGCTATGGCTGAGGTTCATGAAGGCATCTATGGTGCTCATCAGCCTGGCGTAAAGATGAGATGGATGCTTCGAAGGCATTCCTACTATTAGCCAACTATCCTTAAAGACTGCATAAAATATGCAAAGGGTTGCCAGGCATGCCAAAAGCATGGCACAATAAAGCATGTGCCCATAACTGACCTACATGCAGTAGTGAAGCCTTGGCCATTCAGAGGATAGGCCATGGATATGATGGGAAAAATACACCCACCCTCTTCGAAGCATCATTGTTTCATTCTAGTGGCTACTGATTACTTCACTAAGTGGATCGAAGCCAAGCCATACAAGGTCAGAGACCAAACAGAGGTTCAGACGCCCCGAACGCATCCCGGAAAAGGACTGAGTCCCGCTCGTTCGATATTGGGTCACTACAGTTCGATGGACTCAAATGTCATGGTTCTCAATCTTGAACCAAAGAGTCCAACCGCAAATCGTTTGAAAATAGATTTTTGAAAGAAGTTCCAAACATGGATCGCCACGAATCTGAGTCGTCACCTAAATGTTTTTTAAATGGAAAATTTAGGAAACCCTGACTCGGTGCCAAAGGCCACGTGTCCGTCATCACCAAAGTTGCCTCGGCTCGGGAACTTGGGTACGATTGGGGAAGGTCACTTCGTGAGCACCCCTTGGCCAAAGGCCTACTCTACTAACCATGATATCTGTTTTTGAAAACGTTGTATGTTCTTATTCCGGTTATTAGCCTAGGTTACTATGTGATACGCACAGCATACAAGTATAGACTGGGTCGATGTAGACACCCCATTTTTGACCGTCCTCAAGACTTGGACGTCACCGCTCGAACACTCGGTGATCATCCATGATTCGTGTTCGTTTGGAGTTCCCGGAGTCCTCAGCTATGTGCACTGCCTCAGGACCTCCGAACTTGACCGTTTTGTGTCTGGTTTTGTACCAAACACTTGTGCTTTGCCTTGGAGGGACAGGGAATGCCTTCTGAGGCATCCCCACACACCACCGGCAGTGGCTAGAGGCCACCGGCTGTCTGGTGTTGCCATCGGCACTATTTTGTGCCGGTCGGCACTCTTTTTGGCAAAATGACCATTTTGCCCTGCCGATCACTTTACAGCTGTTTTTGGAGATATTTTCAGACAGCTTTGTAGCACTTGTTTCCCCTCCATACACGTGTATGGAGGGATGAGCCTTTAGATTGACTTAGCTTGTAAGCTTTGATTCCTATAAGAGAAGACTCTCTTCTCTTGGCTCAAGGGTTGAGAGGGTTAGACATTTTTAGAGAAAAAAGACAGAGAGGAAGCTCTGGTTTTAGGTTAGAAGTTTTGTATCTATCCTATCTCTCTTCTTCCATCTTATTTGTGCACTAGGTGTTTGTGACTTACTATTGCTCATCAACACCTAGTGTTTCACCTTCCTTTGGTTACTGAGGTTCTAAAGGCTGGTTCTTGATATTTTTGATTGGATTTGAGCTCAAGGAAGCAACAACATCAACCATTGTTGAAGAAAAGCTTCAAGGGTAAGAAACTAGTCATTTTTACCCCTTTCTTGCACCTTGTTTTTACCTAGTTTAGGACTGTTTTTGTGCTTAGTGATCAACACATAAAAGTTCTGTTTTTTAGTCCTCTTGATAGTTTATTAAGGGTACTTTGTGCTTTGGGGAAGTTTAGCCTCTCTTAGGCCTTGAAAGGTCTCTTTTTTGTGCTATTTTGTTGAGCTCCGGGATTTTGGTGTTTGGGTCTCTTCACCACTGAAATCTTGAGGGATTTCAGTGGTGTAGATGATGCCTTAAAGTCCTAAGAAGGAGAGGGCCACCCCCTCTCCTTGATGTCCTTGAAAAGGGCAAGTTTTGGTCTCTTAAAGGAGCATAGTTTTGAATGCTTAAAGAGCATGTCTTGGCTGCATTTTATGTTTATTATGCCCTAAGATGACATTGGTGAGTGTTGGTTTTGGTCCCTTATGCATGCTTAGCATAGTTGCCATGTAATGCCTTGTATTGCCTCAACATGCCTTAGGTTGTTAGCCCTAGTTTGAGCATGCTTTAGGCTTAGATTTATGAATGTTTTGTGCTTATTTTGACATGTTTTAGCTCTGTTCATAGTCATTTGGGTTGATCTTGGCATGAATTATATAGCCCCTTTGCATTTTAGGCTTGCTAGCCTTTGAGCATGCATATGTAGCATGTGTTGCTTACCTCATTTTGATGGTTTGGAACCATTTGGCATGTCATTTCAGACCCTTTGGTGTGCTTGTATGCTTGCCTTAGTTGCCTCTTTATTGCTTTAAAAGCTTGTGTTGAATGTTCCATGTTTTGGCCATGATGCATGCTTTTGAATTCAAGTCATTTAGATGCCATCTAAGTGGACTTTTGGGCCATGTTTTATGTGTTAAAACTCTGGTTTTGGTCATTCAAGTCTTGCCATGATTGGTTTTGCCAAGTGTAGTTCAATGCCTCACTAGCTTACCTTGAATGCTTGGGCTATTTGTATGCCTATATTTGTCTTGCTTAAGTTGGTTTGGCACCATATTTTACATGATTTTCAAGGCTTATGTTGCATGCCATACGTCCATGATATCCCCTTTCAAGTGTGCTTGAGGGTTGCTTATTTTATGCCTAAGTATCAAGTCTTAACATATGCATGTGTGTGTGTGTGTGTTGACTTTCATTTTTGGGCATTATGGCCACTGATTTTAGGCCTACTTGGAGTTGCCTAGGTCATGAGTAAGACCATTATTCACTTGCTTGTATGCTACCTCATGTTTGCTTGTATGCTTGCATTGTTTGTCTATATGCTCATGTTGCATCCCTAGTTGACATGCTTAGGATTGCACATATAGACATGCATGCCTTGTTCCTTGACTTGGTGATGGGAATTGGGCCTCACTTTGTTTGATTGGTTTGCATGCATTTGAAATTAAAGTTGCACACTTGGTTCTTTGGGCCATCATGCATGGAAATGTGTGATTGGTGGTCCGAGAATCGAGGCACATGCTCCTTTGAGCCATTAGTATGATAAGGAGTGTGTTTAGCGCATATATGCTTTGAATTGCATTGCCATGCCAGTTTTTGCCCTCTGTTGCTGTGAGTTGCAGGTTCTGAGCATTGATTCAAAGGCCGTGGTGTTTAGTCTTGAGCCCGGCAAAATCAAGCCGATGGATCAATTCAAGGTCGATGAGCTCAACTCATTGCCGGTGGAAGTTTTGAGCAGCCGGTAGTGATCTTCAGTACCTAAGGAAGTATTCCTAAGACTGTGGCAGTTTTCTGAGATGCAAAGCAGGGAAAACAGAGGCAATCTAAGCATAGCAGTGCGATTCCGAGCAGGAACTGAGCGCGTGCTGCATTTGGGCCCTCGCCCCGAGGCGGTTTACTGTTTTTCTTAGATTAATTATTTTGTTAATTTAATTAATTTGTAATATTTAATTAGCTTGCGTAGTTAATTAATTTATATTATTTATTTGGTCCCTCCGAGTGAGGGCAAATTTGTAATAAGTGTGGGTGAGTGCGGTGTATGTCTTCCAACCCCCACTTTTTTCTTCCATTTTATTTACCTGCTTATGATGGTAGATTAGGGCATATTTATTTTAGCATACCTTATGCAATGCATGCGTGCATCCATGCATTTGTTGACATGCATCCGGCTCGGTACATCATACAAACTGCATTGTATTTCAAATCTAACTTGAATACGTACTGCAGCATTTCACATGCCATGTTTTAGAGCGAGCTCGCCTAATTGCACTTTGTATGCGTTGCATTAGTCATCTTAACATGAGCTAGGTCATGCATATTTTGCTAACTAGTTTATTGTTTTGGCACGGAGTACAATGTAAGTATTTATGCTTTAGCATATCGCATGCGTGTGAATGTTAATATGACAGTATGCTTACCATGCGGCTAAGTGCTTATGTGAGATAAACTGTTTGAATGCCTGTGGGTGGAGGTTGGATTGCTTGAGTTGGAAAAACTCGTTGAAATCCATGTTTTAGCCTACTTGCGAGTAGCAATTTCAAAACTATTTTCAAAACAAACGGATATGCAATGTTTATTTCCAAATTAGGCGATCTAGTCTATACTTGTTTGCCGTGCGCACAACATAGTAATTCTAGGCTAATAATTGGAATAAGAATACATAACGTTTTCAAAAACGAACATCACGGTTAGTAGAAGCCGGTCTTCGGACCGGGCGAAAGGGGGTGCTCATAGCTGACCTTCCCCGATCGTACCCAAGCTTCCGAGCCAAGACCACTTTGGTGATGACGGACCGCGTGGCCTTGACGAGTCGTGGTTTCTTAAATTTCCCATTTTAAAATATTTAGGTGGCGACTCTGTAATCTGGCAAAGCAGTCCATGTTTGGCACTACTTTTTCAAAATCTGTTTTTTCTTCAAAACGATTTGCCAGAGTTGGACTCTTTGGTTCAGATTTAGAACCGCAACACAAAAATTGAGTCCGAACTGTTAGATAGAGGCCCAAGGGCGCGTCTACAGTCGCCTGAATTGGAACAAAACATTTCATGTTTGTTTGTTTGAAAAATGGTTTGATGGTGCTACCCGCAGGTAGGCTAAGACGTGGATTTGCCACCCTCGGGTGGACTTAGAAAACATGATTTTGCCACTATCTAGTGGGCTTAAAACAAACATTTGATGAATTATTCCAATCCAAGTAACTCAACCTCCACCCACAGGCATTCATGGCAGTTATATCACATAAGCACATAGCCTCATAGTAAGCATGTTATTCATGGCAGTCACTCACACACATGCAAGGATGCTAAAGCATAAAACTCACCGAGTACTCCAAGCCAAAACAGAAGCTCGTTAGAAATCCATACATGATCCTAGATACACAGAATTGCCTGATGCAACACATGCAAAGATGCAACTATAGCAAGCTCGGTTATTCTAAACATGGCATATGGAATGCTACAACTAACACGTATTCAATTTGGAATTGAAATACAAATACAGTTTGTATGATGCGTCGAGCAAGCGTGCAAAAATGTATGAATGATGCAAACATGTCATTACATCAGTATGCTAATTGAAATATGCCCTATATCTAACCATCATATGCAGGTAAATAAATGGGAAGAAATACGTGGGGTTGGAAGACATACATCACACTCACCCACACTTATTACAATTATGCTCTCGCACAGAGGGTCTGAATAAATATCTGATCCCAAATGAAAGAATAATATACCCAAAATATTACAATCAATAATATACAAATTCCTAATTAATTAACAAATTAAGTAAGAAAAAGCGTAGCGGCATGCAAGCCAAAGGCCTTGATTCGATGAATGTTGCATGTTTGGGCGAATGCTGAGAAATCACAGGATGCCCCAATTAGCATCTGTTTACACATTTTCTTGAAATGCGTGCCAAACTCCGAAAAGTTGCTGATTCTTCATTTTGCTGCAACAGAGAGCAGGAAAGGGGCATAGCAATGTATTTCACAAATATATGCATGCCTCGATCCTCGTGCCACCAATCACGCATATCGATGCACGATGGCCGAGGAGCCGAATTGCACAACTCAATATAGGGTGAATGCATATGAATGCTACAACAAAACCTAACTCCATCATGGATAACCTGGAGTGTCGGTGACTTGGGAATTGAGAACCGTTCCATCACTCGGAGTACGGAACGCACCTCGTTTCCCGTGCCCGGGCTAACTCCTATCCCGAACACGATGCAATATGCATGATATGTATGAAATGCAGCTAATATGCAATCCTAACATACACAATGTCATGGAATGACATACACGCTGTACGAGGTAATACACAACCGGGCATACACAATGCTATGGATGAAATGGCATACGCAATGCAATAATGGGCTTACACCAACATGAGAGAGCCTCAACCACACTCACATAAGAGGCCATCAGATGAAAACAAGATACCTCGAAGTGCGTGCCCACGGGCACGCAAATCGAGAACGGACCCTCAAGCACCGAAATGCCACTCTAATGAGACATGGCAAAGATATGGAATATGATATGCAAACATGCAAAAATCAGTGGCAAAATGAGGGGAAAAACAGCCCCGAAATGAGACGAAATAATACCCGATGCATGAAATGATCCCGAAACATGGATTTCAATGCATAAAATGGCCTACAGCTATACAATACATGCATAATTGATACATGACATGAAAAGGAAGAAGCAAGGCAGCCCAAAAACTCACATTTTTACAGTACAAAACATGGTCAAACAACAATCACAAGTAGGGCCAAGATGGCATACAAAAATGGCTCCGTAAGGGAGGCTATGAAGCAAGTGGTAGATTCAAAGCCCAAAAAGAAAAATACCCTTCTACAACACTGAAGAAGGACTAAAAATATGAACATTTACAGTAGATGACAAGCCTCAAATCAGTATGAAAACATGCTCAAAATGCAATGCAAGATTAAGGTCACAAGAGGGTATAACATGAAGTAGGCCAAATATACATCAAACAGCCAAAGACCCTTCATGAAACATGACAAGGGGATCAAAATATGGCCACTTTCAGTCCTGATCATGGCCGAAAACAGGATCAAGATAAGCCTAAAAAAGCATTCAAAAATGGGGGCCAAAGAGGGGTATAATGGTAAGTACAGCATGGAGGCCCCCAACAGTGTTGAGCCCTTCTACAATGTTATATAGGGACTCAAAATAATCCAACTCACAGTTTATATCATGCTCAAAAATAGATCACACATAGGCTAGAAATACCATGCAAAATAATGGCATACAAGGGGGTATTGAAGCAAGTATCAAATGGGGGGCTCAAACAGGGTTGAGCCCTTAAACAAACATGAAGAATGACTCAAAAAAATGACCCTTTCAGTTAGGGTCGGAGCCCAAAACAGCAAGAAAATAGGCCTAAGCAATGGTGCAAAAAAGTGCTACAAAAGAGGGAGATTGGCACTTACCCTTGAAGACCACTTCTTTGCTACCTCTTGGACCAAGGAATGTTGTTTCCTAGCTACTGGAAAGCTCCCCAAGCTGCTGGAAATGGAGTGGTGGTGGTGGTGCTTGGTAGTGATGGAGAAATGGTGCAAAACTTAGAGATTTTGAGAGGAAATGAGAGAGATATGTATCTATATGCTCAAACCAAGTTTTTCAACCCTTGAGGGAGAGCTAGAGCCGCTGTATGTATGCAAGGATGGAGGAGAAAGGGAGTGAAAATGTGGAGAGAAAATGGGATTAAGTTCCCCTCCTCTACCCAAGGTCCCTCGAAATCAGATATTTTAGGGGAAAAAGCTATACAGCTGCAAACCACACATCCCAAGGAACATGGCCGGCCTGCTATTTTTGTTGCAGGTGGCCGGCCGGCCACCCCCTATGGCCGGCCGACCAAGGGGCAAAATGGTCCAGAGGAATTTTTGGCCGGCCACCACAAAAAGGTGTTCTCTTATGTGTCCTCAACAAGACCCACTGGTTGGAAATTGGCAACTGTAAAACAGGAGAGACAACAAGCCACTTTTAGGAGGGGTTCAAAAGGTTCAACAACAATTACTGGCCGGCCATAGACTTTTAGGGTCCTCCCATGTGTGTACAACACAAATATGTGGTTTGGGGTTGAAGAAAATGGCCCTAGGGTGGTCAACATTGGCTCGGAAGTGAGAAAAATGGGCGTCGGAGAGCGCCGGAGGAATATAACTGGTTGCTGAGACAATTGCTGGCCTCCCACCCTTCAGTGACCTTTCTGGTTATAAAACAGAGGTACCTGCCAAAAATGAACGAAAACCGATGCAAAACGAATACTCGGGGACCAAAACACGCTGTTTGGGGTCCCGAAAACAGGCTGTTAAGCACCGAAAGTGCCATTCGACCACGAAGTGGGTCTCTCAGACCTCATTGTCCCTCAAAAGGGAGTAAATAAGATGTATGCCAAAAACCGAAGGAATCGGAGATGGTTAGACGGTCCCGAACCGAGGCACACGGCCTGACAGCTCCGAAAATCGAGAACCGGGCTCCGAAATGGGCAAAATGGCCTACGGCCACAAAATGTAGCCTACGGCCACTGAGAGATGGTCTACAGGACCTCTCCCTCCCTTCAGGAAAAGAAACAGAGAAAACCGAGTCTGATTCGCAAACCGAGACAAGGTACAGAAGAGGGTTCGGAAGTCCGGAGGCAGGGCTCACGGCCGTGACTCTGAGACTTCTGAACGAGCACAATATGCAACATCACCGAGCGCTCAATCGGTAACGTCTGAGTCTTAAGGTCGGTCAAAAATGGGGTGTCTACAAGGTCATTGGGTTCATTAAAGATTTGATCCATAGATTTGGCATCCCACAAACCATAACTGTAGATAATGGGACTGTGTTCGATGGGAAAATGGTGAAGTCTTTTGCGGCAAAGTTTGGAATTAGCCTTGTTAATTCCACACCTTATTATGCACAAGCCAATGGTTAAGTTGAATCATCCAACAAGTCCTTGAAAAAAGGAATACAAAAGGTTGTGGAGGATAATCCCAGGGATTGGCATAACCTTTTGTTGGATGTTTTATGGGCCTACAAAACCTCCCCAAGATCAAGCACATGAGTCACTCCTTATGCCTTAGTATATGGGCATGATGCAGTTTTACCAATGGAAATTAATGTTAAATCTTTGAGGGTAAGATGCCAAGATCAGTTAGATCCTGAGCAATACCATCAAAGTATGTATTTGGAGTTAGAAGGCATAGATGAGGCCAGAATTTTGGCATTAAATAGCATTCTTTTTCAAAAGAAGAAAGCAGCCAAGAATTATAACAAGAAAGTCAAACACATTGGCTTTGATGAAGGTGATTTGGTATGGAAAACAATACTCCCAATAGAAATTAAAAGCCATAAGTTTGGCAAATGGTCACCTAACTAGGAAAGACCATATCAAATTCATAGAGTTCTGCCTTTTGGAGCCTACCATTTGAGAAATTTGAATGGGTATGTACATCCCAAAAAGATTAATGGTAGATATTTAAAGCCTTATTTTCCAACCATTTGGGAAACACAAGGAATAAAATAAACATTAAATACAAAAACACAAGACTGCTCAAATGAGAGACAAAATTTGTTCTTTCATAAAGAATTAAGTACATTGTGCCACAAATTGGCTTAAAATTCATTACAATGTCTTAATTGTTTTTGTACAATAGATTTCCTATTGCTGAGTGAGGGAACTAGTTGAATAGCTGTAGCCATGTCTTCTTTGCGATCGGCCAGTTCTTGGTTAGTGATTTGCAATTTAGTGTCAGTTCGAACCAAGGCCTGGTTTACTGCAGCTAACTCCTCTTCAAGTTGGGTTTTCCTCTCCAGCAGCTGGGCTCGAAAGTGGGAGGCAGAGGAGTGTTGTTCTTTCAGAGTTGATACTTCGGTATGCACTTGGGAAACGAAACTCTGATCTCTGGCCAGTTTCTCATCCGCAGCCTTGGCAGCCTGGCAAATGCTGATGTAAAAATCGATAGTAGCTGCTGCCTGAGATAAATGGCTTGAAACATCCATGCTCGATCGCCAAGTCTGCAAAGACTGAGGAATTCATTTCGATTATAGGCCTCAGAGAGCCTCAAGGAATCCTTGAAAATGAAATCGCTAGCCTGGACATGTGTCCAGGTCTATTGAAGGTGCAGAAGGCTTACTGCTGGAAGAAGAAGAACTCTCAAGAATTTCCAACAAAGAATTAGCCAAGACTAGTGGCTCAGCTTCAACATTGAATGTTGGAGAGGTAAAAGGTATGTCAAAAAGACTGGTTAGTCTTGCTTCGAAGACATCTACCTCATCCATAGACATGAGGGGTGCAGAGAGAGTTGTGGTGGAAGGCGTAAAGGACTGCATGGGGATAGGAGAAATGGATGAAGCATCTTTTGCAGCCTCTATGGTCTTAGCCACCACTGAATCAAGTGAAGAGGGGCTGGAAGTAGGCAAAGGTGATGAACTATGGGTTGGAAAACTACCAACACCCTCTGTAGAAGAATTAACTGCCATTAGAGATGGAATAGCAGTTGGAATTTCTGTGAAAGGAGGAGCGAGGGTCGAAGAAGAAGTGGACTGAGGTAGATCAAAAGTTAGGAAAGAGAGGTATGGCTCTAAGCCAAGAAGGAGAGATGCAGGAATGCTTGGTCTCAAGGAAAGTACAAGAAGTGTAAACCTTGGAAGTGGGAGAATAATTTGAGTAGTCCTCACATCCTGCATCTGGTCAACTTCAACTGAAATCGATAGAGGCCTCACTGGAAAGAAGAACGCAGTGGTTGTTGCTGCAAAAGGAAGAAATACAAAGGGCTGTCAAATCTCAGTACCAAAAATTGACAAAAGGAAAAACAGCGGAAGTGTGAGAGAAATTACTCGTTCCAGAGGTATTAGCACTGATAGGAGAGCTGCGAAGGGAGTAATGTTCGGCAGTTTGTCGCCTTCTTGCAGCTTCTCTTTGTAGTGTATCAGCAGCAGCGGCTTCATCTCTCAAAAATTGTTGCTGCCATCTCCTCTCGGACCTCTTAAAAACAATTATTGCCTTGGAATGTTCCTGCTCTACTGCCTTGCCAACTGCTTCATGAATGGGGTCTTCAACCAAGTCAGTAGTAGGAACAGTCACTTTCCTTCTCTTCTTTTTTGGCAGTGTTGCTACTGGCTCCTTTTCGATTCCCCTTTCTTCAATTTGGGGTTCAGATTCTTCAGAGGTAAGTTCTTTCCCCATCACTGTAGTAGTTGCTTCGAGAGGAGGATGTTTGATTGTATCAGAAGGGGAGGCAGCCACCTTTTGTTTCTTTGTTCTTTGCAAGGGCATTTCTTGCTCTTGCTCAACCTCTTCTTCTTCCAGAGATTCAGATTCCTCAGGAGGAAGGACTGGCTTCCTTTTCTGTTTTGTTTGTTGTTTCTTTTTGAGAATAGCTAAAGTTTCAGCTCTCTTGGGGGATTCTTCTTACGGGGGCCCTGCACCAAAGAACATAAGTGTAAAGGAAATGAACAAAAGACTCAAAAGAAAGAAAAGGGAAATCTGAAGATATTTACCATTTTTCGAAGCAGCTCTAGTAAATCTAGCTGGAGGGGATGAAGCTGCAGGAGTAGTTGTGGCAGCTTCAGGAAGAGGATGGATGTCCTCAGCTGTTGCTGACTTAGCCTTCGAAGGCACTCCCAACCCTATTAGCAAGTCATAAGGGTGCACAGATAGGCGCACTTCCATATTGGCTATCCACCAGTTCTGGAATCTTTTCAAAACTAAGCCAGATGGAAGAAAGGGGACAAATTGGAACTCATTCAATTCCTTCAGCAGTTTGAGTATTGCTGTCTTTAGCTTGGATTTGGATATTCTCAAATCTCTAGCAGTAAGGTGAACATTCGAGAGACTGCAAAGTGGAACAGGTATCCCTTGAGTGAGCCCAAATTGTCTGGCAAATTGGGAAGGGCAATACACCTCAGAAATGCACTTATAAGCTCGAGGGTTCAAAGTGCCAATGAACAATTCCCTTGGTAGCAGTATAGAGGCCCACATATCTTTGTGAGGTGAGGTGGAGCACTCTTTATCGGCCAGAAAAGTCTGCAGCCAGGATGGTCTTCTATTGGCTTCGAACGGACAAAAGAAGGAGGTAGATGGAGAAATAGGAAGTTGGTAAAAGAAAGTAAAGTAATGAGCAAAAGAAGAAGGATAAAGGACAATCCTAACATACTTCTCCCCATAAGTGCTAGGATCCTAGACAAGGAATCTTAGGCATTTTGAATGCAAATCAGTAAAATAGGCAAAGAGCCAGAGTTGGAGCACCCAGAGGGGACCTCCTTGGTTAACATCAAGTGGTCTTTCACAAAATTGTGAGCAAGCTCTGTAAACATGACCTAAAAGGTAAGGAGCAAGAGCTATATGTTTTTTCAAAACAAGTGCCTTCGCGAGGGGAGCGAATTCAGGCATAATCCTCTGAGACGATGTGCAAAAAAGAAATTTGCATAACCAGTATAAAATAAAGGAAAAGAGTTCTCTGTCTGTCACAGGGCCTTCCTTTTTATTTTCAGTCTTTACAAAGTCACTATACGAGGAATTTAAGGCTGGAAGGGAAAATTTGACAGGGAGGTCCGGATAGTTGGGAGTAAAAGGAGAGCCATGAGGGGAAAGCCCTAAAAGATGGCAAATATCGAGAATGGTGGGAGCCATCATGCCACATCGAAATTGGAAGAAATTAAAAGCCATATTCCAAAAACATAAAGCAGCTGGAATTAAGAAGGGATCTTCAGGGATGATGAACCTGGAGAGACAAAGGGCGTCGAGGATATAGAGCTCTTGTAAGTCATCTTCTCTTGCTGGTACAACCCTGTCATACCATTCCTCCCATTCAGTTCTCAATGTCGGCCAGCAGCGATGAGGCTGGGTCAATCTCCAATTGCTCCAGTCAAGCCCTCCCTCGTAGAGAAGAAAGTGGTCCTCCAAACGAGGGTATAAAGCTGGGAGTTGGTCAGGAGCTTCCCGAAAGATGGGACCTAAAACGTACTCTTGTTGACTGCTGTGACGAGGTACAAAGAGACGTTCATCTATGGCGCTTGGTTCACCAGTTGTTAGCTTGGTGATTTCTTCATCAATACATCGTTTTAAAGCCATGGTAGGACTGATATGGTCGCCAGCAAGCACTTTTAGCGAGGAGGGATCCATTGGTAGCAGGCAGTAAGGAGAAATAAGTTAACAGAAGATCGGTAGAAAGAAGGGTTTGTGTGTTAAAAGAGCAAGTGATTTCAGAACATGAAGCAAAAGGGTTTTTAAAAGGTTTTGGTTGTCTGAAAGATATATTGCGTACGTCGCTAAGTACTAAAAGTACGAATACGAGGAGTCTCTTTCAATATTGATAGTTTTTGGAGGGAAGAGCGCATTCCGGATGATGATGTCAGCTTCGAAGCAAGATGTTTGGCTTCGAAACCAGGTTTTGGCGCCAAAAAATCAAACAATAACAGCTTCGAAATACAGAAGTTGGCTTCGAAGCATATTACATGCTTAAAGATGTTAGAATGCTCGAGTATTTGTGCACTTCAAAGGGTTTAAAGACCTGTTTCAGGGTTATTAATGAAAAATAGCCTTCGAAGCAAAATTTAGGATTCTTTAAGGATGAGAATTACTATTCGAGTCATCAAAACCAATCGTTGGTTTTAATAAAAGGAGATTGTCTTTTAAACCAAAATAGCATGGACTGCTCTTCGAAGCAAAAGTGGTCAATTTAAAATTGATTGACTATATCAACCATGACCATATATTGGTTATAGTTAGTTTTGAAAGGTAAGGTTGTTAAATTCGAAGCACTAATTCTAGATGATATCAACCAGAATTGTCAACTTTACTCCATAAATTGGAAAGAGACATGTTGGTTCTTTTTAGTGTTTCATTAAAATTGAGTCTAGATTCGAAGAATGAGTTTGTTCAGTTCGAAGCTCTAAATTGGCTTTCAAAGGCAAATGGGAACAAGGTCAAATAAATGGAGGATTCTATTTATATTTGAAGCCAAAGCAATTACATCAAATGACCCTATCTGGGTATGAACTCAAGCTCATAAAAGTAAGGAATAGAGTAAATGACAAGATCATGAAATTTGATCCAACAGTGATCAATAAATTTCTGTTCTTTCTTTATTATATCTTCTATTTCTTCTAATATTGGTTGCATAAGTTGGTGTGCTCTCACTTCATAGTAGAGTTCTTCAGCCTTTATTTCGAATGCTTCCTCTCTCAATCGTTGTTCCTCTTCATCTAGGACCAAATCATCCCAATACGCAGAATCTTTATTCTTGAAATCATCGAATTCTTCGATGAAGTTCTCTGCTTCGTATTGGGCTTGAATTCGGAGAGACGAAAGTTGGTCCAAAGATTGTGTAGTAATCTTGGAATTTCAATGCCAGTAGAGGAGCACTGGGAGTTAGTCAAGGAACATATGAAGTTCTGCTTGGGCAATGGGGTTAAGAATATGGCCCCTAGTCAAAATATCACAAGCCCATTGAAAGTTCTTGAAAGGGACTTCGTCCTCAAGAACATTGAAGGGCAAGTGAGAGAAAGCTGCAAGCAGAAGTTGAGCTTCTTTCCGCTCAGCTGGAGTAGGGATTGATGGAGATTTATAAGGTGGAATGACTTCGTTCATGGGGAGGGCAAGCCTCAGTTTTTCTGTCCAGGAAAGAGTTGGTGAAGGAGAAGGGGTAGATGGTTCTGCTTCAGAAGATGAAGAAGAAGGAGCAGATGTTTCTGTTTCAAAAAGTAGAGAAGAAGGTGTGGATGCTTCAATTATGGGAGATGGCACGGAGCGGAAAGAACAAAGGCATTAATATAGTCAAGCCAGTCAGAAGAGCAAATCTTCGTCTTCTTGGCTAAGAATGATGGGTGGTACCCTTAAGCTTCTTTTGAACGTTGGGCAACAAGCACTGTCTTGGTAGGCATGGAGGATGTGTACCATGCCACAAGAAGGTTCTCCTCCAAACTACGTCGAAGGTCAATGGATACGTAAGGGTAAACCACTGAACTTCGAGCATAGGGAGGAAACTCCAAAGGGTCAGTAAACTCAACAAAATGATGGTTGATTCGTTCCCTCAAATCATAAGTCTCGGGTGTTGACCAGCTTGTCCAGCCAGAACCCCCAGAAGACGAAGAAGTTATATCTTCATTCCATGCATAATTTTGTGAAGAAGAGTTTCCTAAGTCCATATTTGCAACTTGCCAAATCAAAGGTTTGAGAGCAGTTCGTTTGAGGTACAAGGGGGAGTCAGAGGAAGAACTTCTTGTATCTGTGTCTGCAACTTGTTGAATTGAAGGATTAAGGACAATGTGTTCGTAGTCCAAAGGTTGGTAATTTGCAAAGGCTTCCATGACCTGAATATAAAAAGGCGGGTAAAGGTGGCTAATGAATGCGTGGAGGTTCCTTCGAGGGAAAACAGCATTACTTAATGGCTCTTCGTGTGCTTGATCAATAGAAAGGGAAATTGATTTAGACATAGTCTGTTCGAATGCTAAGGTATTGGGACGTTCAACAAATTGAAAAAGAGTTAATGCAAATGATCACCAAAGAGATGATGGTTGTGTTTCCAAAAGATAGACTCTATGCACATTCCAAAAGCGCGGGAAAGGTTGTGATCCACTAATATCACCAAGTATTGGGTATATTAGTGCGGGGGGTAATGTTGGCTACATATTTTGTAAAAGCCAATTACAGTTCGACACGTGGCAAAACAAGGGTAGTATGGAGAGACTACTCTAGTCTTCGATCCTGATTGTACACGTGGCAGTGAAAATTGGTTCTCACGTGATCTGAGTAGCACAGGATCAGTAAAGAGATACAAGATGACGTGGCTTCAACGGTTGCTCATATTCAAATTCAAATACAAGAGGGAAGTTCAACTGCAAGAAAAGGCGTAGTGGAACTACTTCTAAGGCAGCATGATCAGCAATCATAGATGAGCAGTTCGACAGTTTGAAGTGCAGTTCGATGGTCATCCTTGAGAAGTATAAATAGCGAGGAGGTCTCTAGAAAAAAACCCCCAGACTCAGATCATACAAACCAGTCTTACTTTACATATTTTATTTTTCAGTTTTTACATTTCCAGTCTTTACCTTTCTTGCACTTTAAATACCTGTTCTGCACTTCGATTCATAGGAGTAGTTTCAAGTAGATCGTCATCAGAACCTCTTCGAGGCTGAGTTTGGATCATTGTAAGTGTTCATTTTAATGAAATACTTCCATTGTTCTTCATATTAACTGTTATTTCTCTTAATTTCTCCTAAGTCAAGCCACCAGTAAAAGTCCTCTTCATTGAGGCTGAAAGAACTAAAACACAATCGTCTGATAATTGATTGGCAATTTTAATTTCTGTAAGGACTGATTGATCCTTGCTGGCACGCTCGCATTTGCAAAAATACCCTTCGAAAAGTCAAAAAGCCAACATATAAACTCCCTCAAAACTTTCACTCTCATCACTCCCACACACACGTGAAGGTTGGAGATTGGGAGAGAAGAAAAAAAAAAAAATGAACAAATCAAAAGCAAAGGGGATCAAAGAAGGTGGGAGAAAGGGAGTCTTAAACATTTTTGATTGGTTAATTGTGAGCACGTGTATTTTTAGTAAATTGTTTATTTTATTTTAATTTGTTTGTATAATTTTGTCATTATTTTGATTGTGTTATATAATTTTAATCGTAGAGTGCTTGTGTTTATAACATATCTATTCCTTATTTGATACCCCTCCAACACGCAACAAATCTACGCTAATAATGATATAAGCCAATGCTAGAGAGCATTAAAAGTGATGTTTTTAAGTAATTATTAATGATGTGGCACTTATTTTTAAAACAAAAAAAAAATAGACATAATAATAGTGTGATAGTGGGTGGGACCCACTGCGACATCATTAGTGGTGGTACGAATTAGTGCTCCCACTCATTTTCTTAATGATATATATGTGTGAATTGATATACTAATTAGTATATTAATTGATAATATAATATAATTTAAAAAAAATTAAAATTTATAATGCAATTAATGAGTGTGATCAATAATAATATTATAACTAATATTGGTACACTAGTTAATACACTAATTGGTACATGTAGTACCACCAAATCTACGCTACAATGCCTAACAACTTACTAGTACGATATTGAGTAATGTTGGAGATATTAAATGTTTTATATGAGTGTAAAATTTATATGGTATGAGTTTTACATTTATATGAGATATTTAGTATAATATTTGATACATTTATATGAGATATTTAATAGAATATTTGATAAAATATTGAGGGTTCCTAACAATTTTCCGTATCATATAATTATATTATCCTAAACTTTTCCAAATTTCAAACATTTTTGTTTTTTGTTTTTGTGTTTTTCCCTCACACTAGTGTCCTCCTCCCTTTTCTGCTTTTATACTTCAAACTTTCTCAAGAATTTTACTCACAATCATAAAATGTAAATAAAATTTAATTAGTTTATTATAAAATATCTAAATCTAACCAAAATTATAAATATTTATATTACTTTCTCTATTCCTATACAGTGTATTAAACAATGACATATTTTTAGGTAGCTTTCTATTTTCTTGTTTACAAAAAAAAATAAAAAATAAAAATTAATAACAAATAATATGTTTGATTCGCATAGAGCTTTAAAATAAATTAAAATAAAAAATATATTTGATAAATGAAAAAATTGGTTAAAGACACGGGAAGAGAATGATAAATTTATTTTTAAAACAAGTAAATATATAGTTTTGTTTGTTCATAAAGATTTTGAAATTTTGTTGTAATTTTTTGGACAAAAAATATAATTACTTTAAAATTATGAAAAAAAAAACATAAACAAACAATAACGTCACCAAACTAATGAAGAAAAAAAAAAAAAAGGAGGATGTGTGAGTGTGAATCAGCTTGTTTGGTTTTGATTTTCAGAAAATATTTTTTTAAAATTTTTATTTTTTTATTTTCCATATTTTTGTGTTTTTAATGATTTTTTAATATTTTAAGTATTTTTTTTTATTTTTTAGATACATTTAACATAAATATACTTAAAAAGTATAATATTTGTGAAAAAAATCTTTAAAAAATTTATTAAATAAAAAAATGTAAAAAATGCAAAAATTTAGTATATTTTTCATATTTTTATGTATTTATTAATTTTTTAAATATTTTTTCACAAATATTTTACTATTTAGATACATCTGAATAAGGTACATCTTAAAAAATTAAAAAAAAATTACTTAAAATTTTAAAAATATTCACTAAAAATAAAAATATATAAAAAGTAAAAATTTTAATTTTTAAAAAATTAAATTTAAAAAAATTAAAACAAAACACACTAAATATAATTTAAAAATGGAAATGACAAAATTGAAGGGGGTAATGTTAGGGACACCAAATTTTCTACCAAACAAATGACCAAATAATAATGATAGAGGCCACTAATTTTGGAGCTTTAAAAAGATCACATGACACTCAATATAAAAAAAAATATAACACCAAAGCCAAAACATCAAATCATTTATGATAGGATCCACTATCACATTATTAATGATAGTACTAATTAATGCTCTTACTTATTTTTTATGACCAAATGTCTGTAAGGTCAATTTTGTGGACTCCACGCCCCATATAAGACGTTTAATCATTTATTTGATAGAAAATTTAATACCTGTGGCATTTTCCAATTGAAGGTCTATATATTAAAGGCATCGGGGTCCGTGGAAGAGGAAGAGGAAGAGGAAGAGGAATAGTGGAACAGAGGAATAGGAAGGAAGCATCCATCATGTCTCATCTCCTCCCCAGCATTCCTTTTTTGGCCCAGAAACCCCATCGCTGCTGCTTCTCCTCCTCCCTATCACTCTCAGGTCTGCTCTCTCTGGGTTTCAGGGGCATTTGATTGATACATGTGCTATCTCTATCTGAGTTTGTTATCAGCAGTAACCCACCATAAACATTTTTTTATCAACTTTACCTTTTGTATGCATTTGTATGTATGTATGTATGTATTTATACATGCACAAGACACGACGACATCGCCTGTTCTTCACTTTATAATATAAATTATAATAATTGCTGTCTGTCAAATTCAATTCCCATTCTCTCTCTCTCTCTCTCTCTCTCTCTCTCTGTGTGTCTGTGTCTGTGTCTGTGTCTGTGTATTATTTATATGAAATGAATTAGTCTTTCAATTCTCGAATTTAGCTAGCTCTCGTTTCTGGCATTTCAACCTCCTCCTCTACTTAACCTTGACTGAGGGGAGGAGGGCAGCAGAAGACTACATACAAACCGCCACTCCATCCAACCCCACCCCCAACTTTTTCCATCCTCCCATCTCCTTGGATTACCCCAAGTTGGGACTTTGATCTTCTTCATTAATTATTATTATTTTTATTAACTCGTGAATTGTTTCTTTATTAAGAAATGCTGTTTTACAAGATTGAATTTCAATTTTATGAATTTGGATCATATTAATTTATGGATTTTCCCTTTAGCTTTGGATTTCCAACAAAATCCATGGATAAATAAATGAATATCCCAAGGAAGGATCCTTTTTATCACTTGGTTCTAAATAATAACAACATGAAAAATGTGTTGTCTTGTCTGGTGTTGTATGGTATGGTATGGCATCTATCCACGGCTTACTCTAACTAGTTTTACATAGATTTTTTTTTTTTTAGTTATGTAAACCTCTGCTCATCCTCTTCCTTGCATTGCCCTTCTTGTCTAACTTCACTAGCTGATCCTCATACATACATATATATATATATTGTGAATTAAATTCCTCACATTGTGGGTGTTAGGAGGAGTGAGATTGGACATTCACCACATCATTGCCATTATTTGCACAAAGTGCCTGTGCTCAAACTCAAATCCACTTTTAGGGATGCTTGCATTAGGAGCAAGCAGTTCTTACACAATAACTGAAATTATCTGTGTTAGTCATAAAATAAAATAAAATTAAAGAAAGATTTATGTAAGAGTTTCAATGGGATTAACTTCATTCTAAGGGGATTATATTCAACAGTTATCACTTTTCGAAGGTCATCTTTGTGTTGATGTCATATCGATCTGTAGAAGAGGAAATCAAATCAACTGCTTTAGCAAGAGGGTTCATGTCCCCCTCAGTGGGATCATAAGTAGCAATCTTCGTTCATGGTCCAAACAAAAAACACTATGGAGTTTTTTTTTTATGAGTAACAAATACTGTGGACTTTTAAATTATATAACACAAAGTTGAGTTTTGTTCTCTACTAACTCCTTTATATTGTGGTGAACTTTGTTCTTGTTCTCTCTCTCAGGCCCTCAGGATTCTAGAGTTAAAACAATGACAGAAGCTAACAATGCTGTCCTGGTATGATTATACTGTAATATGTCCTATTTTCTCTTCCTCCCTTTCATCTTAAAAAAAAAAAAAAAGAAAAAAGAAAAACCCTCCTGTACATCCATGAGTAAGTTAATTGATAATATGTAAAACTACATGCAGTACTTTGATGGGACTAAAGAAAGAATTAAGAAACTGTTCAATGAGGTCCAGCTTTCTGTTTCTTCATATGACACAGCTTGGGTAGCGTTGGTCCCTTCTCCAAATTCTTTTGGGACCCCTTGTTTCCCGGAGTGTATTGGTTGGTTATTGGATAATCAGCTCAGCGATGGCTCATGGGGTCTTCCTCATCGTCATCCCTTATTAATTAAAGATGCCCTGTCGTCTACATTAGCATCTATCCTAGCACTTAAGCGATGGGGTGTTGGTGAAGAACAAATCAACAAAGGTATTCACTGTGTTCATCTGGCTCACTCTCCTTCATATATGTTCACTGGATAGGTATACATTTCTTGTTGCAGGTCTACGTTTTATCGAGTTGAATATCACTTCAGCTACCGATGAGAATCAACATTCTCCAATTGGGTTTGACATAATATTCCCTGGAATGCTTGAGTTTGCTAAAGATTTAAATTTGAACCTCCCTTTTGAACCAAAAGATTTAGATGCCATGCTTCACATGAGGGAGTTAGAGCTCATAAGGTATATTTTATTTTATTGTTTGGTGATTTCTTGTTTGGGATACCTTGACTGTATTTATGGTCTCTGATCACAAATGTGAAACACACGAGACTTAGCCAAGCTAAATATTGAACAATTCAAGCTCACAACACTACTCAAACTTTGGTTGACTTGGAACAACAGTTCCTTCCTGGTGCTTGGAATAGCTTGAATAAAAAAGGATCACAAAGTTTGCACTAGCTAATTTTATTTTCTATAAGAAAGAAGAAAAAATACACGGCACTAAATGAAATTGAATCAGATTAAATAACTCGATTTACATGTGGTGAACCAGGCCTTGTAATTTACATAGCTTTGTTTCAAATTTGTTTTCATTTAGAGGAGGCTACTCAGAGGGAAGGAAATCTTACCTAGCATATATTTCAGAAGGAATGGGGAAGTTACAGGACTGGGAAATGGTCTTGAAATATCAGAGGAAGAATGGCTCACTGTTCAATTCCCCGTCAACCACAGCAGCTGCTTCTATGCACCTTCAGAATGCTGGTTGTCTTAATTACCTGCACTTACTCTTGGAGAAGTTTGGGAATGCTGGTAAGTCCCTTCACATTAGTCTATAGTTTATGTATTTACTTTCTATATTGCTAACCCTCAGTTGGTTATGTTCAATTCATCGCTTCAGTTCCGACAGTTTACCCTCTGGATATATATGCGCGTCTTTGCATGGTTGACAGTCTCGAAAGTTTGGGAATTGAGCGGCATTTTAGGCAGGAAATCAAAAGTGTATTGGATGAAACATACAGGTACTCTTCTACTCATATATACATGTGACACTTACGATATTTGAAAGTAATTTACTTTTTCTTATGTCATTAAATATTGGAAAAAAAAAAAAAAAAAGATGCTGGCTGCAGGGGGAGGAAGAGATATTCCTGGACACTGCCACTTGTGCCATGGCATTTCGGATACTGCGTCTTAATGGGTATGACGTCTCTTCAGGTACTTTGTTGATTAGCATACTAGGGCATAATGTCATTTCATGATTTTCTTTTGCTTATTAAAAGTTGAACCCCTTTGACATGTGTAGATCCCTTAACACAAATAACCAAAGGAAAGCAAGAATCTAGTTTCCTCTCTGGACATCTAAATGAAATTGGTGCTTCCCTTGAGTTATACAGAGCTTCACAGATCATTATATATCCAGATGAATCAGCTCTGGAGAAACAACACTCATGGTCCAGTCATTTCCTGAAAGAGAAATTATACAATTGTACAATTCATGCAGATAGACTTGATAAGTTTGTTAGCCAAGAGGTAGCTTCTTGTAATACTTTGGAAATGGTCAAGCCCATCTGAAATATTTATTTGAACAGTCTCGTTTTGTCTACCTGATATAACCCCTGTCAAATAGTGAAGATTCTTCATTTTCAGGTCGATGACACACTTAAATTTCCCTTCCATGCAAATTTGGATCGTGCAGCAAACAGAAGATACATAGAACATTACAATGCAGATAGTACAAGCATTCTAAAAACTTCATATTGGTAGGTAGTTTTTCCTTTTTATTTTTATCTCAAGGTGGAGACTAAAATTTTCCCCCTTGTTTTCCTCTCAGCTGTTAACACTCACTGATAGTTGATATTTGTTTACTGTTCTTATGCCAGCTCATCAAATATTAGAAATGAAGATTTCCTAACTCTGGCTGTGGAAGATTTCAATACTTGCCAATCCATACACCGTGAAGAACTCAAATATCTTGAGAGGTGCATAAACTAATACAGCCACGAAATATTATTGGCTTTGCATTGTGTGTTATTAATAATTGGTAACTGGTCTTGCCAAAAGTGTCAGTCCATGGAATCATGGCTTTAGTTTCATGCTTTAATTGGTTGGGAATATAAAACAACAATACTACATACCCTGAAAAGTATGTCTAACCACATTTATTTTCGGTGTGGCCCACATTCTGACAACTTTACATCTATACCAAACATTTCATATTCAGGGTAATTTTCAAGGAAAAGTTTCATGGTAGATAGCATTTTTTAATATGAAATATTGGATGTGTAAATGAATTGTAGTGTGCTCTCCATGTCAGCAGTTGGGTTGTAGAGAATAGACTAGACAAGTTAGAGTTTGCCAGGCAAAAGACTGCATACTGTTACTTCTCTGCTGCAGCCTCCCTTTTCTCTCCTGAACTATCTGATGCTCGCATATCATGGGCAAAAAATGGCATTCTCACAACAGTGGTTGATGACTTCTTTGATGTTGGTGGTTCTATAGAGGAATTAGAGAACCTAATTCAGTTGGTTGAAAAGTATGTTTCTGTTTCGCCCTTCTTTTGTTTGGAGCATTTGTTGGTCTCCATTATTTCTGTAGATTCTCTTATTGGGTTTTTGCCACAGAAACGTGATAGTGTGCTATGAACCACAGATGGGATGTAGATGTTGCTGTTGATTGTTGTTCTGAGCATGTTCAGATCATATTTTCTGCACTTCAAAGCACAATATCTGAGATTGGAGCCAAGGCCTTCACAATTCAGGGTCGCAGTGTGACAAGCCATATAATTGACATTGTGAGATAGATTCATAACTCTAGTTATGTTTTTATTAGTTAGTTGTATTGAACTTCTGCTATGATTGTGACGACATGCAGCCCCATTTGGCACTGCGATGTGTTTAGTTTTTGAAATTTGCTGTTTTGAGGTCCTTGAAGTGCTTTAATGTGTGAGTTGCTAGTGGCTAGTGGCTGCATGCTTACACTCTGGTCTCTCCCTTGCCCTTGTTCCTTACACTTGAAACCTTAACTCTCCCCAGCAGGTGGAGTTACTCATCTTTGTTCCATAGGAGTTAAAATGAAATTTTGTCATCCTCAATTCTTGTTTCCTCTACCTTTTCAAAAAAGTTCATATGGGCATTGGGCACCAACCATCTCTACCTCCTGTAGTCGATGCTTGTTTATGGACATGTTTTTTTGTTTGTTTTGTTTAACTTGCTTTCTGTGTTGTACAAGTATGCATTGCTAACCTTGTAGCAGGTTTTGCAGAACTTCCTTTCTCTAGTTTTATAGGCATCCAACAATCAGGCAATACTTTAAGGTTGTATTTGGATATTTAGAAGGGCCATTTTGGATTTGATGACATGATCCCGCACTCCCTATCTTTTTTATCTCACGTTCGATTTTGCATGTCCATTGGAATTGTTTGGCTGTCATTTTCCCCTTATTTTCATTCCTACAATTGCTGGAAAGGTTGCAAAATGTATATTGTCTATTTCCATGTGTACCATAATTTATAGTTTATGATTTATCTGACCTTTAATTTAGTGTGGGATGAAATCATATTTCATTTTGTATTAACTTTTTGTGGAACCAACCTTCAGTGGGATGTTAATACAGAATGTAAAGCGAGGTTGGACCTTATTTCATTATTCAAACTAAAGATGATAAGTTATGTTTTCTTTTGGCAGTGGTTGAGTTTGATGAATTCTATGTTGAGAGAAGCTAAATGGGCTAGTGACGAGTCAGTGCCAACAAGGGATGCATATATGACCAATGGCTTCGTATCGTTTGCCTTGGGACCAATTGTCCTCCCAGCTCTTTATTTAGTTGGGCCTGTACTCTCAGAGGAGGTTGTTTGTAGTTCTGAATACCAAAGTCTATACAAGGTTATGAGCACTTTTGGGCGTCTTCTGAATGATATCCACAGCTTTGAGGTATTAATAGTGTGCTGTCTCTTATTGTTATGATCAGTTTCACAAATCAGTTTTTTAAGTTTGTCAATTGCTTAATTGGTAAGTGTATGGTGTTGCAGAGGGAATCCAAGGAAGGTAAATTGAATGCTGTATCACTGTACATGGTTGATGGCAGTGGTGGGACTGTTACTGCAGAAGAATCCATTAAAGAGATCAAGAGTATCATTGTCAGTCAAAGGAGAGAACTGCTGAGATTAGTTTTGCAGGAAAAAGGAAGCCTAGTTCCACGAGCCTGCAAGGATTTGTTTTGGAAGATGCTCAAAGTGTTGAGTCTATTTTATATGAAGGATGACGGATTCACTTCACATGAGTTGATCAATGTTGTGAAAAAGATCATTTATGAACCAATTTCCCTATGATATATCATTATCCAATTTACCCCATTTTGTTTTTTTGAATTTATTTATGGGTTTCAACAAATGCACTGTAAACTACAATCGTTGGATTATATTTCTATAAAATTAATCATTTTAAGTTGGTTCCAAGCCTTGACACCGTATTATAGTGGCATTTGAAATTGTATTTTGTAGATCCCTATCTGTTACAACTTTGCCTTTTGCGTGAACAATCCTTTTTATGGCATGTAGCAGTCAACACACTGCTTCTTTCTTGCTGTCTTGACTTTTGGGGTATTCATTTTAAAGAGATCCTATATACATTATTAACACAATCAGTGTATTCGCATAATTTGTTATAAGTTCAAAACAGATAATTAAAAAGTATAAGTTAAAAATATATCCGTTTTCTTTCAAATAAATTAATTTTTTTTAAACTTATTTAAATTATAGGGTGAGCTATAAGGCTTCCTTTTCTAAATTTTTTTTTTTTCTTTTGTGACTTTTTAAAAAATTTATGTCAAAATTTTTATTTTTCGAATTTGTTGTGCAAATGAATCTAATTTTTTTGAAAAAAATTAAAAAATTCTAAAAGAAATTAAAAAAGTCAAAATAAGCACACATAAACAAAAGTCCATTATCTTTTTTGGATTTAAAAAAAAAATAATTTAATTTTACAGTGCGTCTTGTTGAGCTAAATTTAAAAGTGTTGAATTTTTTTAAAAATTAAAAGAAAAGTTAACTAAAGACAAAAATAAACTTAAAAAAAATCACTAAATAAGTAAATTCTAAGTAAAAATTATATAATAAAAAAAATTACAATCAACTTAGTTAAACTCTACCAAACAACTTTGGAAGTTGATAGGGAATAAGTACATTTGGAAAAATAATTTTTTTTAAAAAAAGTAAGAGATAATATAAAATAAAATAAAAAAATTTTAAAAAGTGAAAGAGAAATGGTAAGGGGTGAACAGACTGGACCATGCTGTTCGGGCCAATGTGGCTTACCATAGGTCTTTTTGATAATCCGATCCGTTAATATTTAGAACTTGTTGAGTATTTTATTCTTGCAAAAAATCACGATTATCGGATATCGATAACTACTTGATCGGATTAAATGTTTACTTTTTGTTTTTTGTTTTCTATTGTCTAACTTGCTTTCTGTGTTGTACATGTATGTATGCCTAACCTTGTAGCTGTTTCGCAGAAATTCTTTTCTCTAGTTTTATATGCATCCAACAATCAGGCATATTTTAAGGTTGTATTTGGATATCAGGAAGGGGCATTTTGGATTTGATGATATGATCAGGCCCTCCCTATCTATATGATCTCACATTCTATTTTGCTCGTCTGTTGGGATTCTTTCACTTTTCCCTTATTTCCATTACTACAATTACAGGAAAAGGTGCAAAACATATTCTCTCTATTTCCCATGGGGATCATAATTTATAGTTTATGGTTCGTCTTACCTTTGATTTAGTATAGGTTCAGAAGTAGTTTTGTCTAGAATGAAATCATATCATATTTCATTGTGTTTTTTCTTTTTGTGGAAGCAACCTTGACTAGGGTGTTGAGATGGAATGTAAAGCAGGGCTCGAGGGGCGATTGGACCTTATTTCATTATTCAATCTAACGATGATAAGCTATGTTTGTCTAGCAGTAGTTGAATTTGATCAATTCTATGTTGAGAGAAGCTAAATGGGCTAGAGACAAGTCAGTGCCAACAAGGGATGCATATATGACCAATGGCTTGGTATCACTTGCCTCGGGACCAATTGTCCTCCCTGCTTTATTTTGTTGGGTCTGGTACTCTCAAAGGAGATTGTTTGCAGTTCTGAATAGCAAATCTATACAAGCTTACGAGCAATTTTGGGCGTCTTCTCAATGATATTTATTGTTACAATCAGTTTCACAATCAGGTTTTGAAGTGTGTTGATTGCTTAAATAGTAAGTATATGGTATTGCAGAGGGAATCCAAGGAAGGTAAATTGAGTGATGTATCACTGCACATGGTTGATGGCAGTGGTGGGACTGTTACTGCAGAAGAATCCATTAAAGAGATCAAGATTATCATTGTCAGTCAAAGGAGAGAACTGCTGAGATTAGTTTTGTAGGAAAAGGGAAGCCTAGTTCCACGAGCCTGCAAGGATTTGTTTTGGAAGATGGTCGAAGTTTTTGAGTCTATTTTATATGAAGGATGACGGATTCACTTCACATGAGATGATCAATGCTGTGAAAAAAATCATTTATGAATCAATTGGCCTCTACGAATCTTAAGCATCCTGTGATATATTATTATCTTTAAAAGATTCTTGATCCCTTTTCCCTCATTTTCATGTTCTTCGTAACATATATAAATCATATACAAATAAAAGTGCTTGCGTTGACTGACATTCCCTGTAGGCAGGCCATTGTCTTGAATTTTCCAGAGTTCCCCAGCAAGTGAGGGGGTAGGAGATTAACAGTTACACTGGAGGCTGGAGCAATTTGTGTCATTTAGCTATATAACAATTTCCAATATAGACTGAACAATCCTCCTCTTCTGATTTGTGGGACTCTCTTGAGAGGGACAATCACTTTCGAAAATTGTTGGAATTACGGAGTCCCAACACTTGGAATGATAATATGTTTTAATATCAAAGTGGTATAATTGATGAGCCACATCGATCCTTCTTGTTATGTAATTCTGGAAGCTGGTTGATTACAAGGCAAATGGTGGTTGTCGAGAATGCCCCCCATTCACAACAATACCATCGTACATAAGCATATTTACAAATGTATCAAATAAAAACATTTGCATTATAATATGTTAGGACAATTGGATGGCATTAAATTGTATCTAAATTTGGCTTTTGCAAGTGTCTTTCCATAATTCTCTTCCTTTCCTTGCCCACTTTTTGTGCTCGTGCAAAAGAGTGCCTGAAAAATTCCCCACACATTAAAATCAATTTAAGCATCCAGTTGGGACAAACAAATACTGGGCATATTTTTAAGAACAACCACAATTTTAACTTCTCAACTCTTGGCACTTTCAGAATTAACTCTGCCAGTCCAAGCCCAGCGTAGGATGATATTTAACGTCAGGGGTTACCAAAACAAAACAAAACAAAACAAAAAAATTTGACCAAAAATAAGAACAAACTTCAACTAATATTTATAGTACATCACATCAGCTCCAAAGCAGAAAACAAAAAAGCCAAGATAGAGATATGCATAGATCAAAGAAAGAACACCTAATCAAGATACAAATTCCCAAAACAGTTCATGCAAAAAAGTTTCATTTTAGCATTAAGAAAGTCATAATTAATATATTCCCCTGCTGCTGCCAGTCACATGATGAAAACACCAACAAATTTGGAATCATACAAGGGATTTGCAACATGCATTTCCTAGGGAGCTTTTTAAGTGCAAGTGCCTCTCAAGTTCCAAAAGCTAGTGACAAAAATTAGCACGCTCCTCTCTGTTATAACTTGAATGTTGACAATTTGAATTTAGATGGTGGAGCACCAAACAAATTATAACCGCCAAGCAGTCGCAGCTTTCAATATAAATAATGGCAGCTTTGGAACTAGATGTCAAAAAGACTTCTTTTCATAAGAAACCAGCCCATGAACTCCACCTTCAACTTGTGCAGCTCCAGTACGAACCTGTACAAACCCCAAAAAAGAATGTCATATCCTCCAATACAATTACAATTAGTGAATTTTTTTCTTCTCCATCATTCCCCTTTACCAGTAACTGCCATTTCTAAGTTGCCATGGAAGAAAATAGCTATTCTGCCCCCCACTAAATGAGCCAAAAGAACTACTTATTTAAATATTGCACAAGTTGAAACTAGAATTATTACATATAGAATCAGCTCTGCTTCAATTTTATAGCCATGAAAAGGTTTGTGGATGTAGATAAGTAAATAATAATAAATCAGAAGGGCATGGATAGTCATTGAAGATAAATAAGGTAAAAGCCAAATGCTATATCATACCTCTAGCCTAAGTACGGATGATCTTAATAACTCATGAGCAGACTGTAAGGAGGGTGCACCAAGGTCCTGGAAACCCTGCTTAACTGCTTGCATAGTGTAAGGTAAAAACTTCAAAACTGAACCTTTGTCAGCAACTGCTCCAACAACCCCCTGAGCAATCTTTAGCTTAGCTGTATCACCCAAGTATCGTGCATCACTCCCTTTTGTCATTGCTTCCAAGGAGCCCATGCCTCGATATTTTTTTATTCGGCGGCCCCCCTGTTACAGTGAAATGTGTTGGAAGAGATAATAAGGAATGGATTTAAAAGAGAAGCCACAACCACCCTATTATAATGTATACTCCCCTCCCCACCCACAACCACACAATAAAACACCCCAATCCAGAGAAAAATAATAAGTGTAGTAGATATACAAGCAAGAAAATACAATATTACATTTGTGAAATCCCTCTCTTTTTCTCTCTCTGCTAAACTTAACTTCTTTCATCCAAATCATCCTAGCAAAGGAAACTAATCCCGAAGGCAGTGGGGAAATCGATGTAGTGGGGGAGGAAGATCACGTCATAGTACGTGTACGAGTAGCCCTGCTTGAACAGCCTCTCCGCCGGATATCCATCTTCTTCTATCGATGTTCTGGCCGTAGATGCCGCCGGCTAGTTCAGTTCAGTGTAGATCCAGAGAAAGTGAGCGCTAGGCTAGGGTTTACTTCTTCACACTCTTCTAATCGTAACTTCTTTCATCCAAATCATCCCAGCAAAGAAAACTTATCTCGAAAGCATAGGAAGAAAAGTACAAGATACAAGGGGCACAAGATATTAGGATGTTACGGTATCTAGGTTGAAAAGGAAGGAGGGGGTGTGCATAATGGAGTAAGTTTGATGATGGGGAGGCCGGTTTTGGTAGTGTCTTGAAGGAGTTTGACCTGGGTGGAGTGGTGAACAAACCAATTTGCAGGTGGCGGTGGCGGACTATTGGGATATTGGCATTTCTAGAAAGATGAATGATTGAGAGGTAGGGAGAGATGTTGGAGCTTCTTGGGTGCCTTAATGCCATTGCACATATTAGTGATGGAGGGAACGCTATCATATAGATGAGATCAAAACCTCCACATTTTGAGGCTATTTTTTATGAGGTTTTTAACGGGTCAATGGAGGGTTCTTTTTCCTTTGAAAGAGGTGTGGGGACTAAGACTCGTTAGAAGGTCACACGACAAGATTCTTACCGTTGATTATAACGAAATAAATTCATGTCATGCGGTATTATGTGTAAGCATGACAGGGAGTTTGTGATTCATGTAATTATTCATTGCAAGGTAGTGTGAGATTTGTGTTCTTTAATCTTGTCAAGTTTGGTTTGCAGTGAATTTTCCCTTAGAAGATGGAGGAACTTCCTCATTAAGGAATCAAACAAATGACGGGCGCAATTTTTGGTGGTTATATATACTAATTACTACCTTCTTATTGATGAACCATATCCAATCATGCACACACCCCTCCCCCATACTGCCCTCCCCATACTGCCCTCTGTGAAAGAAAAGTAAGACCTTTGTCACAATCAGGTTGATTCAAGCACTCAAGCGGCACTTAGCTAATCACAAGCCTTGCTTGATGATACTAAGTCAGCCTATCTCACAAACTTATAAGAAGACAAGTAGGAAGACAAAGAGAGTTTGAAAGAATGCCTTGTATTCACTATGAGAAAGCTTTATAACTATTGGATGAATTGGAGCAAATGAGCTCCTCTCCTATTTATAGGCTCCTTAGGAGCATTCTAGAACTCTCAAGAAAATGTCATGTAGAAGCTTTTCATGGAAGCCTTCTTTACAAGCCACAAGAATGTTCTAGGATGCCTTCTAGAACTATCTATACAACTATCTAATTATATGTACAAGTGTATAGGTTCTTGACTTTTCTAAGTCCCTCTAGAATTCTCCATAGTCTTCATATGTGCTAAAGTTTGCTAGGGAGTTCTAGATCTTTCCATTAGCCTTTCTTTCTTGCATGCTCCCCCGGATATTTTGGAGAATTCCGTTGGGATGTGACACTTTGCTATGCAAAAATGGACAGCCTATAATTCCTTTTATTATTTTATATGAGTATTATACATAATCTATGTAAGAATTTTTTTAATATAAATATAAAATTTAATTGACATGTTAGAAGAGAGAATGGGAGAAATGAAAATGAAGGATAATAAAAAAACTTCAAGGCAATATAAATTAAAAGTAGATAAATGCTAAATAAAACTCATACATGGAGTATAAGCTAAGCAAGGGATTTTATTTTCTATCAAGAACAAATCATCTTACGATAGCAATACAAAAGGAGTGTGATAATGGCATGCATCACCTGATATTCATAAGCTCCAGGAGCTTCATTACTTCCAGCTAAGAAGCTTCCCATCATTACAGTTGAAGCGCCAAGGACCAAAGCCTTGACAATATGTCCCGAGTTTGAAATGCCACCATCAGCAATGACAGGCACACCACTTCTTTCAGCAATAGATGAAACCTTGTAAACCGCAGTTGCCTAAGAAGTTTCAAGGAAAGGGGAAAACAAATAAATGAGTATAAATATAAGAATAGCCCCAGAAAATGGAAGAGAAGTCCCTGTCATGATCAATAGTTCTTTATGGCATTAACATCCTAAACACAAAAACAGGTAGGTATCCCAAGAAGCTGTTCCTAAGGAGAAACAGACTAAAAGTTGTTTCTCCCTAAAACTTGTTGTCAATGTTTCAAGTGTTCCATACATAGTGCATGATAATAATTTATGAAAACATAGAGCATCAGCAGCTGCTTCCACAGTTAATCTTTGTCGGAAATCTTTTACTTGAAACATGCAGTTGCAGCAAGTAGGCAGCACTCGAAATTGTCTCAGCAAAAGAATAATTCCTATCAGAAGAGAAGCCCTCGATTTGAAAAAATTTAGGCATAACAGACGCATGGGCATATGCATCTTGAAGTTGAACAATGTTTGATATTTCATGAGCCAAAGTCCACAATGCATCAATTCGTTATATATATAGGCTAATTCCCAACCCAAACCTGTTCCACATCCCCTTTCCTCTGAGTCCGAGATGAAATAAACAACAATAATTTTAGAAAATAATGAAACATTCTGTAAGAATAGTTTTGACAATAATTCATTTTTTAAATCAATACCTGTCCTCGGCCAACAGCACAGACCTCCTGGGTAGTGCAAATGGAGCCGGAGCCCATCCCAACTCTCAATCCATCAACTCCAGCCTGAATCAAATTCTGTGCCTGGTACATGGTCACCACATTCCCACCGATGACATCCAACTCCGGATAAGTCTTCTTCACGTACTTAATCATCTCAATCTGGTAGCTTGAATTCCCTTGCGAACTATCCAACACCACTACGTTGACCCCTGCCTTCACCAAATGCTCCAATCTCTCTTTATCTGATTCTCGCGTTCCAATGGCCGCTCCCACCATGAACTTTCCATCCCTCCCCATCGATGGCATCCCCCCACTCTTCGGAAAACCCCTAATCCTCTCCACATCAGCTGCAGTCACCACATCCACTACTTGTCCTCCATCTTTCTCATTCACCAAAGGCACGAATTCCAGATTCTTTGCGGCTAAATAGGCAGCAACTTGCTCGAAATCATAGTCGGATGGCGCTGACACCGGTGATTTCACCATGTAGTCGGAGACTCTAGCCTCTTTGTCCTTCAATGCCTCCCAATCAGATATAGTGACGACGCCTAAGAGCTTGGATTTGCTGGTCCCGGACTCAGTAACAAGGATGATGCGGCAGCCAGCAGCAGGGAAATCATCGACGGAATTGATGGAATCAGAGGGGGATAGGAAAGTCAAATCGGAGAGGAAGGGGAAGCGGTGAGACTTAGCGGAGCGTATGATGGAGGCTTGATCGGAGGGGGAGTTGTTGGAGTGGACGATGCCAAGGCCGCCGAGAGAAGCCATGGAGAGGGCCATGGAGGACTCGGTGACGGTGTCCATAGGAGAGGAGACGCAGGGGATGGAGAGGTTGAGGTTGCGGGTGAGTTTGGTGGAGAGTTGGACAGAGTCAGCGGGGAAATCGATGTAGTGGGGGAGGAAGATCACGTCATCGTATGTGTACGAGTAGCCCTGCTTGAACAGCCTCTCCGCCGGATATCCATCTTCTTCTATCGGTGTTCCGGCCATAGATGCCGCCGGCTTTTACACTCCACAAACACGTTCAGTTCTGATCAAGAGAAAGGGAGCTAGGGTTTACTTCACGCTCTTCTAATCGATATCTATCTCGATCTCTTGGTCGGCGCCAATTGTCTTGTTATATATATATATAGGTATGCGCCACTCCACTTTGTCGTGTTTGGAGGGAAATTACAAATCAATGTTGGGTGCGGACGCGTGAGTATGGTAATTTGAGTGTCCCCAACCACTACTCTATTTCCCCGCCCTTGGATTGGATTAATCTGTGGGCCCATAAAGCTACGAACAGTAATAATGGGCTCGCCAATAAGATCAGATTGGATTGGAGGAATCCGGTAATATTAGAGGATAAAAGGTTCTCCTGACGAGGAAAGTAATTCACTGGAAAACAAAAGGCAACGTGCGGATCTATAAGTTGCGGTTTCACTATTATTATTATTGACCCAAAACAAAACAATTAAGAGGTATTTTGAAAATATGGTTAGAAATTTTTTTTTTTTATTTTTTTATGATAGAATGAAGCGAAAAAATGAGAAGTGATATGTAATCCAATTCTAAAGTTATGTTTGGGAAGTGGTTAAAATAGTCAAAAAGTTAAAAAGCTAACTAAAACACATCACATTATCTCTCTACTTTTCTGCACACCTTTTTGTAAAAAGTCAAAAAGTTACTAAAATATCATGTTCCCAAACCAAGCCTAAAAATAGGCATAATTAGGCAATTCACTTACACTTTAAAATTAGTTTCTACTGTTTAAAATAATAAAAAGTAAATTTAGAATCCAACCTTTTCCATTAATTGTTAATATTGTGGGGACATATTTTTAAATAGTTCACGTGGTCGAGATTGTTAGCCGATGTGCCACGTGGGTGGATCATGGTGCCGAGATATGGTGTGATAATACCGGAATTCGATATATTTGAATAGAGAACTAGAGTCCTAGATGACATCAAGTTATCTATTTGGATAGAGATGAGACTCTTGAGGGAGTTCATCTAATCTAAATAGTGTGAGTTGTGGTAAATGTTATCCTTGTAAAGATAAAGTCCCATGAAGTAAGACTTCTAGGAAAAGTTGGATACTAATTATTATAAAAGTAAGACACCCTCGTAGGTCTAAGGTATGTTTTATTTGAGATGCTTTTATGCTTTCATTATTAATATCTATAAGAGATAAGATTATTGACTTGATCGTCGGAGTGCTCCGAGTGGATGAATGACCATGGTATTCTCATATTCTTGTTGGCAAGTGTTTAAGCTTAATCTATTCTGCCGGTACTCTCCAGCTGAGTTTTCCGTTTGGTTGTGTGGTCGAAAATCAATACCCACAAACATGTATGGTTCTCGTTTAGGCTGTAAATGGGTTGAATCGAGTCGAACTTTAATATATTTAGATTTATTTATAAAGATTTTTACGAACACAAACTCGAATTCGAATTCAATAAAAATTAACGAACTGAGTTCGAGCTGAGTTGGCTTAGGCTTGACTCGAATTCGAGCCTATTCACAAGCCTTAACGAGTCAAAAAAAATTAACAAGTTCGATCTCAAGTTCGAATGCAAAAAAAATTTAATGAACCGAATTTGATCGAGCTTTTACCGAACCAAATTCGAACCTGTTCACGAACAACTTTATTTATTTGCTAATCTGAGTCATCACCTCTATAGTTCCCAAATCTGCCAAAAAAATATTTTAATATAATTTATTAATGGCCAAATAATTATTATCTATAGGATGATTTGCCCGCTTCACATTTGTTCGTCTTTTTATTTATTTATTATTTTTTTATTTTTTAAATAATTTTATACAAGTTAAAAATTATTGAATAATATATCACTTACTCTTATGGTTAAAGTGGATTCTGAATTAATTTTTAAAATTTTATCATTACCTGATACATCAATCATTATAAAAAATGATACAACTTAGTAATTTATATAATTTTTAACCAACTGCCTACCTCCCAAATCCACCACAAAATTTATGATGGATTTAATTTTTAAAAGTCTTTGTCAACAAATGTCCTTTCAAAAATAATAATAATAGCTTGTTTGGTTGTGTTTTTCTAAAAATATTTTTAAAAAAAATTTTACTTTCTTATTTTTTGTATTTTTTTGTTTTTATTGAATTTTTTTAATATTTTAAGCAATTTTTTTTACTTTTTAGACATACCTAACATAAATATACCGAAAACATAAAAAATTTGTAAAAAAAACCTTTTTAAAAATTCACTAAATACCAAAAATACAAAAAAATACAAGAATTCAGTATATTTTTTATATTTTTATGTATTTATTAAATTTTTAAAATATTTTTTCACAAATTTTTTACTTTTTAGATACATCTAAGTAAAGTGCATCAAAAAAGGTAAAAAAAATGTTTAAAATTTTAAAAATATTCACTAAAAATAAAAAAATACGAAAATAAAAAAATTGAATTTTTAAAAACTTAATTCCAAAACTCAAACCAATCACACTTAATATAATTTTTATAAATTTTAAAATCTCTTTTATTAGTTTGACTTTTTATTATAATTTGGATGAGTGTAAATTAGTGCCCAAACTCCGCGGGAACCGAACAAGGCTAAAATAATGGGTTAATCCAAATGAGGAACAATTATAATAAGATATCTAGTACTACATAAAGAAGACCACCCCTTAAGCATCTCCAATTATTTGCACTACAATACCATGGCATTCTTCTTTTGTTAGATTCTCTCTAACTTCATCATTAGAGGGCCCTCTAGTAGAAATCTACGGACTGAGTTTTATTGAATCTTTTCAACAATCAATTTAATTGAATTTTATGACCTCATAGTATACTTAGAACTTATATCAAATTGGAAGGGGGCATTACATAATCGAGGATGTGGTAGAGTAATTAAGGATGTGATATTTTCAGTTCCTTTGTTGTATATGTACGATGCAAATTTTTTTCAAAATTATTATTGAGTCTTAGTAATTTCTATCATGCCCTATTTACATCTTTATTAATGAAATGATACATTTGTTTAAAAATATATTACAAATTAATCAATTTATACATATGGTACAAAAAAAAAAATTGATCCAACAAATAGAAAATAAGAATTTCATTAATACATCAATCAATGTCTAACACTCCCAAAAATCTAAATTTAAATATTGATAATGTATGTGATCCCCTAAACAAAATCTATATTTAGTTACAAAATTTGCATTTGAAGGAAAAGGGATTGGAGTGCTATAGACAATCTCTTCGTGTTGAATCCCCTTATGTGTATATATCTTATTATTTTTATTGAGAGAGAGAGAGAGAGAGAGAGAGAGAGAGAGAGAGAGCCTCTTCTGTAATATTGTATAGGCTTTTAGTAGTATTCAAATTGGCACCCGTCATAGCCTGTGGAAAAGAAAAGGAAAAAAAAAGAAAAAAAAGAAGAGAAAATGAGATTTAATTTTGCATATATTACTTTTTTTTCTTTGAATGAAATAAAATCAACAATATCTATTATCAACCAGTAAAAATATAGAAATAGAGGAGATAAAAGAGACAACTGACTTGGATCCACAGTGACGAGAATGGCAGTGCCTCCAAAGTCACAGGTGCCTCCGGCGACCTTGGTTCTTTGCCAGTAACTATTGAATGCATAAGAAGCGTGCGAAAGCAATGTGTCTGGCTGAAAGCATGAGCCATTGGGCAAGACCGAATCGCAGTCAGCTCCTGACCCACAAGCGTAGTTCATAGCCTCTTGGATGATCGGGTCTGGCACTGTTGGCTTTGCCACGCACCACAGTGATGAAAATGGGGCCTTCTTCGGAGGTGGCGGCACCGCCGGCGGTGGAAACACTACCGGCGGCTGAAACACCGGCGGGGTCGGCACAAATATCGATGGCGATGGTGGCCCATTATTATTAAACGGGGGGCTGGGCTGAAAATTGTAAGGTGGGCTCAACACCGGTACTGTTGGTCCTGGGACAATGGTGGGCGAACTCGGAGGTCTGGGAACAATTTCTGGTGGATTGGGCCCATTTGGGGATGGAATGGATTGTGGTGGGGTTGGGATAATGCCGCCACCTCCACCGGCTGCTGGGCCTGGAGGCGGGCTTTGGAATGGTGTGGAAGAGGAAGGAGGTGGTAGTGGGAATGACGGTGTGGGTGTGGGTGTGGGTGTGGATCCACCACCACCTCCTCCTCCGGCAGTGGTGGGTGGTGGTGGAAACGTGGGAATGGTTGTGGAAGGAGGTTGAGGGGTAAAGGGTGGATAGACACAAAAGGGAGGGGCATAATCAGGCAGGGGAACTGGAGGAAGAGAATCGTAAGGTGGCAAAGAGAATGGTGAACTGACACCGTAGGGTACGGTGTTAGAGGCATCCAATTGGGGACCAATGTCAAACTCCAAGTGCTTTGATACTTCTATTTCGTTTGTGGCTTTGTTGATTAATGATGGCCCTCTTTCTCTTTCTCTTTCTCTCTCTCTTTCTCTTACTCTTACTCTTGGTGGATGTCTGGCACCTCCTTCTCCTACTATGTGCCTTGATCTTCTTGCATCTGCTCAGCAGACAACACAACAAGACTTTTCAGTCATGCCCAGTGATAACTGTGCTAGGGTGAGCTTCTTCTTTTTTTTTCAATTTTCTTTCAGCAAAAAAATAAAAATAAATAAATAAATAATTGCAACATCATTCTGATGAAATTTCTAGCAATGGAATAAGTAAATCCAAAAGTGGGAATTCCATTGGACTTGAATGCTGTGTTTGAATAAGATATATACCGTTATTAATTAATTAATTAATTAATTAATTAAATTTGGACTATATGCAGCTAAACTGAAGTGAGATAATGATTAGTAGCATAGCATCATTCCTCGTAGCAGATTAACACAAGTTACAATAGTACCAGATTAAACAGATAATTGTATATGTAGTAGTACTGCACATGCAAGAGCAAGACAGCCAATTAAAGAAGTCTACAGTATATACTACAAGATTAAGCTTAAAATTAAAGAAAATAAAATATGCAACATTATTATTGAGCAGTCAGTTTGATGAATATTAGAATCATTGAGCAGTTGCTGAAAATGCAAGTGATGTTGCACTGTGCAGTACTAGCTAGTAGCTAGGTTGCTAGTCAACAGTCACAGATGGAGAGAGACAGAGGGAGGAAACAAAGCAAAACAAAATTACCACAGTGGGTGAAGGAAAGAGCAGCAACAGATAAATGGAGAGCTAAAACAAGGAGCCGAATTTTCAGGACAACTCTGCATGTTTTCTCCATTAGGGCTGGGGCTTGGCTAACTTAGCTTAGGTAGCTCCCAAATATTAATTACAGAACTAAGCTTGCTAGTGTAATATTACCGCACACTAGAAGCCTGTATATTACTTTGAAAAGAAATTAAAGCCGTTTCTGCTGATCCGGCACATACATGACAACATTCTTAAGAACCACAAAGCCAGCATGAATGAATGGCCTTTGCTTATATATATATATATAGAGGTAGAAAAGAGCTGGGGTTGGATTAGAATGAGCAAAGCTAAAGTAGCTATATAACTAGCTAGCAAATTGGAATAAGGATGTTGGCCATGAAAAAATAAATAAATAAAAAAAGAAAAAAGATGATTCTTTGGCAACTAACTTTTGCACTGTCTCACAATGCTTGCCGCTTTGATTTGAAGATGTGCGACTGAAGAAATGTAATTAAAAAAACAAAAAAAAGGGTCTGAGAGAGAGAGAGAGAGAGATGGTGTGTCTTTAAATTTTTTTTGTAAAGATCACTCTATGAGTCCAAATCATTTAGAGTGATTTTTTGATAAAATAATCTTAAGAGTAAACTTTTGTGTGGTTGAAATTTTTTTAATAGTGATTATCAATGTTATTGTATCCTCAACTTAGTAACTTTGATAGAATTAAATCATAGCCATTAAAAAAATTACTCTATCAAAATTCAGTTTAAAGGATCTAGATTCACTTGACATCTCCTAAATAAGTATATTTATTTGGATCGCATCACTTTTTTATTTTTTTGTAAATCTTTTTATAAAAAATCAAAATATGCACATATTTAAATCATTCAAAATAATCTACTATGTATTATCTTTTGTTTTCTGTAATTAATTTGTTGTAAGTTAAGTTGTGTTGGTGTTGATGGTGGGCATATATGCTTAGCTTGAAGTTGGAAAAAAACAAGTTAAAGTGTAGTTTTTTGGTCCTTTTGGTTTTGCTTGCTTTCTACCCAACGCGCCCCCCCCCCCCCCCCCCCCCCCCCCACCCAAGAGACAAAAGTAGCTCTAGTATAAAACTATTGAATCCAGGTTGAATAAATTCACCTGTTACAAAATTGATTTTTTTTTAAGTTTTCAAATTTAAATTTGTTCATTTATTCATTTAAATGTATCTATATATCAGAAGTTACACACATAAATGAAAGACAGTTAGACCATCTCCAACTTAAACTCAAATTTTTTTTATCCAATTTAAAATTGATGAAAATTTGATAAATACGGTATTTTAACTGTTTCACTAAATTAGTATTAAATGAAAGGAGTCCTATTTTTTTCATTAAATTAAGAGAACGTTTAACATTTCATCAAATCTTGTAAGTGATCATTGGTGGACAACCGGTCGAATAATTAGGTGGACAACCGGATTGGAAAAAATTTGAAGAAAATTTACACTAGGTCAGATGACCGTCCGGACATCCTTCTCGTCAATCGATTGTTTGATGAAAATTAAAAATTTAACGTTAAAACGTTTGGTATCAAATGAAGCTTTATACAATACACAATATATATGGCATAGAATTGAGTCATTAGCTAATCATAGAATGCCACTAGCTATATATGATAAGAGTAATGATAAATTGGAAATTAATACAAATTTTTGTTCAAAATGACGTATTTAATATTAGGGGTGAGCAACGGATATATCGATCTGTCAAAACCGATCGAATCGAACCGATCCGCCGCATTTTGGACAGATGTGTGATGACAAGCGGACGGTTGCGGATTGATCTTCTTCAATTCGTCAATTTGGCGGACGGATGGCGGATTTGAGGTTCCTTTGACCGCAACTGAATTGCCAAACCACGAGCACCCTTAGTAATTTATAAGACTTTTTGTTTTCAATTTGTTTAAATATTTTGTTTGTGTTTTCAATTGAAAAATAGTTCAAATATTCATTTGAAAAAAAAATTTCAACTTGAATATATTTTTTGGTTTTTAAATCTAACTCTAAAAGTAATAAATAGAAAATATGATATATGCTGGTTGGTTTTTGTTTTCAAAAACATATATAAATGTAACAATACAGAGACATACAATCTCTACTATTGCTCTGTTCATGGTTTTAGTGGTTTGAATTGTTTTTATATTTTAAGAACCACAAATTGTAATACTTTATGTGGATGAGACATGCTATTATTGTAATATGTGGATGAGGCATATAGTGATTGTGATATTCTAAAGTTTCAAACTTTCTTTCTTTGGATGAGACATGCAGTAATTGTAATACTTTTTTAAGTCATTAAATGTAATATTTTCTTCTTTTTTTTGATGAAATGCACAAGTTGAACTATGTTGAAAATTTATAAAATTTCAAACCGCTAAATCGATTCGCATCCATCCGCCAATCCGCCCAATCTGCATCCGCCGGATTGGCGGACGGATGTAGATTGATTTTCTCCAATCTGCCAATCTAGCAGACGGATGGCGGATTGGAGGTTTCGTGGCTGCAACCGACCTGCGCCCACCCCTACTTAATATTATTTTTTATTTAAAAATAAATTACCAATAAAATAATTTTTTTTTATAAAATTAACATTACCATCAATGTTTTGAAAACTGAACTGGATCAGTCGGTTCGACCGGTTCATGGTCCGGTCTGGATATACCCTCTAACCCGATCCCTCAAGTTATTCAAAGCAAAACCGGTGGAAATCGTGGTTAAATTGCTAAACCGGTCGACCTAATCTGGTTTGCTATATTGGGTTCAATATTAAAAAAGTTGATGCTAAAGAGATTTGAACCCAACACCTCAAGTTCCAAAAGACATGAATTTCAAATATACGACTATGGCTTCCTATTAATATGTAGGAAATATATAATATTAATTGTATTTAAACTAATTTCTCCCAAATACATGTATAATTAATATTTTTATAAATAATATTAATATAAAATATATGTTTGATGAATATATATATTAAATTATAAAAATGTTTTTAATGAATGTATTTTATTTATTTTTAAATCATAAAAATATTTATAAAATAATTATGACATAACAGCTTGATTCTGGTTCAACTCGACGGTTGGACCCGTCTACCTGATCTCTTTTCCAATTTACTCACCGGTCCATTTTTTAAAACATTGATTACCATATAATTTTTGTCTTAAAATTTCTGTTAGTAATAAATTTTCTATATTATTAAATGATATTCCTTGATTACCAATAGAATGTGGCTAGGTAAATATTAGGGGTGGGTGTTTATTGTAAACTGGAATAGGCTTACACTATTCAGTAAGAAAATACGTATCATTCTAAACCTAATTCAACTTGTCATCGGACTTTATCTAACTATTCTAAGTCATATTATAAAAAATAAAAAATATAAATTCTATGCCCTTCACTACAAGAAAATACATTTTTGCCGACCACTTTTAGCTACCAAAACTAATTTAGTCGCCAAAAGTGTGGGAATTGGCTACCAAAAATAATTTTAGTCGGCAAAAGTCAACTTTTTAGCTACTAATTTTTTTTAGTAGGGGAATGTTGATTATTGGCTACTAAAAAAAATTTAGTAGCTAAAGATATTACAATTGGCGACTAAAAAATTATTTAGTAGCTAAACATATCACAATTGGCGACTAAAAAAAACTTTAGTAGCTATAGACCCACTTTCGGCTACTAAATGTTTAGTAGGCGAATGTAAATAAAAAAAATTAATTTTTAATCTTTTCCCACCAAAGTTTTGGTCGCCAATGTCAACTTTCGCATCAAAGTTATTTTAGTCGCTATAGACCCACTTTCGCTACTAAATGTTTGGTAGCCGAATGTAAATAAAAAATTAATTTTAATCTTTCCCGACCAAAGTTTTGGTCGCCAAATGTCAACTTTCGCCACCAAAGTTATTTTAGTCGCTATAGACCCACTTTCGCTACTAAATGTTTGGTAGCAATGTAAATAAAAAATTAATTTTAATCTTTCCACCAAAGTTTTGGTCGCCAAATGTCACCTTTCTGACCAAAGTTTTTTAGTCGCTATAGACCCACTTTCGCTACTAAATGTTTGGTAGTTTAATGTAAATAAAAAAATTAATTATTTACATTTTATTTTTATTTTTATTTTTATTTTTATTTTTATTTTTATGAAGATAAATAATTAATTTACAAAAGGTAATTTTGATAAATTAATATTTTCAAAATGTAATAATTGTATTATAAAAAGAAATTAAATTCGAAAATAGACTATTATTTTGAGATGAAAAATACAATTAAACTATTTATACTTTTTACATCATCATATTTCAATAACACTAATAAATTAAGAATAAATCAAAATTCACAAATAAAAGACAAAATATCCCAATTATTTATCATTTCAATATATTTTTCAATATTATTACCAGTACTAATAAAAGACAAAATATCCCAATTATTTGTAAGACTTATTGATATTATTTCAAATTTTAAATTTTTCCTTAATTTTTTAATAATTAATTTTTTCAACTTTTTAAAAATATTTTTACGTTATACACGGTTAACAATAATCAAACACTATTGTTAATTTAAATTTGGAGGGAAACATTTCTAATTTAAATTTGAGGGATTTATAAAAGTAATTGGCGACGAAAAAAACATGGGTTGAGCTGGCTCAAATTTTTTTTTAAATTTTTTTTTCCTTCTTTTATTTTTAATTTTCTTTCTTTCTTTTCTTTCTTATTTTATATATATATAAATAATATAAGAATATAAGAATATAAAATTTTTAAATATATTATTATATTTTTCAGTAAAAAAAATATTATGACAAATATTTAAGATAATTTAATATATGTAATTTATAATTTTTTTACTTATATTTTTATTTAAATATAATTTTAATATATTTGTTACTTTTATTTAAATTTTTTTAAAATAATGAATTTTGTTTGTAACTTTTAATATATTTTTTTAATTCATTATTTACCGACTAAATTTTAGTCGGCGATTAGTCTTACAAAATTGAAAATTTGTGCTTCAGACTTTGGAGGGAAACTTCGGAGGGAAACTTTGGAGTGCTTTAACTTGAACTACCTGACATATTATTTCTTTCCTTTCCATTGCACCTGTGTTACTTTGGAAGCTTCTCATATTTGATAGCAGAGTGGTTTTCTGCTTCTCATATCAAGGGGGAGATCCAATGGTGGACAGGGTGTTTGATGAAATGCCTCAAAGAAGAATTCATCTTAATTGCAAATCAACTTTACATAGTGTTAGTATGATTTGATATCAAACCTTTCAGGCTAGAGTCAGTCCATTAGATCATGTCAAATATTTGGGACACTAAACAAGCTTAGTTATAGATTAATTGAGAGAGAGAGAGCATATCTGCTTTCTGCCTCATTTTCTCTCTCTCTCGTGATATCTTTCTTCTCTCTATCTCTCTCATCCTCTCTCTCTCTCTCTCTCGCCATCTTTCTCTCTCTCTATCTCTCTCATTTATTTATTTTTTTCTCTCTCTCTTATTTCTATCTCTCTCATCTCTCTCGTCCATCTCTTTTTCTCGTGGTCTCTCTCTCTCATCTCTTTTCGCCTATTTCTCTCTTTTGTCTCTGTCTCTCTCGCTTGTCACCATCTATCTGCTTGTCTATCTGCTCATCTCGCTTGTCTATCCGTCTGCTTATCTGCTCTCTCCTGTGTCTCTCACACATCTATCTGCTTATCTCGTCTCTGTCTGCCTCATCTATCTCTCTCTTTGTCTATCTCTTACTCATATCTTGATTCTCTCTCTGCCTCTATCTCTTTCTCTTTTCTACTATGTCTCTGCTTTTATCTCTCTCTCTATTTCTAAATTTTGTAATTTTTTTTTCATAAACTGAGTCATAAAACTCCAATAAAGTAAAAAGTATATACAATAAATAAAATAAAAAAATATTAATTTAACAAGCCTGATCTTTTTTTCACATCTCATTCTCTCTCTGTCTCTCTGCTGCCTCTCTCTATATCTCTTTTCTCTTTATCTCTCTCTCACTTATCACTCTTCTCTCTTTCTTTCTCTCTCTGTGTCTGTTTGTCTGTCTCTCACTCTTCTCTCGCTCTCTCTCTTTCTTTCTATATGTCTATCTATCTGTTTATCTCTCTCCCTCATTGTGTTCACATTGCTCATCTCTCTCTCTCTCTCTCTCTCGCTCATAATCTCTCTCTGTCTATCTCTCTCTCTCTCTCTCTCGCTCATCTCTTCTCTTTATGTCTCTTTTGCTCATCTCTTCTCTCTCTCTCTCTCTCTCTCTGCTCATTTCTCTTTTCGCTATCTCTCAGATCTCTCGTCCAAATTTCTTCTCTATGTTTCTTTCTCGCTCATCACTCTCTCACCACCCATCTCCTCTACCACCTTCACCACTACTGCAAACACCATTCCACCACCACTATTACTTCTACTATCGCTACTTCACCTCTACGACTACCATTACTACTACTATCGCTACCACTCTACTACCACCACTACTACTACTGCTATTACTACTATTACCATTACCTCTCTTTCACCCCTACTACTCCATTTACACTACCACTATCACAACTTCACCACTAATCTTTTTCGCCATCACCACCACCACCACCACCACCATCATCTCTTATCCACCACCTTCATTGACTACAGAAAATTAACTTTTATTTTAGTGAAAAATATTTTTCATTAAAATATATATTACCCCTACTTCTACAAAATATTTTTCATTAAAATATTTTTTAGTATTAATTTTTTTCTTCTTTTTTTTTTAATTTTCTTTCTTTCTTTTCTTTCTTATTTTATATATATATATATATATAATATAATATAATATAACAATATAAGAAAATAAGATTTTAAAATATATTATTATATTTGTCAGTAAAAAAAATATTAGGACAAATATTTAAGATAATTTAATTTTTTAATTTTTTAAATTTATAATTTTATTACTTATATTTTGATTTAAATATAATTTTAATATATTTGTTACTTTTATTCCTTATATTTGTTACATATATATATATTTTTTCTTTCTTATTTTAGTGCCTATTTTTATATATTTTTTTTATTATTTTTACTTTTACCGACTAAATATTAGTCGCCGATTATAATTAAAATTTTCAAACATTGTTTCAGACTTCGGAGGGAAACAGGGAAACTTGGGAGGGAAATTGTAAGTTTCATTTTTATGTCTCTCACTCTCTGACTCTCTCCCTCTTTCTCATTCTCTCACGCCTCTGCCCTCCTGCATCTCTCTCTCGCCTTTGTCTCCGTCGCTTGCACGGAGCATCACACCATCTCGCCTACCCTCCTCTCTCTCTCTTCGAGCAGGTGTCTGTTTGACACCGGTGAAGCAGATAAAAGAAACGACAAAGTGGAAAGAATCCGCTTAAGGGGAACGACGAGAGACAAGAGAAACGAAATCACTAGAGGGACTCGATGAAGAAAAATCTCTCCTTCAACCGTGTTTGGAACCTATTTGTTATAGGGTTAAGATTTGGAGATTTGTAAAAAAAAAAATTTGTTTTTGATTTGGAGATTTCAATTGAAAAAATAATGTATTGATTGAGGACCTAAAAAATTAGTTTTAGGTTCTTATTGTATAAAAGAAATTATTTTGTTGCATCTAAAATTTTAGTGTGTTTGTTGAATCTAAAACGTGTGATTGTATAAAAATTGATGAAATCCCCAAATCTTGTTATAGGAGTCGTATAATGCTTCATGGTCTGGCTATTCAATATGGCCTATTTGATTGGTTAAAGTTTATTTTGAAATATATATTGTTGGTTTTAGTGTATCAAAGAGGAGCAATGTTGGTTTTAGTGTGTATATATATTGTGTTGCTCTTATATGATAACCTTGGTGGACAGGGTGTATGATGAAATGCCTCAAAGAAGAATTTAAAGTAGTCAATTATTTTAGTTTAATCATCTCCATCAATTTATCCAAATTAATTTATAAATTGTGAACTACCTTGTTTGTTACAACACATTCAAAGTAATTCAGTTAATTCCATTAGTCCATGTGGATCCATACCTAAACTTGCCAACGTTTCTACATAATTGAGGTCTAGTTTAGTTCTTTATGTTTGGTTGGAAACGACCGATCAATATGTACACCGTGCTTATAAGATATCTACATCAATGTGCATGATTTTATTTATTTCATTGTTCTCATGTCAATATTTTCTTCACTTGACAAATGTGAATAAAAGTATTGAGGTCGATCTTCCGAAGGATAGGTTCAGTACAACAGAGGTATGATATTGGGTTAGATAGTTCATCACAAAAGGTTGCTTAAAGTATGGAAAGGTTTTGTTATAGTTGATGATTCATGCATGTTTAAACACCTTGGATTGAAGGTCCAAAGATATAGAACTAAACTATATTTGCATGTCTCAGAATTGTTGGGCAACACAAAATTTTGTACTGCTCAATCACCTATAGTTTGTTTGCATGTGTTAGACCAAAAGAATCACCATCTATAGGAGGATTAAGTCATCCGATCTGCAAAGATAGAATTGGGATACTTCAGGTGATGTGGGTTCGCAGTGCATTTTTGTAAATCTAAAGCAGAAACATTGAACCATATAATGCTTAATTGCACTTTTCTGGTCTGTTTGGAGACACAGAAATGCATTTTTGACGAAGCACAGCTAGATCTTGAGGAGTCATGTGAGCTAATCAAGGTGAGAGTGGCATTGTGGATGAAAACTAATTCCTTGGGAAAATTTTATTCAGTTAATCAATTTGTATCAGATTTGGTTTTTTTTTTTTTTTGTATCAGTTAATCAGTTAATCAATTTTATTCAGTTAATCAATTTGTATCAAATTTTATTCAGTAAATTTTAGATTTGTTGCTTAAGCCTTAAAATTTTGTGGGCTGAACTTGGGCATGCCTGAGTTCTCCCCTAGATAAGGTAGACAATGGAGTCTTCGAAGCCAATAGAAACCCCTTCAATTTTACATTTGTTGTTTTGTTGGTCATAGCTCATTTGCAAGCCTGTTATTGTAAATTGGCTATTTTAATGAGTTGTTCTAGAAGAAAGTAAAATGATTATAGAAATTTGTTTTGATTATAGAAAATGTTATTGTAAATTGGCTATTTATAATCATCACCAAATTGTTTTAAGAGGCCAATGAGAGTGCCTTAATATCTTAAATTAAGTAGTTAGCGACAAACATCACAATCACAACATTTGGGAAAATGCAACACATCTCATGAGCAGCTGATGCAACCACCTTAACGAAATGCATTCTCAAAAACCAGTCTTCCATACCAGAGGATTCCCCTATTTTGCCAACTCGTCACCATCATTTAGAAAACAAATTTGGGAGTGAGTTTTTATTTTGTTTTATGGTCTATTCAGAAGGTTCCAAATGGCCATGTTTTAAAAAATGATGAAGCAAATTGGTGGGATTGGTTCGCTTGATCAAGTAAGAGTTTATTTTTTTAGTTAACCCAATCAATCATTAAGTTTTTTCCTCCATTAGGGTAGCTCAATTGGTGGTGTTATTGACCTAATTGGGTGTTTTGTTGATTTTAAAACTGGAATGTACTGAGTTTTATTTCTTATGCACTTGTGTTGTCTACTACACATTCATGCATATATTGTTATTCACTTTAGTGTATCTATTAAAAAACTTATTATGATTCCTTAATTTTCTCACATTCAATCTTCTACTTTCTACTTCTGTGTTGTGTTTTGCTTACATTTTGAAGACCATTCTAAATTAATAGTCATATACAACTTTGTTGCTTTACTTTTTGCTTTTATTAAGTAGTGATGAATTATTTGCATTCCATCGATTTATTTCTTATGCATTTGCCTTTAAATAACACCTGAAAATCAAGAGAGTGAGCTTGCCATTGAATAAAGAGCATGATATGAGTCCAATTATATTGAACATGGGAGAAATTCGAAGTTAGAATGTAGTCACTGCATATAAGAGAACAAGAGATTCTAAAAACTCAATTTAATTAATTTGAACATGTCTACTTGGATTCAACTCAATGAATTTTTTGCAACATACAGCTCCATGTAGAGTCATATCCTCCCTTCTTTCATTATTGCCAATAAAATTTTATATTCACTTTCCTTCCTAAAACGCATGGAAGATGAAATAAGAGCTATAATTGTATATTCACTTTCTTTTTGAGGGGGTAAAGTAAGAGCCATATAATTTACCTTTCAATCTTACTACCTAAAATCATGTTTCAAAGACTGTCGATAACTATGTTTTCTTTTATAAGGGTTTATTTTTATACAAAGTAAGAGTGTCTATGTTTGGTCTTTTCAAGAACTTCATAGCTTGATTCATCTATCTTACTTCCCATTGTTTCCTCATATTATATTTTATATTTGTAATTCTATTTGCTCTATTTTCGCTAGATTATATGCCCTTTTATGTTTGTTTTAGAATCTTCAAATTGAATTTAAATTTCCTTTTGTTTGTTGATTTCTACTACGGGATGAACCTATTGATGGCAAATCAAAATGAAAGCTCATTCATCACCTATAGTCGATTTCAATGTCGTGGCAAAATGCTTGTCGGTGATCATTGTTCATCCCAACTTTTTAGGATGTCATCTATTCAAATTTCAATATTGTGAGCGCACTCTATTTGAATCCTCTGTCACAAGTGAACCAAGGTGATTTCACTTACCTAAAGGATGAAGTCTTTGTACTTCTTCGCCGACTTAACATGCATAAGTCCTCAAACAATTTGCTTCACGATATTCTTTCTCAATCTCCACCTTTGAAATTGCTTATTCATTTTGACAACATTGTTAAAGAAGAGTTAGAGATGGAATATCAACATCTTTTGGATAAATATCATGATCAAGTTGTTTTTAATGCAAATCAGAGTAGTGCATCGTCCTAACTTTGTAACGTTGTTAATACTGTTTATATATAGATGTTTTGTTCTTCTTCCCTATGTGTATCCCTGTGTATAGTGATGTTTTATGTTATTTGGTGTTGTCAACTCTTTTTTTTATTATTTTTTCCTTTTAATTTTTGTTAATGTGATTAGAATGAGTTTCCCGTGTTTTACTAGCTGATTTGAGCACAATAATTATCATATGTGTAGGACCAATCCTATACATATAGATACTTGATTTTGTGATGTTTCTGTGTGTCTTGTGAATAATTTTCTGCAAAAAAACATATTGACTTTTAAGCTATTTCAGGATATCTTACACTATTTGTTGCTGACAATATGATTACCATGGATGAATTTGTCAATCAATTCACAAAATGGCTTGACGACGCAAAACATTCAATGGATAAAGAATACCACTCTCGGAAAATCATTGAAAGATTTATGTCAGGTAATTTGATCTATATGAATTTATGATTCATTAGCAGCTTTCAAATCCCATCTTGTTACAATTGTCACAGATTTTACAACCTTGGATTCAAAAGTAAATAGAGGAACATGAATGCAGAAGTAACTAATATCGCAAATTTTAGTACATATTCAAAGCTTGGAACACCGTGATACACAAACCATCAAAAGGTTAGTGCTTTTATTTTCATTTTCTTCGCTTTGTTTTTTGGAAAACAAAACAAAACAAAAAATTCAAACCAAGTTAGTATCGTTCTCTGCTTTCGCTTTCATTTTCCAAAAACACTTCCTCATCTTTACTATTCTCTTTTCATTCACTATAAAACACTTTCTAATCTTTATTATTCCCGATCAATGTTATAGGAAGCATATGGAATGAACAAAAACACACAAAAATCATAATATTATACAAAAACCTTGTATTGAGTCTATAAGCAAAAAGAATGTTTTACATTTTTTTTCTGGTCAATCCACTTGAGGAAGTGAAGTATCTCATGTACATTCGATATTAACAAATTACAAATTACTTATTTTTTTTCCCGTCAATCCACTTGATTAAATATTAACAAATTACTTATAAGTTTGTACAGATTGGCATAGCCTTTAATTTTCATGTCGGGATAATGTTTAAGATTACGTGCTTTGATCTATTTGACCTTACTTTTTTCAAGTCTCATTCATCTCATATCAGATTGAGTTGATGTATCTCAATTAAAGTTCTATAGGTTCTCAATCAAGTATTAGATTGTCGGAAATCTTTGTGTTGGTTTCAATATTAAATGTGCATTTAGAATTAGGTTTAGATGATAACCCCTATTGGACGATTAGTTGTTTAAACATTCTTTTGAATTCATTTGGGACTTAGTTGTCAGATTTGAAGTTTCCTCTCTCAACTCGCTTCTTCTTATTTTTCCCTTCTCATTTTTTTTTTTCTTCTCCTCTTATAATGTAATAATTATGTACGTAACTTGATATGGACTCATCAAGAAATCCAGAATGGAGAAGATAGACGTGTGATAGCTCCACAGAGGCATTGAAGAAAATGGAAATGGTCGATGAGAAGATGAGGATGTTCAAGAAAGCACACCGTAATCGGAGGCTAGTGAACTTGAGCTCGATGAGAAGGCTAGGGAAGTCTTGAATTAAAGTTGGAGAGACAACGGAAGAAACAAGAAATAGATGAGTTGGAGAGCATTGCAGGCTTAAACAAAGAAATTTTTGGTAGAATATAATTTTTGTTGTAAAAATAATTTTTGTTGTGGTACGAAGTTGTAGGAGTACAATTAATTGTGGTATTCCAAAGATATGTATGTACAATAAATTATTGACGTGGGATTAGACTTGGTTCTTATGAAATTTGTAATATATATGTAAGTGGACGCTCAATATTAATTTTTGGGTGGTTGGAACCTAAATGTGTGTAATTGTTGTTGATGGATTATATTGTTTATACAGGGTACAGGTTGTATTAATAATGGATATAGGTGGTTTAGAAGTTTTTATTTAAAAAAAAAAATGTTAAAGTATTTGGCCACCAAATATTTTGGTAGCTAAATATATGAGCAAATGTTTTGGTGAGGAGGCTTTTGGCTATGAAATGTTTAGTGGGCAAAAGTAAAATTAAAATTATGGGTAGCACTTTTAGTGACTAATGATTTAGTGGCGGAAGCATACCTTTTGCCGACTAAACCAAAATTAGTAGCCAAATGTGTACTTTCGGCTACCAATTATTTAGTAGCTAAAAGTGATAGCTTTTGCTTGACCAAAAACAAAGTTAGTAGCCAAAACCCTCATTCGACTAATGATTTAGTGGCGGAAGCATACCTTTCGCCGACTAAACCAAAATTAGTAGCCAAATGTGTACCTTCAGCTACCAATTATTTAGTAGCTAAAAGTGATACCTTTTGCCGACCAAAACAAGTTAGTAGCCAAAACCCTCATTCAGCGACTAATAATTTAGTAGCGGAAACATACCTTTTGCCGACTAAACCAAAATTAGTAGCCAAATGTGTACACTTTCGGCGACCAAACAAATTTTGGTCGCCAATACTATCACCGACAGAGTAACGGCGACGAGCTTAGCGACAAAAAATTTTGGTCGCTAAATCCTTTGGCGACTAAATTTATGACTTTTGGCTACCAATAATTTGGTAGCCAAAAGTGTCATTTTTTGTAGTGCTTCCACTTTAATCAATATATATGAAGTATTATTCGTGTTTGGTCTTGGAAAAAATATTAAATTAATTATGCCTTTCAATAATTATTTAAATTTAGGCCAATAACAAAATCTAATATTAAATTTATTTAGACCTTTTAACAAATGTAAAAAATTGACATTTTTAAAAATATTTGAGTTATCATACACAAAACTATTGGTTTAGAGTTGTTAAAAATAGTTTTCTGAATTTTTAATTTTGTATTTTTATATCTAATTAATTTTGATATATTTAAAAAGCATAAAATTTGTACAAAAATCTTTAAAAATTTTATTGTATATAACAACATGCATATTGAATTTTCATTTTTTTTTTTTTTGTATTTTTCTATTTGGTGAACTTTTTAAAAATAATTTCACAAATATTATACTTTTTAAGTATGTGTAGATTCGATATATTTAAAAATAAAAAAATTAGGTAAAAATTTATTGAAAACAAAAAAATTCAATTTAAAAAAAATCAATCAAAATCAAACAAGGTGGCTAGTATTTTTATAGTTGTTGTGGTGTGATAAAACAATACATAAATGAATATTAATATTTTATAAGAACAATGATACACTCCTCTAATTTTGAAATTCTAATTGAGCTCTAATGATATGACAATGAATAAAAAAAAATAGAAATGATACATCTCTCTAATTTGAGAGTTCTAAAAATGTATTAATAATGTGAAAAATCAAAAAATAAAAAAAGAAGAAAAAAATCAAGACTAAAATATCACATCACATGAGATCTACACATTAATTAAAATTATTAAAATTCTTAATTTAGAATTTCTAATCTTTTTTCATAAAAAAAATTAAAATCAAAATATCACATCACAATAAGAATTATACCTATTAAAACTTCTTTATTAAAACTCTTTGATTAGAGCTTTCAATCAAATGTGATTTTATAAATGGTGTGGCTGGCGGGCAGGCGGGCGGGGCGGACAATGCGCACCCAATAAACAAACAAGTATGCATCGATGGGTTGGGCTGCAAAACTAACAAAAGTGACCTGATTGTATTTGAGCTTAAAAATGACCCGACAATGACATAAATAATCAGGCCAATATTAGCTTCGTTTGGATATGAATTTTTGGCTAAAAAAAAATTAAAAAGATAAAATTAAATATATAATTTAATAAAATAAAATATCACATCGACATTATAATATTACACTTTCATTTCTTATAAAACTCAAATCAAGCCATATTAAGGCCAAGTTTGGGAAGTTTAGAATAATTTTTTTTTTTTTTTTTCTTGTATTAAAGAGAAGTAGAGAAAGAGAGAATTGATGCCCAAGGCCAAGTTTGTTTTTTTTAAATAGAATTTTTGTTTTTTTCAGACATGCTAGAAATAGAAAAAGTAGAGAGATGATGCAAAAAGATAAAAAGATGAAATAAGTGCACTTATATTGGGTACCCAAACAAAGCCTAAAAAAGTCAAACTAAATAAGTTTTATCACAAAAAAATCAATTAAAAAAATCAATGTCAAATGAAAACTTTACAATAAGAAAAACATTATGAACTTAAGTAATTTATTAAATATTTTATAAAAAAAACTCACCTACGTGTAAAAATTATATTATATAAGATTTAATAAAATATTTGATAAATTATTTGGCTTCGAACATTAATCTTCCAACAGCTTAGATGCTGCTGCTACAGCTTCTTCTGCTCATCATCGTCAATTAACCACTGGTACTAGCATTAAGAAAAAGAAGAAGAGCGAAGTAGGATTATGGAATTTTCATATTTATAAATTGTAAGTGCTCCCCAAAAACCCTATCTATACTCTCTCTAAACCATTACCATTTCCATATGAAACTCATCATCGTCAGTTAACCAGGACAACGACCACACTATGATTCGTCTTTTGGGTCGTCTTCTGTGCCCTAGAAATCTCAAACCTACTAGGTATCTTTTCAACGCTGCCCAAAAAAGTATTACGAAAAGCCCTAGTTTTGATTCATGCGCAGATTCTTCAACTTTCCCTATAATAATATTTAGGCAATCTAATTTTGTCCGGAGCTACTGTTGTTCTCGGAATAACACCGTTGATTCTTCCACTGGGGTGTGGACTGACGATATAATAGAGTACTTAGATGAATCCGGTGGCGTTATTTTTTCCGGTAAGGGGGGCATAAGATCGGTTGAGCATGGTCTTGATGACCATGTCATGGTCGGTGCCTTCAAGAAGCCATTTTTGAATGCTTCCGCCGTCGCCAAAATTGTCGAAATTGTCAAGCGCTGGAAATGGGGTCCCGAAATGGACACCCAATTGGACAGACTTCAATTTGTCCCAAACAAGACTCATATTTCTCAGGCCTTGAAGCTTATCTCTGACACCAATGCTTCCTTAAGTTTGTTTCGTTGGGCTATGAGGCAATCCTGGTACTCCCCTTGTCACGACAACTGTTATGTTACACTCTTTGACAGGTTGAACCAGACCAGGGATTTCGATGGGATTCAGTCGCTGTTTGATAAGATGATTCGCGATTCTGGTAACACTGGACTGTCTTCATTCTCTGCATTTAATCGGGTCATTCAATACTTAGCAAAAGCTAAGAAATTGGAGGTATCTTTCTGTTGTTTCAAGAAGGTTCAAGAATCAGGTTCCAACATAGATACCCAGACCTAATATTCACTTATAACCTTGTTTTTGACCAAAGGTTTGCCTTACAAGGCATTTGAGATATACGAAAACATGGAAGAGGCTGGGTGCTCGTTGGACGGATCAACATATGAGTTGATGATACCGAGTTTGGTGAAATCAGGCCGCCTTGATGCTGCTCTCAAGCTTTTCCAAAAGATGAAAGAAAACAATGTCCGGCCGAGTTTCCTTATATTTGCCTCGCTTGTTGATTCAATGGGCAAAGCTGGGAGGTTGGACACCTCCATGAAGTTATACATGGAAATGCAAGGTTTGGGGCTAAGGCCATCTGCGACGATGTTTGTTTCCCTAATTGAGTCATTTGTTAAGGCTGGGAAGTTGGAGACGGCTCTTAGGATCTGGGATGAGATGAAGAAGGCAGGGTTTAGACCTAACTATGGGCTGTATACAATGGTTGTTGAGTCTCATGCAAAATCTGGAAAACTTGAGATTGCTATTTCTATTTTTTCAGATATGGAGAAGGCTGGGTTTCTACCCACCCCATCTACCTATTCATGTCTCTTGGAGATGCATGCTGCTTCTGGTCAAGTAGATGCTGCCATGAAGCTGTATAACTCAATGACCAATGCAGGTCTGAGACCGGGACTAAGTACTTATACTGCCCTTCTGACACTTTTGGCAAATAAGAAACTTGTGGATGTTGCTGCTAAAATTTTACTCGAAATGAAGGCTATGGGTTATTCCGTGGATGTGAGTGCTAGTGATGTTCTAATGGTTTATATCAAGGATGGTTCTGTCGATCTTGCTTTGAGGTGGCTACGTTTCATGGGGGCATCCTCTATCAGAACGAATAATTTCATAATCAGGCAGCTTTTTGAGTCATGCATGAAGAATGGTTTGTATGAGTCAGCCAAACCTCTTCTAGAAACTTATGTCAACTCTGCTGCAAAAGTTGACCTTATACTTTACACATCAATTCTAGCTCATCTTGTGAGATGCCAGGAAGAGCAGAATGAGAGGCATTTGATGTCAATCCTTGGTGCTACAAAGTATAAGGCACACAGCTTCATGTGTGGACTCTTTATGGGCCCAGAACAGAGGAAACAACCTGTATTATCCTTTGTGAGGGATTTTTTCCAGGGCATTGATTATGAGTTAGAAGAGGGCGCTGCCAGGTACTTTGTCAATGTTCTCCTAAATTACCTTGTACTTATGAGCCAGATAAACCGAGCTCGTTGTGTGTGGAAAGTTGCATATGAGAATAAGCTTTTCCCAAAGGCCATAGTGTTTGATCAGCATATAGCTTGGTCACTTGATGTCAGAAACTTGTCTGTTGGAGCAGCTCTCATAGCTGTAGTTCACACCCTCCATAGGTTTAGGAAGCGGATGTTGTACTATGGGGTTGTCCCAAGAAGGATCAAATTGGTCACTGGACCTACTCTAAAGATCGTGGTTGCACAGATGTTGAACTCAGTAGAATCACCTTTTGAGGTTAGTAAAGTTGTTTTGAGGGCCCCGGGGGATTCTGTTTTGGAGTGGTTTAAAAAACCAATTGTTCAGCAATTCCTTTTGAATGAGATTCCATCAAGGGCTGACATCCTTATGCACAAGCTTAACACACTTTTTCCTAGTTCTGCACCTGAAATTAGATCTCTGTCTCCTCCCAAGCCACTTATTACAGGGAATGCAATTTAAACATCCACAATATTTGGGAATAACTACAGGTTATTTGTTTGTGGAAATGAGGCTGCAAGTCATTCTGTTTTGAGTGATTCTGATATTTTTTATGCTTTTGCTTTGGTTATTGATTTACATGGTATGTAATTTGGATGATGATGCATTTGTAAAATTGTGATATCTTTCAAATATTGAGATGTTTATGCCCATTTGAAGAGTAGTGTTATTTGAAGTCTATATTTCTTTATTTTTTATTTTTTCTTGGTGAAAAGATGGTCAGAAATGAAAATGAATAGCTTTTTGAATTCTGAGGCATTTTCACCCATTTTGGGGATTGCCTTATGATAGATGTTCTTTCATTATTAATATCCAATCCACTACTAATATGATAAAGAGAGATTGCTGGCCAGCGGTCACTCGCAAGCTAACTGTACTGGTTTCCATGATTCCTTGTATGTCTTGCACTTTTATTCTCAGTTTTATTTTTTATTTTTAATTTTATGAGAGAGAGAGAGAGAGAGAGAGAGAGAGTTGTGAATAATCACCTTTTCTCACTTATGGTTTTAATTTTATGATGATGCATTTGTTATGGTTTTTTACCTTCTCCTATTTTGAGTCATGAATAATCACCTGTTGTCATCTGATATGCTACGTGGCTTACAAGTTTTGTGGATTTGACGGGTTATGTATACTCAGTGCAAGAATTATCATGTTATCTATATCTTGCACATTGTCTCCCTGACACTGTAAGTTTTCATTACTTACATTTTTCTTTCACCATGTTCCACCATGCTAGACCTTAAGGTAGTACTGCTATTCTCCCACATGTTTGGCGATTTTCTTTAGCTTATATGAACTAAGTATTCAATTTTCTTATGTCTGATGAAAAAAAGGCGACCATTTGCTTTTCCTTAAATAATTTTTAACTGACTTGAAATTGCCAATCTAACCATAAATAAATAAAAACTGTCAATGGTCTTTTTCATGCCACATGCTATTGATTGGTCTTTCTTTTTCGGATAAATTACAAATACACACTCTGAGTTTTGCTTAAAATATGATTTACCCCCTATGGTTTTGGAAATTACATTCCGTCCACTACTAGAAAAAGGGATTTTTGCTTCTATTTTTTTGCGTCGGCTATTTTGCAGTCGCAAATAATACGTATTAATGACTGCAGATGTGTTTTAACGACGGCACATTCTTAGTCGCAAAAGATGGGTCACTAGTAACACATTAGCAATGAGTGAAGTTAATATTTATTAGGATTTGGTTTCACGCTAGTCATTGTTTCTTCCAACCATTTCAACCCTAGCCACTCCCTCAACTCTACGCTCTCTCCTTCAACTCTCTCTCCACCTCTGATTGTGACTCCACCTTTGATCGGCACTGACGCTCTCTCTAAGATCGAGATGGTGAAGGAGCAAGTCCCTGAATGGCTCAACAGCTCTCCCCTCCTCCTCCACCACCTCACAACTCTCGCCTCGACCATGACGACACCAAATTACCTCCACCACCACCACTGCTTCTTCTTCTTTGTCATCCATTGAGCGATCATAGTGATAGTGGCAGCTCTGGGAGTAATTCGGCTGAATACATTTCTTGCCAAGCTCAGCTTTTACAAGAGGTTAGCATAGATCTCTCTCTATATAAATTTCATTTAATTTTATGTTCTACTTAGTTCATTGATGCATGTATCCTTCAATTTAGGCTATTTAGCTAACCTCTTGTATACATCAAAGGAAATGAGAATATCACATGTTCTCTCTCTCTCTCTCTCTCTCTCTCTATGTATGTATATATATATCACTTCTATTTAATTTTAGGTTTTTGGCCATTCCATTGCCGCTTCTTTTCTTCAATTTAGTATAATAAATAAGGCCTCTGTGTGTTTGGCTATGATGAATTGTTATAAGGATGTCAATTTTAGGGTTCTGTTTTTAGTGTGATTTGATTGGCAGTGGAGAATGGGATCTCTTATTCACCTGATCAAATTGTATGAATATGCCGTTTGTTTACCGTGTGTTGTGTTGTGAAATGAATATTTAACTTTTTATGAAGTCAATGAATGAGTGATAATGGCTTCAAAGTCCTTTTAAAGGAAAAATATGCAGCAAATTTGTTGACAAATTCTCAGGAGATAAGAAAGTTTTTTAACTTGCAGGACCTTTAATGGTGATTATTGGTTTAGATAAGGTATATGATAGGTTTCCTAGATAACATTAAATTCTCAGGAGATAAGAAAGTTTTTTAACTTGCAGAACCTTTAATGGTGATTATTGGTTTAGATAAGGCATATGATAGGTTTCCTAGATAACATTATGAGCTGCTAGAAAGATATAATGTAGATAGTTTTGGATAATAAAGGAGTATTAGTTAGATATGTTGATGCAATTAAAGATATGTATAACTGAGTTGTAAACATGTGAATTTCTAATAGTAATAGGTTTACATCAAGGATCGATACTAAGTCCTTACCTTTTAGCATTAGTTATAAATGAATCTATTAGGAACATTCAAGAGGATATCATATTATTTGTAGAGTGTATAGTTTTAGTTGATGACATAAGAGGAGTAAACTTTAAGCTAGAATTGTGGAGAGAGAATTTAAAATCTAAAGAATTTAAGTTAAGCTGGATTAAGACAAATTTTTAGTAAAACTAGAAATAGGAATGATTATGTTACTGTTGCATGTGTCCAACTAGAGTCATAGATGTGAGTGACACTATTGTAAAACTAGAAATAGCAGGTGTGTTTGTGCTTCCTAAGTTGTATGTTACTGTTGCATGTGGACATTTGAGTTGCATGCAAGGATGTTATGTTCAGCTATTTTCTTTATCAATATTGGGATTAATTATATCTGTTATTCCTTAGAAGATTTTTGTACCCTTCCTTTTGGTCATACATGCTGCTAAAATCCGGATATTTTGCATGCTTATTCCTCTAGGCAGGGAAAATTTCATTGTTGAACAAAACCAGTTTAATTATACAAGCATATTATTCACAGGCCGTTCTCATGATCACTGTATACAATTTGTTTTAGGAAAGTTGTAAGAGAAGCAGTCTCTGGAGGGAGAGATGCAGAACATGTGAAGCTAAAATTGGAGATCCAAGTTGAGGTAAGATAATGTTAAGACCTTCAACAGTTGTCTGGTAAATGCCCAAGAGAATATAGTTTTTGTCATTTTATTTAAGTATAGAGTGATTCAATTAGAATAGAGGTGATGAAAGAAGAGATCACTGCAGCTTGTCAAAAATAGTTGGGTTGTTTGAGATGACTTGGAAGTCACATGTAATTTGTGCTTTCTTTTGCAACTTGAGTCTGTTATGGGTTGACCAACCTCAATCCAAGTACTTTGCTGAGTCAAATTGGCCTTTGCTGGGTTTTTGTACAATGATATGTGTTTCAAATGACATGAAATGAGTGTATGAGCTGCACAACCCTGCTTGGGTTGACATGCATGAGCCTGTTTTTTTTTTAGAGGATGAAGATGTGCCAGATCATCGAGAATTATGGGATGGGTTATGCCTTGTCCTCCTTTTCCTCTTTGTACTCTTTTTTTCTTTCTTTCCTGTTTTAATGATATTTTTCATTCGTTGTTGATCAAAAAGAAAATTTGAGTTTCATCAAGTATAATTTGCCAACCGAAAGTATGCACTACCTTCTTATAAGTTATAAATACACGTGCACACAGATTTTGATAATGGCTGAGAAGGATTCATAAGCTTATATGTATGCACGTGCTTATGTTGGAACTGCATTTTTATACAGAATACCTACAGACCTTTTTAACTAAGACATTAATATTAAACAATGGATCCTCATTTGTGAATTTTTTATCAGGTTGTGGATTATGACAAGAAGGGTCTGTCTTGCGTATACGTGGTAAGAATATCCTGGAGAATGAACATGTAAAGGTAGGTGAGACTCAAATCAAGTCCATTTATATGAGATGAGAAAGTTTAGCTGATTAGTCCATTTCCATTGAAATTTTTGTAGTTTATTTTTTGGCTGATATTACATCCTTAGAACTGATTTTATTTTTATTTTTTTATTATTTATTTTGTTTGTTTTGTGTCTTTTGAGTCATATGGTCACTAACTGCTATTTTCTTGCTGTGTATTGGAGAAAGCTCCTTACGTTGCAAAGCCTACGTATCCATTTGTTGAAATATATGCGAGAGTGAAGACAAAGCCGATACAGAGAGAGAAGAGGCGAGCCACATTTCCATACCGAAGACACCGGAGCACTCACACCTTTCCCTTCCACCCACCAGGTTCAGGTTCGTTTTTCAGATGTTAGGGTTTTATTTTTTGATTTGGGGCTTTTCAATCTTTTGTTTTGTTTTTTGTGTATTGTATGACTATATTATGGCATGAAACTTCTTGAATCAAGTTTGAATTTCGATTCGTTTTAATTATAGCTTAGGTGGTGTTTTATTTTTTAGGGCTCTTATGTGATCTGTGTGCACTCAAGAAACTCTTTAATGTTTATCTCAATTGGGGAATGAACCATTAGTACTAAAATAATCTACTGTATTGAATTAGCCAAGAGTATTTGCTGTTTCACTACTTAAATTTTTATTCTCCATCTTACTACAGGAGACAGAGAGAACACAAGAGCTAGAGATATGGCTGCCACTACCAGTGCTGTTGCTGAAACCAAGGGACATAAGTTCCACGATAAAGAAGAAGAAAAACGTAAGGATTTGTTCCAACCTCTGGCCAAAGGTGCATATTTGTGCACCCACCCACAATTATGATTTGGAGGAAGAGGATCACTTTTATAATGATGGCTTCCGCACACTGACTAGCGAAGAGGTTCAAATGTACACTGATATGGTGAACGAGAGTGAGGTATTCCTGGCCCCTAGGATTAGGATTTTCTATTATAATGATTCTATTTTGATTTTTCTATATATTTTTTTTGTTTTTTTTTTTATAACTATATCTATATATACAGGGATTTGATGCTCCCAACTTGGCAGACAATCTTTATGTTTGTTGTCTAATTCTCCCACTGAATGAAAATTCCCAGAACTTTGAGGAGGCTAAGTCTTGCTCAATCTCAGCTACTGCTGAGAACAATGCTCACCGTGTATGTATGTGTGTGTGTGTTTTTGTCAATTAATAAATTCTTCCATCCATATTCACGCCTTTTATTATTAATTCTTTGTTTTTATTGATACGAAAGTGGACTGGACCTAATTCTTTATATTGAAATTGTAGGGTACACACTACGAGTTTTTGAAGGTCCTCAAGGCTAATGTACAGTTTATTACTTGTGATATATATTACATTACCTTCGAGACACAGTTACAGGCGGCTGATTCAGATCCTGAGATCTTTGAAGCTCGGGTGTTAGCTGGAGTAAATGACATAACAGTCGACTTTTGTAGGCTTAAGTGAAAATAGATATGTCTTTGTTTTTTTCATTTACTAGTTGGCCTGCATGTCTTTTGCTTCCCTCTTTTTTTTTTTTCTTTTTTTTTTTTGGATTTTATTTTTGTTGTGCTAAAATATAATGGTATGCAATTCTGTTCTGTTCTTTATAAGTGGTACTCACTGGTGTCCATTGTCAAGTGGTAAGATATTATTAGGATTTTAGTATGATATTTAATTTCAAGTCAATTGAATTACCCCCAACTTCAAATAACTGATGTTATCGGTTATGTGAAATTCTTCTAGTGCGGTGAAATGCCACATGGTGGTTTATAAAAGATACAGCAGCAGCATCCCATGTCTGCTGAAGTCGAGTGGTACTTCTTCATGCGGTTGGGTCTTTGCTCGGACTAGGTACCGGTATATAAATTTCCATGGACCGACTCGACTCAAGTTTTAGACAGCTTGTTTGCAAGCTGAGAGAGGATACTGTACGGGAAAGAAATAAACTTTCTCGTATAATCCTATTGATCAAGTCTGCGCTCCTTCGTACGTCGTCGCTTTATCGCCTGAAAACACAAACGTGAGCTAGCCGGCGGGTGTGTGTCGGAAACCTCTCCGATGCCTCAATCAGTAAGCTTGACAAGTAGACAAAAGCTCTGTATATTCAGAAAACAAAGTTGTGTTATCTCTCCATAGGTGATGTTTGTGAGCTTTTATAGGTTCCGTGTGGCACAACCCTAATAGGACTTTTACTTCTCCATGCAGAGTCCTCCTAGGATTCAATCTCCTGAAGGATAATCCTTATCTTCTAACACCCCCTCACTGCTTAAACTAAGTGAGATGGTTTTACCATGGCCGAATTACCAAACGACCGAAATAATACTTCCATACTAGGCAGGTTGGTGCCGCCGAACTAACTTCGAGTCCGGCTCTTTCTTTCTTTGCTTCTATCTCGGCTTCAAATGCTAAGACCGAGCTATCCATAGAAGTGCCGAGCCGAACTAACTCAGAGCAGTCCTGAAGAAGGCTTATCGTACTTTGGTTTAGAGGACTTGATCGAGATAACCGTAATAAACTACAACCGATATAACATTAGGTACTACGGAGACCGGACTAATTTCGGGGCCTTTCTACTCTGCCTTTCGTACTTTGGCCCATACCGGCCCATTTCTTAGCTCGACCTAATTTCCATATAAATTATCCTCTCAGATACACTGAGCCATCCGAGTGCACACCAAGGGCAGCTAGGGTTTGATTTGAATGTGGCAATGGTATGGTTGCCGAGGAATCATAACCAGGGATCTTTGGTTTAACCAAGCTAATGCGATGGCCTATGAGCTACATGTTTCGTCAACCCAGAGACGGAGGCCCCTCGTATTTTTTAACAATTACACTTTTATCTCTAATTAGAATTTTTTTTTGTCTTTCATTTAACTCTCTTTTAATTTTAAAATATATTTCTAAATGTTTATTTCTCATCTTTTTTTTCTCTTTCTTTTTAATAAATTCCATATAATTTGCACTATAAATGTTTAATTTTATCAAAATATTCTCTTACAATTATCTATTCTCTCATTTCTCACTTATTTTTCTCCACATCTATCCTATTCTCTTTCTTTTCTTTTCTTTTCTTTTCTTTTTTTTTTTGTATGCATATTATTACATTTTAAATTATGATTATCATCATATTTAGTAACTAAAATAGCAAATAAAAAAAATATTGGTTAATTAAAACATATTTAAGGCATATAATTTTGACACCATATCGATCTTTAATCATTTTATCACCAAATGAAAATTGAATTTGATTAAGTTTTGTAATTGATATTGTAACAACCTAGATTTTTAATTATTCTGTAAAATTTATACTAATATTATTTAATCTCAGTTCGAAAAATATATAATAATTTATTATATATTATTATATGTAATTTTGTAAAATAATATAATTATTAAAAGTGTAGGGGTCAAAATATAAATAATAATAATATAGATAATATAAATAATAATAATAATGAGTGTGGTATTAAAGTAAATAATTAATTTTCTGTTAGTATAAGATAAAGTATAATTTAATTAAGAATTAATTTATTTATATAATTATATTAAAATATTAGGTCAAAAGGTAATTATCTTAAATATTTATTTAGGATAAGATCAAATCTATATAATAATTATCGAATCTGGAGAGAAGGATAAGGATGGGCCACGCGTTGGTCAACTGCTGGTCATCCCTCCCTATAAATAAGTAGGCGTTGCGCCTGGGTGGAAAATGAGAAGAAAAGAAAGAAGAAAGGAGAAATAAGAGAAAGAAAAGAGAAGAGAAAGGAAATAATAGTGGAAGTGAAAAGGGTCTTTGATAGTGGAAAGAAAGAGTAAGGTATTGAAGTTAATGTGAGTTATATTATACCTTGACTCACTAAAATGTATTTTACTTATATTTTGACTTACCAAAATCTGTTTTACACAAGTTATGTTTTATTTATATATTAATAAAAGTTATGTTTTATAAAGGTTTCAGTTACGTGGTTTTATTTCTGAACCCTATTTGCTTAAAAGGAAACTCATGGATATGTTTGTTTATATTTTAAAGAATATTTGACTATGACCTTATAAATAATTATATTTTGTAAGTACCACCACGGGAGTCCCACGCCTTTGGGGACTTAAATAACCATTGGCCTCTGTTTGACCACTTTGTGGTCCTCTGTTTGTCATGGATCCATTGACCTCTGTTTTGTGCGGACCAAAGTGCTGTGTAGAACTAAGTGCTACACTATTGTGGGAGCCACTGGGAGCCACCTCTAGAATTCGTACGAGCCATCTCTTGAATCAGATTCTCTGCTACGATTGTCACTTCGTGGTTTGGTTGTGGTTACATAACTTCTGTATTTCAGTTCTGCTACTTAAATGATTTCTGCTACTCAAATGATTTGTTATATAAATGTTTTGGCCTAACTAACGATCTATGGTTATTTCGTGTCCCTTATACTCTTGGTATAATATTTCTCACTCTGCCATGTGCTTATAGTTTTTACCAATTTTCAAGAAACATACAATTCAAAAATAGCTTCTGGAAAGTCTTAGATGCGGGGCTGCGGAATAGACACACACAGTATTTTTATGATATTTTTATATGTAAATATCGGCTTTTTTTGTCAATAAATTTTGTAATAAAAGTAGAAGCTCCGATGATTATTTTTGTACCCTTATTTAAATATTTCTTCCGCTTGCGTTTATTGTTTTGTTTTTGAATTAGCCGTAGGTAACTTCAGTTACTGGCCATCACGATGCTTAACCCTTGGGTACGGGGAGCGGGTCGTGACAAATGGTATCAGAGCAATGATTTTTTTTAGAAAAAAAAAAAAAAAATTCATCATTAGAGCATAGGACACATGCACATTTAAAAAGTGGGATAGCGGGTAACTAGTTCCGAATTATTATATTCGTCCATTTAATTATATTATAATTTATATGATTATATATAATAATTTATTTTTTTAGTATGCCTAATTTGTGAAGGATATTAGATATAATTCATATTTGTTATAGTAAAAGAAGGACAAGAAAAGAAGGATGTCGGGCTCAAGCACCTACCAAAATTATAATATAATTAAATCCATATAATTTTCAGTTCAGTATTCAAAAAAAAAAAAAATTATTTTGATGTTTTTTTAAAATGGGGTTCAAATTATAAAGATACTAATTTTGAAACTATTTCCTGTCAATGAAAAGTTCATCTCCTGTATATGATTCTGTCATTGTATTCTCATTTTATTTATTTTTATCGTAAACAAAACGAATGAAAAGTTTTTAAAGTCGCCATTATTTCTCATTTTGGCCCAAATTTATTTTTAACAACTAGACAGGGAGTTATTTTTGGTAAAGTTTTTTTTTGAGGTACTATTTTCTATCATACTAATCATCTAATATAATTTTATCAGAGTGCGCAGCGGATAGCTTACACGTGACAAATTTCGATGACGAAATTTTAAAAGGGGAGAAGATTGTAACAACCCAGATTTTTAATTATTCTGTAAAATTTATACTAATATTATTTAATCTCAGTTCGAAAAATATATAATAATTTATTATATATTATTATGTGTAATTTTGTAAAATAATATAATTATTAAAAGTCTAGGGGTCAAAATATAAATAATAATAATATAGATAATATAAATAATAATAATGAGTATGGTATTAAAGTAAATAATTAATTTTCTGTTAGTATAAGATAAAGTGTAATTCAATTAAAAATTAATTTATTTATATAATTATATTAAAATATTGGGTCAAAAGGTAATTATCTTAAATATTTATTTATGATAAGATCAAATCTATATAATAATTATCGAATCTGGAGAGAAGGATAAGGATGGGCCATGCGTTAGCCAACTGCTGGTCGTCCCTCCCTATAAATAGAGTGAAAGAAAGGAAAAGAAAGAAGAAAAGAAAAGGGAAGGAAAAAAGAAAAGAGAGAGAGAAAAGAAAGGAAAGAATAATGGAAGTGGAAAGGGTCTTTAATAGTGAAAAGGAAGAGTAAGGTATTAAAGTTAAGGTGAGTTATATTATACTTTGAGTTACCAAAATATATTTTACGTATGTTTTAACTTATCAAAATCTGTTTTACACAAGTTATGTTTTATTTATATATTAATAAAAGTTATGTTTTATAAAGGTTTCAGTAACGTGTTTTTATTTCTGAACCCTATTTGCTTAAAAGGAAACCCATGGATATGTCTGTTTATATTTTAAAGAATATTTGGCTATGACTTTATATACAATTATGTTTTGTAAGTACTACCACGGGAGTCCCACGCAGTCCCACGCCTTTGGGGACTTAAATAACCATTGGCCTCTGTTTGACCACTTTGTGGTCCTCTGTTTGTCATGGATCCATTGACCTCTGTTTTGTGCGGAACAAAGTGCTGTGTGGAACTAAGTGCTACACTATTGTGGAAGCCACCTCTAGAATCCGTACGAGCCACCTCTTGAATTCGTACCTCTGTTCTGACTGTCACTTCTGTGACCTCTGTTCTGTACCGTGGTTGTGGTTACATAACTTCTGTATTTCAGTTCTACTACTTAAATGATTTGGTTACCAATAAAAGATTATTTGTTCTGACTAAGTATAATCTCAGTTTTATTACTTAAAGGATTATTTGTCAAATGATTTCTTCTACTCAAAGGATCTGTTTATATAAATGTTTTGGCCTAACTAACGACCCATGGTTATTTCGTATCCCTTATACTCTTGGTATAAGGTGTGGTACTAAAATAAATAATTAATTTTTTGTTGGTATAAGATAAAGTGTAATTTAATTAAAATTTATTTTATTTATATAATTATATTAAAATATTGGGTCAAAAGATAATTATCTTAAATATCTATTAAGGATAATAACGAATATATATAATTATAGCTAAATCTACAAACTTAATTGGGGAGGGACGCGTGTTGAATAAAGAGTGGGTTCACCTCCCTATATAAGGGAGGTGATTCGGCTGACCAAGAAAAAAAAGAGAAACAGAAAGGAAAGAAAAGAAAGAAGAAAAGGGAAGAAAGAAAAGGGAGGAAAGGAAGGAAGGAGTAGTGGAAAGTGAAAGGGTCTTTGATAGTAAAAAGAAAGAGTAAGGTATTAAAGTTAAGGTGGATTATATTATACCTTGAGTTACCAAAATATATTTTACTTATGTTTTGATTTACCATGTCTACTTTATATAAGTTATGTTTTATTAATATATTAATAAAAGTTATGTTTTATAGAGATTTTAGTTACGTGGTTTTATTTCTGAACCCTATTTGCTTAAAAGGAAACCCATGGATATGTCTGTTTATATTTTAAAGAATATTTGGCTATGATCTTATATACAATTATGTTTTGTAAATACCACCACGGGAGTCCCACGCCTTGGGGGACTTAAATCACCACTGGCCTCTGTTTGACCACTTTGTGGTCCTCTGTTTGTCATGGATCCATTGACCTCTGTTCTGTGCAGAGCAAAGTGCTGTGCGAAATTAAGTGCTACACTATTGTGGGAGCCACCTCTAGAATCCGTATGAACCACCACTTGAATTCGTACCTCTGTTCTGATTGTCACTTCTGTGAGCTCTGTTCTGTTCTGTATCGTGGTTATGGTTATATATTTATATAAAATCTGTATTTCAGTTTCTGCTATTTAAATGATTTCTGCTACTTAAATGATTTGTTTATAAAAATGTTTTGGCCTAACTAACGATCCATGGTTATTTCGTGTCCTTTATACTCTTGGTATAATATTTCTCACTCTGTCATGTGCTTATAGTTTTTTTACCAATTTTCAGGAAACAACACAATTCAGAAATAGCTTTTGGAAAGTCTTAGATGCGGGGCTGCGGAATAGACACACACACAACACTTTTATAATATATTTTATATATGTAAATATCAGCCTTTTTGTCAATATATTTTGTAATAAAAATAGAAGCTCCAATAATTATTTTGGTACCCTTATTTAAATATTTCTTTCGCTCGCATTTATTGATTTGTTTTAGAATTGATCGGAGGTAACCTTAGTTACTGGCCATCACGATGCTTAACCCTTGGATACGGGGAGCGGGTCGTGACAAATGGTATCAGAGCAATGGTTTATAAAAAAAAAGAAAAAAGTCATCATTGGAATATAGGACACATGCATATTTAAGAAGTAGAATGGCGGAAAATTAGTACCGAATTATTATATTGTGTTAGTTGATTTAATTATATTATAATTTTATATGATTATATATATATAATAATTTTTTTTTTTAGTATGCCTAATTTGTGAAGGATATTAGATATAATTTATATTGTTATAGCAAAAGAAAGACAAGAAATGAAGGATGTCGGGCTCAAACACTCACCAAAATTATAATATAATTAAATATATATATATATAATTTTCAGTTTAGTATTGAAAAAAAAAAATTATTTGATGTTTTTCTTTAAAAAGTGGGTTCAAATTTTAAAGATACTAATTTTGAAACTATTTCCCATCAATGAAAAGTTCATCTCAAAATTTCAATTCTTCCATATAATTCTGTCATTGTGTGCTTATTTTATTTATTTTTATCGTAAATAAAACGAGTGAATTTTTTTAAGTCACCCATTATTTTTTTTTTTTGGCCCAAACTAATTTTTGACATCTAGACAGTGAGTTATTTTTGGGAAAGTTTTTTTTTTAGGTTGTATTTTCTATTAGATTAATCATCTAATATATATATTTATCAGAGTGCGCAGCGGATAACTTACACCTGTGATAAATTTCGAGGATGAAATTTTAAAAGGGGAAAAGATTGTATTAACCCAAATTTTTAATTATTCTGTAGAATTTATACTAATATTATTTAATCTCAGTTTCGAAAATATATAATTTATTATATACTATTATGTGTAATTTTGTATAATAATATAATTATTAAAAGTTTAGGGGTCAAAATATAAATAATAATAATATAAATAATAATAATAATGAGTGTGGTATTAAAGTAAATAATTAATTTTCTGTTAGTATAAGATAAAGTGTAATTTAATTAAGAACTAATTTATTTATATAATTATATTAAAATATTGGATCAAAAAGTAATTATCTTAAATATCTATTAATGATAAGAATGAATTTATATAATTATAAATTAAATCTTATCGAAAGTGACCCTGGCCACGTGTTGGGCCGTGGATGGCCTCACCTCCCTATATAAGGGAGGTGATTCGGCTGACCAAGAAATGAAAGAAGAAACAGAATGAAAGAAAGGAAAATAAAGAAGAAAAGAAAAGAGAAGGAAAGAAAAAAAGAAAGAGAGAAAAGAAAGGAAAGAATAATGGAAGAAGAAAGGAAAGAATAATGGAAGTTGAAAGGGTCTTTGATAGTGAAAAGGAAGAGTAAAGTATTAAAGTTAAGGTGGGTTACATTATACATTGAGTTACCAAAATGTATTTTATGTATGTTTTGACTTACCAAAATTTGTTTTATATTAGTTATGTTTTTATTAAAAGTTATGTTTTATAAAGGTTATGTTTTTATTAAAAGTTATGTTTTATTAAGATTTTCCAAAGCTATTTCCTGAAAATTGGTAAACAACTATAAGCACATGGCAGAGTGAGAAATATTATACCAAGAGTATAAGGGATACGAAATAACAATGGATCGTTAGTTAGGCCAAAACATTTACGTAAACAAATCATTTGAGTAGCAGAACTGAAATACAAAAGTTATGTAACCATAACCACGGTACTGACAACCATAAAGGTCAACATCTGGCGCACAAGTAGCCATGGTATTGTTACCCCCAAGCAAGGGCCATGTGAATATAAGCCACAGTATTGTTACCCCTGGGCGAGGGCCACATGAACAATAGCCACAGTATTGTTACCCCTGTGCAAGGGCCACATGAACATATGCCATAGTATTGTTACCCTTGGGCGAGGGCCACGTGCAGATTGGCCACGAAGTAACCAAACAGAAGTCAATGATTATTTAAGTCCCCCAAGGCATGAGACTCTCGTGGTGGTACTTACAAAACATAATTCTTTATAAGGTCATAACCAAATATTCTTTAAAATATAAACAAACATATCCATGGGTTTCCTTTTAAGCAAATAGGTTCAGAAATTAAACCACGTAACTGAAACCTTTATAAAACATAACTTTTAATAAAAACATAACTTATATAAAACAGATTTTGGTAAGTCAAAACATACGTAAAATACATTTTGGTGACTCAAGGTATAATGTAACTCACCTTAACTTTAATACCTTACTCTTCCTTTCCACTATCAAAGACCCTTTCAACTTCCATTATTCTTTCCTTTCTTTCTCTCTTTCTTTTCTTCTTTCCTTCTCTTTTCTTTTCTTTCTGTGTCTTCTTTCATTTCTTGGCCAGCCGAATCACCTCCCTTATATAGGGAGGTGAGGCCATCCACGGCCCAACACGTGGTCAGGGTCACTTTCGATAAGATTTAATTTATAATTATATAGATTCATTCTTATCCTTAATAGATATTTAAGATAATTACCTTTTGACTCAATATTTTAATATAATTATATAAATTAATTAATTCTTAATTAAATTACACTTTATCTTATACTAACAGAAAATTAATTATTTACTTATATTTTGACCCCTAAACTTTTAATAATTATATTTTTATACAAAATTACATATAATAATATATAATAAATTATATATTTTCCAAATTGTAATTAAATAATATTACTATAAATTCTACAGAATAATTAAAAATCTGGGTTGTTACAATCTTCCCCCTTTTAAAATTTCGTCCTCGAAATTTGTCATGTGTAAGCTATCCACCACGCACTCTGATAAATATACATTAGATGATTAATCTGATAGAAAAATAGGACCTCAAAAAAATTTTTACCAAAAATGACGTGTTGTCTAGTTGTCAAAAATTAGTTTGGGCCAAAATGAGAAATAATGGGTGACTTGAAAAACTTTTCATTCGTTTTGTTTATGATAAAATAAATAAAAATGAGAACATAATGACAGAATTATATGCAATAATTAAAAAATTTGAGATGAACTTTTCATTGTTGGGAAATAGTTTCAAAATTAATATTTTTAAAATTTGAACCCACTTTTAAAAAAAAAATCAAAATAAATATTTTTTTTTCAATACGGAACTGAAAATTATATGGATTTAATTATATTATAATTTTGGTAGATACTTGAGCCCGACATCCTTTTTTTCTTGTTCTTCTTTCACTATAACAATTATATCTAATATCCTTCACAAATTAGGCACATTAAAAAAAAAAATTTATTCTATATATATATAATCATATAAAATTATAATATAATTAAATCGACGAACAAAATATAATAATTCGGTACTAATTTCCTGCCATCCTACTTCTTAAATGTGCATGTGTCCTATGCTCCAATGATGTTTTTTTTTTTTTTATAAACCATTGCTCTGATACCATTTGTCACAACCCGCTCCCCGTACCCAAGGGTTAAGTATCGTGATGGCCAGTAACCGAGGTCACCTCCGGCCAAATCTTTAACAAATCAATAAACGCAAGCGGAAGAAATATTTAAATAAGAGTACCAAAATAATCACTGGGGCTTCTATTTTTATTACAAAATTATATTGACAAAAAAAGTCGATATTTACATAGAAAAATATCATAAAAATACTGTGCATGTGTCTATTCCGCAATCCCACGTCTAAGACTTTCCAAAGCCATTTCCTGAAAATTGGTAAACAACTATAAGCACATGGCAGAGTGAGAAATATTATACAAAGAGTATAAGGGACACGAAATAACCATGGATTGTTAGTTAGGCCAAAACATTTACGTAAACAAATCATTTGAGTAGCAGAACTGAAATACAGAAGTTATGTAACCACAACCACGGTACTGACAACCATAAAGGTCAACATCTGGGGCACAAGTAGCCATGGTATTGTTACCCCTAGGCAAGGGCCACGTGAATATAAACCACAGTATTGTTACCCCTGGGCGAGGGCCACGTGAACATATGCCACAGTATTGTTACCCCTGGGCGAGGGCCACGTGCAGATTGGCCACGAAGTAACCAAACAGAAGTCAATGATTATTTAAGTCCCCCAAGGCATGAGACTCCCGTGGTGGTACTTACAAAACATAATTCTTTATAAGGTCATAACCAAATATTCTTTAAAATATAAACAAACATATCCATGGGTTTCCTTTTAAGCAAATAGGTTCAGAAATTAAACCACGTAACTGAAACCTTTATAAAACATAACTTTTAATAAAAACATAACTTATATAAAACAGATTTTGGTAAGTCAAAACATACGTAAAATACATTTTGGTTACTCAAGGTATAATATAACTCACCTTAACTTTAATACCTTACTCTTCCTTTCAACTATCAAAGACCCTTTCAACTTCCGTTATTCTTTCCTTTTTTTTCTCTCTTTCTTTTCTTCTTTCCTTCTCTTTTCTTTTCTTCTTTCTTTCCTTTCTGTTTCTTCTTTCATTTCATGGTCAGCCGAATCACCTCCCTTATATAGGGAGGTGAGGCCATCCACGGCCCAACACGTAGCCAGGGTCACTTTCGATAAGATTTAATTTATAATTATATAGATTCATTCTTATCCTTAATAGATATTTAAGATAATTACCTTTTGACTCAATATTTTAATATAATTATATAAATTAATTAATTCTTAATTAAATTACACTTTATCTTATACTAACAGAAAATTAATTATTTACTTATATTTTGACCCCTAAACTTTTAATAATTATATTTTTATACAAAATTACACATAATAATATATAATAAATTATATATTTTCCAAACTGTAATTAAATAATATTAGTATAAATTCTACAGAATAATTAAAAGTCTAGGTTGTTACAATTGGTTTTTCTTTTCTTTTCTTCCTAGTTAAGTCTTGGTCTTGGTCTTTCTCATATCTTATCCATCCGAGCCTTCCTTGCTAAGGCTTTCCGAAGTCTTCTCCAAGTCTCATTTTTCTATCCATTCTATAACTTCTTAGGTAAGTCTACCAAGTCTTTCCAAGACTTATCCATTAAGTCATCAAGTCTTTGCCAAGACTTTCAAGTCTCTCCAAGTCTTCGCAACCTTATCCTTCACGTCCTCCTTTTCTTATCTAGATAGACTCCTATATATATATATATATATAAACTTATGTCCTATCTTGATGTAGAGGTGAAGAAGTTTGGGTTGCTTTGTTATGTCTCAAGTGAGATTATTAGGCAAATAAAAAAGGGTGTGTGTGATAAAGTTTTGGGTTCAACCAATTGTGCAGTATTGGTGAACCATACGACTTAATCGGGCTGTTGTATCTTGGGGAGGACAAGTCAAGGTTTTTCTGCTGCACCGGTGTGAGGCTTTGCCTAACCGCAGAGGGCTTGAATCTCCTTAAAGAGAGCAAGTTTCCCGCACCTCAGCCCTGATAATAAGTTATTGTAATTTTATTATTTGTATTTTCTAGTGTATTATTTGTAATTATCACCAACAATTTTAAGGAGATTCAAAAAGCAAAAATCCATGGAGCCAGTACTGGAGAAGCCCAACGAGAACTCCGGCGATCTCAACAAGCCCTTCCGGTTCAAGGGAGCCCATTTCAAGAGATGGAAAGGCAAGGTGCTTTTCTACCTCAGTCTCCTCAAGGTGGCCTATATCCTGACCGAGAAAAATCCAAGCAAAGTCCCTACTGAAGAGATGATCGACGAGGAGTATGCTGCTCATCTTGAGAAAATCGAAAAATACAACACAAATGAGTATAAATGTCGATACTATCTTTTTGAATTGTCTTTCAGATCAATTTTATGATTATTATGATACTACTTACGCCATTGCCAAGAAAATTTGGAAAGCCTTGTAGAACAAATATGACACTGAAGAGGCAGGCGCTAAAAAATATGCTGCAAGCCGTTTTTTCCGCTATCAGATGATAGATGAAAAATCAGTGGTGAAGCAAGTTCAAGATTTTGAGATGCTAGTGGCTGAAGTTAGATTCGAAGGCATCAAAATTGGAGACAATCTTGTTGTAGCAGGTATTGTTGACAAACTTCCATCATCTTGGAGGGAGTTCCAGAAGTCAATGCGTCACAAGCAAAAAGAGACATCCTTAGAGACTCTAATCACACGGATTCGGGTGGAGGAGGAAGCACGAGGACAAGATGCTCTTATGACACAAGAGCATTCCTCAGTAAAGGTAAATTTAACTTTTGGAAATACTTTACCTAAAGGTCGATTTCATAAAAATAGTCATTTGAAGCCAGTTAAGAAAATTTGGAAAAATACTGGAAGGCCACAAAATAAAAATTACCCGAGGCAAAAGAAATGGAACCAAGAACCCCCTTCACAAGATTTGACAAACGTAACATGTTTTGTGTATGGCAAAAGTGGGCATATTGCTCGAACTTGCAAATTTCGGAAACAACAGCCTCTACCACAGGCTAATGTTACCGAGGAACCATTTGTGGCTATGATCACAGATATGTTTATGGTTCAATCTGTGGAAGGGTGGTGGGCAGACTCTGGTGCCAATAGGCATGTCTGTTATGATAAAGACTGGTTCAAAGATTTCACTTCTTTTAATGAAGAGAAGACTGTTATGCTTGGTGACTCCAGTTTAACCAAGGTGCTCGGGTGTGGGGATGTTAAGCTGAATTTTACCTCTGGACGTGTGCTTGTTTTAAAAGATGTGTTGTACACACTGTCCATGAGAAAAAATTTGATGTCGAGTTATTTGCTCAACAAAGCTGGTTTCAAACAGACTATTGAATCTGACCAATATGTAATCACTAAAAAAGTCATATTTGTGGGAAGAGGGTATGCCTATGATGGCATGTTTAAATTAAATGTTGAGAATAAGAAAGCACATATTTCTGTTTACATGCTGTCTTCTATGAATTTTTGGCATGCTCGTCTATGTCATATTAATAGCTGATATGTGGGAGTCATGAGTAGTTTAGGATTAATTCCCAGACTGACAAATAAATTTGAGAAATGTGAAATTTGCAGCCAAGCAAAAATAACTAAAAGGCCTCATAAAAGTGTGGAAAGAAATACTGAATTGTTAGAATTAATTCACACTGATTTATGTGAATTTGAAGGAATTTTAACACGTGGTGGAAATAGATATTTTATCACTTTTATTGATGATTTTTCAAAATACACTTATGTATACTTATTGAAAAATAAAAGTGATGCTTTTGAAAAATTTAAAGAATTCCTTCTTGAAGTTGAAAATCAATTCGGTAAAAAGATTAAAAGATATAGAAATGATAGAGGCCGGGAGTATGAATCTTTTGGATTCAACTCGTTTGCTCGCCTTTTGGGAATAATCCATGAAACTACTCCACCATATTCACCTGCATCTAATGGTATAGCAGAAAGGAAAAATAGAACTTTAATGGATTTAACAAATGCTATGCTGATTAAAGCAGGTGCTCCTTCAAATTTGTGGGGAGAAGCAATTTTAACTGCATGTTATGTCATGAATAGAGTGCCACATAAAAAAATAAAAATTACACCTTTTGAGTTGTAGAAAGGGCATAAGCCTAATTTGAGATATTTGAGGGTTTGGGGTTGTCTAGCTTTTGTTAGATTTGTGGACCCTAAAAGACCTAAATTAGGTGTGAAAGCTGCCACTTGTGCTTTTCTTGGATATGCAACAAATAGTACAGCCTATAGATTTTTTGATATTGAAAACAAAATAATTTTTGAATCAGGTGATGCAATTTTTCATGAAGAAAAATTTCCTTTTAAATCTAAAAATGGTGGGGGTCAAAATTATCAAAAAAATATTTTATCTGAAACTGGTTCCTCTACTCCTCCTTTACAAAACCAAGATACTATAGTTTTTGAACCTAGAAGGAGTAAAAGAGTCAGAGTAGAAAAAGATTTTGGCCCTGATTATCATGTTTTTAATGTGGAAGAAACTCCATTAACTTTACAAGAAGCTTTGGCATCTCCTGACTCTGTTTATTGGAACGAGGCTGTAAATGATGAGATGGAATCATTATTATCCAATAAAACTTGGGTATTAGTAGATTTACCACCAGGTTGTAAAACTATCGGCTGTAAATGGGTTTTGAGAAAAAAACTTAAACCGGATGGAACTATTGATAAATATAAAGCAAGGCTTATTGCAAAAGGTTTTAAACAACAAGCAGATCTTGACTTTTTTGATACATTTTCTCCGGTTACTAGAGTTACATCCATTAGATTATTAATTGCAGTTGCTGCAATTCATGATCTAAAAATTCATCAAATGGATGTTAAAACAGCCTTTTTAAATGGAGACCTGGGTGAAGAAATTTATATGGATCAACCTGAGGGTTTTGTGGAACCCGGTCAAGAAAGAAAAGTATTCAAGCTAATTAAATCTCTCTATGGCTTAAAACAGGCTCCTAAACAATGGCATGAGAAATTTGATTCCTGTATGATTGAGAATGGTTATAAAACGAATGAATGTGATAAATGCATTTATTATAAATCTGAAAAGAATTCACATGTCATTATTAGCCTCTATGTTGATGATTTACTTATATTTGGCTCTAATTTGCATATCATCATGGAAACTTGTAGACGTCCCCGAACGCCCCGGGGGGATGAACCCCGTTCTGTTCATTTGGGTTTACTACAGTTCAGACTCAAATTGTCACGGTTCTTAATCTTGAACCAAAGAGTCCAAATCCAGCAAATCGTTTTGAGAAAAACAGATTTTGAAAGAAGTGCCAAACATGGACTGCTTTGCCAGATACAGAGTCGCCACCTAAATATTTTTTACTGGGAAAATTTAGGAAACCCTAACTCGGTGCCAAAGGCCACGTGTCCGTCATCTCCAAAGTTGTCTTGGCTCGGGAGCTTGGGTACGATCGGGGAAAGTCAGCTATGAGCACCCCCTTTCGCCCGGTCCGAAGACCGGCCTTTACTAACCATGATATCCGGTTTTGAAAACTTTATGCGTTCTTATTCCAGTTATTAGCCTAGAATTACTATGTTATGCGCACAGCAAACAAGTATAGACTAGATCGCCTAATTTGGAAACAGGCATTGCATATCCGTTGGTTTTGAAAACGCTTTGGAATTTGCTACTCGCAAGTAGGCTAAAACACGGATTTCAATGAGTTTTTCCAACTCAAGTAATCCAACCTCCACCCACAGGCATTCAAGCAGTTATATCACATAAGCAGCTAGCCTCATGGTAATCATGCTATTATGGCAACACTCACACGCATGCGATATGCTAAAGCATAAAAGTTTACCTAGTACTCCAAGCCAAAAGCAGAAACCGCTTAGTAATCATATGCATGATCCTAGTTCATGTTAAGTGGCTAATGCAACACAACCAATGGTGTAATCTAAACAGCTCACTGTCCTAAGCATGGCATATGGAATGCTACAAATAGCACGTATTCAATTTGGAAATTGGAATACAATGTAGTTAGCGTGATGTGCAGAGCCCGATGCATGTAAACAAATGCATGGATGCACGCATGCATTGCATAAGGTATGCTAAAATAAACGTGCCCTAATCTACCATCATAAGCAGGTAAATAAAAGGGAAGAAAGAAGTGGGGGTTAGAAGACATGCACACACCCACACACACTTATTACAAATACGCCCTCACACAGAGGGACCGAATATATATTACAGTCCGAATAATAAATAAATTAATTATTACAAAATTTCTAATTATTTAACAAATAAATGCAAAAAAGGAATGGTGGCCACAATTACCGCCTCGGATCTTGTGAATGATGCATGCTTGAGCCCGCTTTTGCCGGGAAACCCGCACCATGTCACTGTTGCCTCTGTTTTTACTACCCTGCTTCTCTTAAAAATGCCAAAGTTCTGGAACTGGTTCCCTGCACGCTTTAGAACACCATCGGTTGAATAGAATATCCATCGGCCATGTACAATATCCATCGGCTGGAGATAAGGCTATCGGCACTAAATAAATGGCCGGTCGGCACTGAATGTTGCCGGTCGGCAGAAACTTCCGAGAAGATGCTTTGATGACAACAGGGGATGACATGGCATGAAATTTCAAGCAAATGTGTGCATAGACACACTCCCTATCATGTGTTAGACTCAAGGGAGCATGGCCCTTGACCCCTGGGCCATCAATCACGCATTTCAATGCATAATGGCCCGAAAGCCAAGTTAGCAACTTTGATATCAAATGAAATGCAAGCACAAAACAAATCAAAGGGCCCCAACCCCTATCATGATTGGTCAAGAGGCGAGGGATGCATGCTCAATGGAATGCAACCTAGGCATGGCGGCTAAGTATGCAACATGAACATGCAAATGAGCAATGTATGCTAGGCGCGCAACCTAAACATGTAAACAAACATGGCATGCAACAACATGCAACGATGGACTTAAACTAACATAGCTCGCAAGCATGCCAAAATCAGCGGTCATTAAATGAAAATGAGACACTCGAAATGCGTGCACGCGTACACGCAAACCAAGGACCAAACCTAAGGCACGAATGCCACCCTAACAAGGCATGGCAAAGCATGGATCATGGTGTGCAAACAATGAAAATTTCAGTAGCTAAAAGTGATGCAAAACAGCCCCGAAATACGCAAACATGACACCCGATGCAAGGAAATGGTCTCGAAATGTGATATTAAGCACATGAAATGACTTGTGGCTATATCAAACATGCATAGTTTGAAAATGAAGCATGAAGACAGAAGCTAGGCAGCCCCAAAACAAACATGTTTACAGTTTAAATCATGACCAAACAGTGAGCATAGATAGGGTGAAATTAGCATGCAAAAATGGCTCCGCAAGAGTAATGAGGCAAGTCACAGCTGCTGGTCTCAAACACAGGTGGCCCCTTCTACAATGTTGAAGAGGGGCCAAAAATATGATATTTCACAGTTTATGACAAGCCCCCAAAACAGATACAAGTATGGCCAAAATGCAATGCAAGATATGGGGAAAAAGAGAGCCACAACATGAAGTATAAGAAGGATGTCCCAAACAGCAATTGACCCTTAATGAAACATGAATATAGGGTCAAAATAAGCCCCATTTAAGTTCGGCCCAAGGTCCAAAAACAGAGGCTCAACAGCCTAACAAATCATGCAAAAAAAGGGGACCTAAGAGGGGTACAATGGAAAGTCATGCATGGAGGTTCCAAACAGTGTTGAGCCCTTCTTTAATGTTGAAGAAGGGCTCAAAATAAGCCTCTTTACAGTTTACATCGAAGCTCAAAAATACTTTTAAATAAGGCTAACCAATGAAGCTAAAAAATACAAGTTTAAGGGAAATGGATGCTTACCCTTGAAGAGCAGCAAACCAGCAGCCCTTGGTCCAAGTTTCTGAGCTTCTAACCTCTGCAAATGGCCTACCAAGTGCTGGAATGGAGGATGGAGGTGTTGTGCTAGGTGTTGTAGGGCAAATGGTGCAAGAACAAAGGTGTTTGGAGGCTTGGATAAGATAGATATAGAGGGTGTATGTATGTATATCAGATATATATCTCTTCCCTCTGGTTTTTTTGCTCCAAAATCTCCAACCCAAACAAAGGAGAAGGGACCTCTCTTATATAGGCAATGCTAAGCTTCTAAGAAAAGCTTCAAAGGATCAAAGGGGTCTAAGGGGAGGTCAAGGCTTATTGGAGAAGCTTGATACCGGTAGGCTTCTTGAGGAAGCCAAGACAGGGGTCAAGGCTTCTCAAGAAGCCTTGAGCAAAGGGTGCAAAGAAGGGGGCAAAGGTGGTGTAAAGGCTCAAAATAGGCACATATATGCACGTGGAGTTCTCAGGCATCCCACCGCACAAATGGCATGCATTATGCCTGGGAGAGTCAAAAGGGCCAGATTGGCCAAGAAAAAGGGTCATCGGCACAATAAATTGCCGGTCGGCACAATAAATTGCCGACCTGCACTTTGTACTGGCCGGTCGGCTAAATAGAGTGCCGATGGGTGTCCAATGCAGTCAAAAAGTGCCGGTGGATGTCCAGATTGAAGCCCCGGAAGTTAGCTTTCCAATGGCGCCAACCTTGCATTAAAATTCCTTCTGTGGAAAAAGTTATACCATTTTTGGTGAAGCCGCGCAGACTCGATCCAACCGGGATGATGCCCGACTTCAACCAATCATATCTCCTCCACCCGGACTTGGCTTTAGGAGATTCTTGAATGAAAAATGAAGCCCCAGAAGTCTTCTTTCCAATGGTGGTGGGTGTATAGGTAGATAAGCTTGATTTAGCGATGACTGCTCGTCTTTCTCCCGCCCGGATTCATCCTGAACTTCTCCCAAACTAGTTTTCTCCCATCTTCTCCTCTTCTCTTCAACTTCAAACCCCTAAATAAGGTGTTTTGAAAGATTTTTCAAATATTTCATCTCTCTTTCATTCATTTCCACTTTGTCCTTGCTCGGTTTACCGAAAAACGCACCATTTACCGAAATGCGAGCGTCGGAACATCGTGGGAATTTTACTTCAAAAATGTTTTGAAAGAGAGGGTTTTAAGGTCTAAAAACCATCCAAAATAGCTTTGATTCAAAATGGGGTGTGAAGTTGAGATTCATCTCTCTCCTTGCCGAAGAAACTGAACCTGTGCCCTGCACACCTTTCTCCAACAAGTAAACCATCAGTAGTGCCCAAGTCTTGTGGGCGGTCAAAAATGGGGTGTCTACAAAACTAAAAATACGCTTAGTAGCCACTTTGATATGAAAGATCTTGGTGAGGCTAATTATATTTTGAGAATGAAAATTACCAAAACTTGTGATGGTATATTCCTTGATCAGTCGCATTATGTTGAGAAAATTTTGAGAAAATATAATTTTTATAACTGCAAGCATGTTCTTACTTCTTTTGATTCTCATGTGCGTTTATTTCCTATTGAAAATGATGAGGATGTAATTAATCAAAAGGAATATGCTAGTATGATTGGATTCCTTGCTAAGACTTTCCAAAGTCTTCTCCAAGTCTCCTTTTTCTATCCATTCTATAACTTCTTAGGTAAGTCTACCAAGTCTTCCCAAGACTTATCCATTAAGTCATCAAGTCTTTGCCAAGACTTTCAAGTCTCTCCAAGTCTTCGCAACCTTATCCTTCACGTCCTCCTTTTCTTATCTAGATAGACTCCTATGTATATATAAAAACTTATGTCCTATATTGATGTAGAGGTGAAGAAGTTTTGGATTGCTTTGTTATGTCTCAAGTGAGATTATTAGGCAAATAAAAAAGGGTGTGTGTGATAAAGTTTTGGATTCAACCAATTGTGCAGTATTGGTGAACCATACGACTTAGTCGGACTGTTGTATCCTGGGGGGGACAAGTCAAGGTTTTTCTGCTGCACCGGTGTGAGGCTTTGCCTAACCGCAGAGGGCTTGAATCTCCTTAAAAAGAGCGAGTTTCCTGCGCCTCAGCCCTGATAATAAGTTATTGTAATTTTATTATTTGTATTTTCTGGAGTGTTATTTGTAATTATCACCAACAATTTTGGTTTTTCTTTTCTTTTCTTCCTAGTTAAGTCTTGGTCTTGGTCTTTCTCATATCTTATCCATCCGAGCCTTCCTTGCTAAGGCTTTCCAAAGTCTTCTCCAAGTCTCCCTTTTCTATCCATTCCATAACTTCTTAGGTAAGTCTACCAAGTCTTCCCAAGACTTATCCATTAAGTCATCAAGTCTTTGCCAAGACTTTCAAGTCTCTCCAAGTCTTCGCAACCTTATCCTTCACGTCCTCTTTTTCTTATCTAGATAGACTCCTATATATATATATATATAAAAACTTATGTCCACTTTTGATGTAGAGGTGAAGAAGTTTTGGGTTGCTTTGTTATGTCTCAAGTGAGATTATTAGGCAAATAAAAAAGGGTGTATGTGATAAAGCTTTGAGTTCAACCAATTGTGCAGTATTGGTGAACCATACGACTTAGTCGGGCTGTTGTATCCTGGGGGGGACAAGTCAAGGTTTTTCTGCTGCACCGGTGTGAGGCTTTGCCGAACCGCAGAGGGCTTGAATCTCCTTAACATTGTTGGTGATAATTACAAATAACACACCAGATTTAATATAATCCACATTTATGATGCCATTATTCATATAAGATCTCACAGTACTGTGTTTTCTTCTGATAGGTCTGGATTTACCGTTATAATAACGGTTATTAACTGGACTAATTGCTGCGGTGCTATCACAATGAATCAATATTGGTGGAATTGGTTTTTCCCAACAAGAGATTTCATTTAACAAATCTCTTAACCAATTTGCTTCTTCACTGGCTGTAGCTAAAGCAATAAGCTCAGCCTCCATTGTTGAATTAGCAATAATGGTTTGTTTTTTCGATTTCCAACTTATAGCACCACCGCCCAATGTAAATAAGTAACCTGGTTGATAATGAATCACCGACAAGGTATTCCAATCGATCATCAGAACCTTCAAATCAGAGGAAACTTATTATAAAACAAGCCATATTTTATGGTACCAGATAAATATTTCATAATACGCTCAATGGGTAGCCAGTGATCACTGCCAGGCTTGCTAGTAAACCTGCTAAGTACTCCAACTGCATAGGCAATGTCGTCTAGTACAACAATGATAACGCAAGCTACCAATGATACTAGCATATTCCTTTTGATTAATTACATCCTCATCATTTTTAATAGGAAATAAACGCACATGAGAATCAAAAGGAGTAAGAACATGCTTGCAGTTATAAAAATTATATTTTCTCAAAATTTTCTCAACATAATGCGACTGATCAAGAAATATACCATCACAAGTTTTGGTAATTTTCATTCCCAAAATATAATTAGCCTCACCAAGATCGTGATGGCCAGTAACTAAGGTTACCTCCGGCCAATTCTTAAACAAATCAATAAACGCAAGCGGAAGAAATATTTAAATAAGGGTACCAAAATAATCATTCGAGCTTCTATTTTTATTACAAAATTATATTGACCAAAAAGGCTAATATTTACATAGAGAAATATCATAAAAATACTGTGCGTGTCTATTCCGCAACCCCGAATCTAAGACTTTCCAGAAACTATTTCTGAATTGCATGTTTCCTGAAAATTGGTAAAAAAACTATAAGCACATGGCAGAGTGAGAAATATTATACCAAGAGGATAAGAGACACAAAATAACCATGGATTGTTAGTTAGGCCAAACATTTATATAAACAGATTATTTGAGTAGCAGAAATCATTTGACAAATAATCCTTTAAGTAATAAAATTGAGATTATGTTTCGTCAGAATAAATAATCTTTTATTGGTAACCAAATCATTTAAGTAGCAGAACTGAAATATAGAAGTTACGTAACCACAACCACGGTACCGACAACCATAAAGGTCAACATGTGGCGCACAAGTAGCCATGGTATTGTTACCCCCAAGCAAAGGCCACGTGAATATAAGCCACAATATTGTTACCCCTGGGCGAGGACCACATTAACAATAGCCACAGTATTGTTACCCCTGGGCGAGGGCCACATGAACATATGCCACAGTATTGTTACCCCTGGGCGAGGGCCACGTGCAGATTGGCCACGAAGTAACCAAACAGAAGTCAATGATTATTTAAGTCCCCCAAGGCATGGGACTCCCGTGGTGGTACTTACAAAACATAATTCTTTATAAGGTCATAACCAAATATTCTTTAAAATATAAACAAATATATCCATGGGTTTCACTTTAGCAAATAGAGTTCAGAAATAAAACTACGTAATTGAAACCTTTATAAAACATAACTTTTATTAAAAACATAACTTGTATAAAATAGATTTTGTTAAGTTAAAACATACGTAAAATATATTTTAGTGACTCAAGGTATAATATAACTCATATTAACATCAATACCTTACTCTTTCTTTCCACTATCACAGACCCTTTTAACTTCCACCATCTTTTCCTCTCTTTCCTTCTCTCTTTCTCTTTCTTTCCTCTCTTTCTCTTTTCTTTCTCCCTTTTCTTTCCTGGTCTTTTCTTGATCTTTACTGAGTCAACTTCTTCTTCTATTTATACAATTTCAATTCGTGTTGCCCAAGCAAATTGCCACGTGTCACTTTCCTATTTGTCTTCATTAATTCAAGTTTATCCCAATTTAATTTAATTATACTTTAGCCCATAAATTTTTAATAATTATATTATTTTACAAAATAATAATATATAATAAATTATATATTTTCCCTAACTGTAATTAAATAATATTAGTATAAATTATACAGAATAATTAAAAATCTGGGTTGTTACAATCTTCCCCCCTTTTAAAATTTCGTCCTCGAAATTTGCCATGTGTAAGCTATCCGCTGCGCACTCTGATATATACATATTAGGTGATTAGTCTGATAGAAAATAGTACCTTAAAAATAATTACCAAAAATAACTCACTGTTTAGTTGTCAAAAATTAGTTTGGGCTGAAATGAAAATTTCACTCGTTTGATTTACGAAAAAATAAATAAAAATGAGAATACAATGACAGAATTATATGCAAGAATTGAAAATTTTGAGATGAACTTTTCATTGATAGGAAATAATTTCAAAATTAGTATCTTTATAATTTGAACCTAATTTTTTAAAAAAAAAACATCAAAATAAATTTTTTTTTTTTTGAATACTGAACTGAAATTATATGGATTTCATTATGTTATAATTTTGATAGGTGCTCGAGCCCGACATCCTTATTTTCTTGTCCTTCTTTTACTAGAATAAATATAAGTTATATTTAATATTCTTCACAAATTAGGCACACTAAAAAAAAAAATTATTATGTATATATAATCATATAAAATTATAATATAATTAAATCGATTAACAAAACATAATAAGTCGGTACTAATTACCCGCTATCCCACTTCTTAAATGTGCTTGTGTCCTATGCTCCAATGATGATTTTTTTTTTATATATAAAAAAAACCATTGCTCTGATACCATTTGTCACGACCCGCTCCCCGTACCCAAGGGTTAAGCATCATGATGGCCAGTAACTAATGTTACCTCCGACCAATTCTTAAACAAATCAATAAACGCAAGCGGAAGAAATATTTAAATAAGGGTACCAAAATAATCATTGGAGCTTCTATTTTTATTACAAAATTATATTGACCAAAAAGGCTAATATTTACATAGAGAAATATCATAAAAATACTGTGCGTGTCTATTTCAAGAACCTCGAATCTAAGACTTACCAGAAGCTATTTCTGAATTGCTTGTTTCATGTTGTAACACCCCAGATTTTTAATTATGCTATAGAATTTATACTAATATTATTTAATTTCAGTTAAGAAAATATATGATTTATTATTATGCGTAATTTTGTAAAATAATATAATTATTAAAATTTAGGGGTTAAAATATAAATAATAATATAGATAATATTAATAATAATTTATTTTTACATTATATATCTAGTGTAATTTAATTAGAAATTAAATTAGTTATATAATTATATTAAAATATTAAATCAAAACGTAATTATCTTAAATATCTATTAAGGATAAGAACGAATCTATATTATTAATTATCAAATCTGTGTAATAATTGGGTCCTACCACGTGTTAGACAGCCTGTGGCGTCCTCCTCCCTATTTAAGGGAGGAGTTGATCAGCTGCGTAAAGAAAAAAGAAGAAAGAAAGGAGGGAAAGAAAAGAAAGAGGAGAAAGAGAGAAAGAAAAGGAAAGGAAAGAAAGAAGAAAATGAAAGAATAGTGGAAGCTAGAAGGGTTTTTGATAATAGAAAAGAAGAGTAAGGTATTGAAGTTAAGGTGAGTTATATTATACCTTGAGTCACCAAAATGTATTTTACGTATGTTTTGACTTACCAAAATCTGTTTTATATAAATTATGTTTTTATTAAAAGTTATGTTTTATAAAGGTTTCAGTTACGTGGTTTAATTTCTGAACCTATTTGCTTAAAAGAAAACCCATGGATATATTTGTTTATATTTTAAAGAATATTTGGTTATGACCTTATAAAGAATTATGTTATGTAAGTATCACCACGGGAGTCCCATGCCTTGGGGGACTTAAATAATCATTGACTTCTGTTTGGTTACTTCGTGGCCAATCTGCACGTGGCCCTCGCCTAGGGGTAACAATACTGTGGCATATGTTCATGTGGCCCTCGCCCAGGGGTAACAATACTGTGGCTTATGTTCATGTGGCCCTCGCCCAGGGGTAACAATACTGTGGCTTATATTCACGTGGCCCTTGCCTGGGGGTAACAATACCATGGCTACTTGTGCGCCAGATGTTGACCTTTGTGGTTGTCGGTACCGTGGTGGTGGTTACATAACTTCCGTATTTTAGTTCTGCTACTTAAATGATTTGGTTACCAATAAAAGATTATTTGTTCTGACTAAGCATAATCTCAGTTTTATTACTTAAAGAATTATTTGTCAAATGATTTCTTCTACTCAAAGGATTTGTTTATGTAAATGTTTTGGCCTAACTAACGATCCATAATTATTTCGTGTCTCTTATACTCTTGGTATAATATTTCTCACTCTGCCATGTGCTTATAGTTGTTTACCAATTTTCAGGAAATAGCTTTTGGAAAGTCTTAGATGCGGGACTGCGGAATAGACACACACAGTGTTTTTATGATATTTTTATATGTAAATATCAGTCTTTTTGTCAATATATTTTGTAATAAAAATAGAAGCTCCAATGATTATTTTGGTACCCTTATTTAAATATTTCTTCCGTTTGCGTTTGTTGTTTTGTTTTTGAATTGGCCGTAGGTAACTTCAGTTACTGGCCATCACGATGCTTAACCCTTGGATACGGGGAGCGGGTCGTGACAAATGGTATCAGAGCAATGGTTTATAAAAAAAAAAAAAAATTATCATTGGAGCATAGGACACATGCACATTTAAGAAGGAGAATAGCAGGTAATTAATACCGAATTATTATATTTTGTTCGTCGATTTAATTATATTATAATTTTATATGATTATATATATAGAATAATTTTTTTTTTTGTATGCCTAATTTGTGAAGGATATTAGATATAATTTATATTTGTTATAGTAAAAGAAGGACAAGAAAAGAAGGATGTCGGGCTTAAACACTCACCAAAATTATAATATAATTAAATCCATATAATTTTCAGTTCAGTATTTAAAAAAAAAATTATTTTGATGTTTTTTAAAAAGTGGGTTCAAATTTTAAAGATACTAATTTTGAAACTATTTCCCATCAATGAAAAGTTCATCTTAAAATTTTCAATTCTTGCATATAATTTTGTCATTGTGTGCTTATTTTATTTATTTTTATCGTAAATAAAACGAGTGAATTGTTTAAAAGTCACCCATTATTTCTCATTTCGGCCCAAACTAATTTTTGACAGCTAGATAGTGAGTTATTTTTGGTAAAGTTTTTTTTGAGGAAGTATTTTCTATCAGATTAATTATCTAATATATATATTTATCAGAATGCGCAGCGGATAGCTTTCACTTGTAACAAATTTCGAGGACGAAATTTTAAAAGGGAGAAAGATTGTAACATCCCAGATTTTTAATTATGTTATAGAATTTATACTAATATTATTTAATCTCAATTAAAAAAATATATGATTTATTATTATGCGTAATTTTGTAAAATAATATAATTATTAAAATTTAGGGGTTAAAATATAAATAATAATAATATAGATAATATTAATAATAATTTATTTTCTGTAACTATATAATATAGTGTAATTTAATTAGAAATTAAATTAGTTATATAATTATATTAAAATATTGGGTCAAAAGGTAATTATCTTAAATATCTATTAAGGATAAGAACGAATCTATATTATTAATTATCGAATCTGTGTAATAATTGGGTCCTGCCACGTGTTGGGCCTCAGGATGCCCTTCTCCTTAAATAGGAGGAGTTGATCACCGTAGAAGAAAAAGGAAGAAAGAAAAGAGGGAAAGAAAAGAAAGAGGAGAAAGAGAGAAAGAAAATGAAAGGAAAGAAAGAAGAAAAGGAAACAATAGTGGAAGCTAGAAGGGTTTTTGATAATAGAAAGGAAGAGCAAGGTATTGAAGTTAAGGTGAGTTATATTATACCTTGAGTCACCAAAATGTATTTTACGTATGTTTTGACTTACCAAAATCTGTTTTATATAAGTTATGTTTTTATTAAAAGTTATGTTTTATAAAGGTTTCAGTTACGTGGTTTAATTTTTGAACCTATTTGCTTAAAAGGAAACCCATGGATATATTTGTTTATATTTTAAAGAATATTTGGTTATGACCTTATAAAGAATTATGTTATGTAAGTACCACCACGGGAGTCCCATACCTTGGGGGACTTAAATAATCATTGACTTCTGTTTGGTTACTCCGTGGCCAATCTGCACGTGGCCCTCGCCCAGGGGTAACAATACTGTGGCTTATGTTCATGTGGCCCTCACCCAGGGGTAACAATACTGTGGCTGATGTTCATGTGGCCCTCGCCTAGGGGTAACAATACTGTGGCTTATCTTCACGTGGCCCTTGCCTGGGGGTAACAATACCATGGCTACTTGTGCGCCAGATGTTGACCTTTGTGGTTGTCGGTACCGTGGTGGTGGTTATATAACTTCTGTATTTCAGTTTCTGCTACTCAAATGATTTGTTTATGTAAATGTTTTGGCCTAACTAACGATCCATGGTTATTTCGTGTCTTTTATACTCTTGGTACAATATTTCTCACTCTGCTATGTGCTTATAGTTGTTTACCAATTTTCAGGAAATAGCTTTTGAAAAGTCTTAGATGCGGGACTGCGGAATAGACGCACACAGTGTTTTTATGATATTTTTATATGTAAATATCAGCCTTTTTGTCAATATATTTTGTAATAAAAATATAAGCTCCAATGATTATTTTGGTACCCTTATTTAAATATTTCTTCCGCTTGCGTTTATTGTTTTGTTTTTGAATTGGCCGTAGGTAACTTCAGTTACTGGCCATTTCCAAAGTCTTCTCCAAGTCTCCCTTTTCTATCCATTCCATAACTTCTTAGGTCAGTCTTCCAAGTCTTTGCCAAGACTTTCAAGTCTCTCCAAGTCTTCGCAACTTTATCATTCACATCCTCCTTTTCTTATCTAGATAGACTCCTATATATATATAAAAACTTATGTCCTATCTTGATGTAGAGGTAAATAAGTTTTGGGTTGCTTTGTTATGTCTCAAGTGAGATTATTAGGCAAATAAAAAAGGGTGTGTGTGATAAAGCTTTGGGTTCAACCAATTGTGCAGTATTGGTGAACCATACGACTTAGTCTGGCAGTTTTATCCTGTGGGGGACAAGTCAAGGTTTTTCTGCTACACCGGTGTGAGGCTTTACCTAACCGCAGAGGGCTTGAATCTCCTTAAAGAGAGCGAGTTTCTCGCGCCTCAGTCCTGATAATAAGTTATTGTAATTTTATTATTTGTATTTTCTGGTGTGTTATTTATAATTATCACCAACAATTATTTTACAAAATCACACATAATAGTATATAATAAATTATATATTTTTCAAACTGAGATTAAATAATATTAGTATAAATTCTACAGAATAATTAAAAATCTGGGTTGTTATAATTTGTCACGACCCGCTTCCCGTACCCAAGGGTTAAGCATCGTGATGGCCAGTAACTAAGGTTACCTCCGGCCAAATCTAAACAGATCAATAAACGCAAGCAGAAGTAATATTTAAATAAGGGTACTGTAGACACCCCATTTTTGACCGTCCTCAAGACTTGGACATCACCGCTTGAACACCCGGTGATTATCCATGTTTGTGTTCGTTTTGAGTTCCCGGAGGTCCCGACTGCGCGCCGTGCCTCAGGATCTCCTAACCGGTTTGTTCTGTGCTTGGTTTTCTACCAAGACTTGTGTCTGTTTGCATTTGAGGGTAGGGGAAGGCTTGTTAGCCATCCCTAGAACCCACCGGCTGCCCCACACCTCCACCGGCTATCCATAGTGGCCATCGGCACTTTTTTTACCTTGATCCTTGGCCGATCGGCACTTTATGATGCCGGCCGGCACACTTTTGTGCCGGTATCGTTTTGGCGGCCGGTGACCCTTGAACCCCACAGGGATGGTGCATGCCACTGTGCACCGGATTACATCACCCCCCGCATAACATTGCACCCTTTGCCCTTTGAACCCCTTGAACCTTCTAGAAGCTTGAACCCTTGGCCAAGCTTCTTGGAGAAGCTTTCAACTGCCTTGGCTTCCTTTGGAAGCTAGAAACCCTTGCACCCTTTGAACCTTTTGGTCTTGCTTAGCCATTAAGTTAGAGCCCTTATATTGCCTATATAAGCACCATTCATCTCTTTGGCTCAAGGGTTAGAGATTTTAGGTCAAGAACCGTAGAATATACATACATTCTCGATATATATCCATATATACCTATATCTCCCTCCTCTCCTCTTGTGTGTGTGTTTTAAGCCCCAAATAGTGTGTTTTACCTCACTTTTGCACCATTACACACACTATTACACCTAGCTCCGAGATTGGAAGACTTGGAGGTTTGTTTTGAGTGACTTTGGACTGGTTTTGATCACTTGGAGAGGGCTGGACCACTGTTCTTCATTGGTTCTTCAAGGGTAAGCTTGTTGCTTTAGATTCCCCATTCTTGCAATCTATTTCTACCCTCTTTACTTTGTGATTTTGAGTTTGTGTTTAAGACAAAAAAGTCTTTTTTTTACTTGTTCTTGAACCTTCATTAAGGTCATTTTTTGGTTTGAGTTAAGCCTCATCACTTTAAGCCTTGTTTGGCCCTATTTGGTGCCTTTTTCTTAGGCCTTCTTGTTTTGGTGTTCTTGGATCTTCCCACCTGAAAACCAGTGGGTTTTCAAAGTGGTGAGGATGATATTTTCGAGCCTCATCTAAGGGAGAGACACCCCTCTCCCTTTGGTCCTTTGGTTGGCCTTTGTTTTGGCTCATAGCATAGCATGTGTGCATGTTTGCATTTGGCTTCATTTCAAGGCTTTTGGGACTGTTTTAGGTCATGTTTGACCTCTGTTTTAGTTGGAATTATAGTCTCTAACATGCTTCTCATACTTCCTTTGAAATGCTCTCTTGTGCCTAAAAGAGTGTCATGTTTTGAGGCCATGATTTTTGCATGTTTAGGTTTAGTTTCATGAAGATACTAGCATTGTTTTGCCATGTTAGAGGGCTGTGAGCCACTGTTTTTGCCATGTTTGGTGTGCTTGAGGTGGTTGTCTTGCATATTGGCTTGTAGGCCTAGTTTGTATGATGTCTTAGCATGTTTATCTTGTTTTGATCTAATGATTTGGCATCATTATAGGTGGTATTTCAGTCCCCATTTCATGTTCAAACACCTCCACTTATCCTCTCCTTCATGTCTTAGAATGTGGGTCTTTTATGCCTTAAAAAGAGCATTGTGCATGCTTCCATGATTAGTGTATTTTTGAGGGTGCCATGAGGGGATTTGGGTGTCATTCTACATGCTTAAAACCTGTTTTTGTTTGTTGAATGCATGCCATGAGTGGTTGTATGAATGATGTCAAATTACTCTCTTTGGTGTCCTAGACTTGGGCCCATTGAATAGCATGCTTGTGAGGCATTTTGGATCATGTTGAGAGGCTTGTTTTGCCACTGTTTTTGGGAGCTTGAGGGCTGCCTTTTATGGCTTAAGTCCATTGTTGCATGCTTATGTCATGATTGTTGCTTGCTTGGTTAATGTAGCCTCAAATGTGTGCTTGTTAGTCCCATGTTTAATTGGCTCATCTTGCATGCCATTTGCATCCTACATACTTTAGCTCTTTGCATGCTTAAAATAATAGGTTGCATTGCATTTGAGCATTGCTTGCATACTTGCATCTCATAGCTTGGTTTGGGGTTGTCAAGCCAAGCCTAGGATTGAGGGGAGTTCACATTTCAAGTGGTGTAACTCATCTCAATCCTTGGTCACTAAGGCCCTTGATTTCCACATGATAGGGACTTAGTATTCATTTGTTGTGTTGCATGCATATTTACATTAAAATGAGCAATCTTGGTTCCTTAGGCTATCATGCATCAAATGCACAATTGATAGCCCTAGAACCAAGAGCCATCCCCTCGAGTCCCTTGACATGATAGGAGGGTTGGACATGCTCACATTTGCCCAAAACCATGCCTATGCATTGTCATTCTCTGTCAGCCGTGTCATCTGCTCATTGCAGGATTTTCACGACCGCATAATAATAGTGCCGACCGCACTATTTTTGTGCCGATAATTTAAAAGCTCAAATTGGCCACGTGAAGAAGCCGATGACTACATCGACTAGCCGTGGGGCATTTTGCACCACTTGGGACGATTCCGAATTTTGGGAATTTTTGGAGAGGCAGACAAGAAAAAAGTCGCAATGCCATGGCATAGGTTTTCGGGCGGTCGCGACGAGCATGCATCATTCACGCATTCCGGAAAGGTTTGAGGCTCCATTTATTTTATCTGCTTAATTTAATTTGATTACTTAGAAATTTGTAATAATTTATTCATTCATTTATTCTCCATCAGATTATTTATTTATTCGGTCCCTCCGAGTGAGGGCAAAAATGTAATAAGTGTGGGTGAGTGTGATGCATGTCTTCCAACCCCCGCTTCTTTCTAACCCTTTTATTTACCCGCTTTCAGTGGTAGATTAGAACATTTTAAATTAGCATACCTTATGCAATGCATGCGTGCATTCATGCATTTGTTAACATGCATCAGGCTCGGTACATCATACAAACTGCATTGCAATTTTCAAATTCCAAAATTGAATACGTGCTATGTGATAGCATTTCATATACCATGCTTAGGATAGCCGAGCCTGCCTAACTGCATTTTTGCCTGTGTTGCATTAGCCACTTAACATGGACTAGGTCATGCATTGTTTTGCTAACTAGTTTATTGTTTTGGCGCGGAGTACTAGGTGAGCTTTTATGCTTTAGCATACTGCATGCGTGTGGGTGTTGCCATGACAGTAGGATTACCATGCGGCTAAATGCTTACATGATAAACTGTATGAATGCCTGTGGGTGGAGGTTGGATTGCTTAAGTTGGAAGTACTCATTGAAATCCGCATTTTAGTCTACTTGCGAGTAGCAACATCTAAACACGTTTTTCGAGACAAAACGGATATGCAATGTTGGTTCCCAAATTAGGCGATCTAGTCTATACTTGTTTGCTGTGCGCATAACATAGTAATTCTAGGCTAATAATTGGGATAAGAGCATGTAATGTTTTCAAAAACGGATATCACGGTTAGTAGAGGCCGGTCTTCGGACCGGGCGAAAGGGGGTGCTCATAGCTGACCTTCCCCGATCGTACCCAAGCTCCCGAGCCAAGACCACTTTGGTGATGACGGACACGTGGCCTTCGGCACCGAGTCAGGGTTTCCTAAATTTCCCAATTAAAAAATATTTAGGTGGCGACTCTGTAATCTGGCAAAGCAGTCCATGTTTGGCACTACTTTTCAAAAATCTGTTTTCCTTAAAACGATTTGCCAGAGGTGGACTCTTTGGTTCAGATTTAGAACCGCAACAAACTTAAAGAGTCCGAGTCAGGCGAGGTCCCCCGAGCTTGTTCTGCTTCTGGCGACTCACGGGATTTTAGAGAGCTTGACTCGAACTCGTGATATCTGTTTTGACTACATTTATGTGTCTCTTTGCATTGCATGTGCATTGGTGCGCCTAGGACACCGTGTTGGTCATCTGCTATTCCCTGCGGTTTCTTTGGAGGCTTGTCTTGTCAAGGCATGTCCATAAGGTCGACCGTTGCTTGGGCTCGCCAAGATGGGAACACAAACCCCGGTTTTACCGGCACCCTTTCGACCATTCGACCTAGTGCATATTCGAATCCATAGTGACCATCCCAAACTAGGACAAAGTTGCTTACCCGATATTAGGTTGTTTGAAACCGCTGCGTCGTAGTGAAACCCTAGCTCGACAAAATAGGACAGAAACCCTACCCCAACATAGGGGTGTATTGGTTCTCATTTACTTGCTATATGCTTTTAGAGTATATCTCACAGGAATGCATATACCGATTTGCAAGTCTGTATCCGGCATGCGGCACCAAGATCGATATTTTGAGAATCGATTATATCTGCGGTATCGATTGATTTGGGGCGATGATTTGAGGAACAATGATCGATAATAGAATACACTGCTCGTTAAGCCATATCCGCTCCAAAGGAAATTGAGCCGAGATGTCTCTGCTTTCCCTTTGCTAGGTAGTCTTGGAACCATAGCTTGAAGGCTCCACTATCCTCTCGGGTACATTGATTTGCGTTGGTAGACTTTGTCGGTCGAGATTCATTTGCCAAAGCGAGTAAAAGGGCGATCAAGCACGGTCACCGGTTCAAATTACCAAATCAAGAACCCTTATCCCTCACCGATGGATTGTCGGCCGAGGTCTCGGTTTACACCACAGGATAGATATACCACGGTCGTCGGATGGACCAACAGAATCGTCGGTAGAGGCAATGATGCGTCGGATGCATGAAACTATGAAACTCATGCAAAGAAGACGTCCGCCAAGCGATTCTCCAAGCAAGTAAGCAATTATGGCTCAAGAGCCGAGCTCATCACCGGTCAACAAAGAAAGCTCGCTTCATTACAACAAGTTCCTCCCCAACAGAGCTCCAAAGACTGGGAGACGCCAAATGTCCAAAATGTCCAAGAGGATACAGATCTTCCAATCGGGCCTCACCGATTCTACCACAACTATCCAAGGCGCCCACGCCTATCAATGTACCGGACTCTCCCTTCGAGTTCGAAGCGGACCCCACAGCGCTGAAGCTGAGTAAATTGGAAAAAATGTTTAAGAAATCCCAAGGAGTCAAGTCCATCCCGGATATCGAAGATGGATATACCGACGCAGCTGTGACGTTGCCAGATCGTTTCAAGATGCCTCACATTGACCGATTTGACGGGTCGGGAGATCCCATGGTCCACTTGAGTTTGTTTTCGGATGTTCTGCGCCCGATGGGCTTGACAAGATTACAGAAGCTCTCCCTTTTTAGCAGAACCCTGTCGGGTATCGCGGCCACCTGGTACGCCAAATTAGAGGACTCAGTGAAACGAAGCTGGGAGGAGATGTCTGAGGCCTTCGTCGCACAATATTCATACAATACCCAGATCGAGATCACAACCCGTGATCTTGAGACAACCAGGCAAGAGCCGAAAGAGGGCTTCTCTGACTTTGTAACCCGTTGGAGGACCAAAGCTTCTTCGATGACCACCAGGCCAACCGACAAGGACCAAATTCGGATGATTGTGCGCAATCTTCAGCCGAAGTTGATGCAAAAGATGATAGTAGTCCCCTTCCCTACCTTTTCAGACTTACATGAGATGGGAGTACAGATCGAGGATGCTATGAAGGTGGCCTCATTGACCAGAGAAGGAGCGGCCAGAGGGCATTTTCCCGATTCAATGCGACCACCAATGGTGATGCAGTTGCAAGATCTTTCAAGTGGGCATGGTCACCAACACTACATCACAAAAGCTACCCCATTCACCGGTGCGTCCTAAGTAGCTCCAGAAACCAAATATCCACCTCGAGTCAAGAGGATTTGCACCCCACTTCATATGCCTTTGTCAAAGGCTCTAGAGCTCCTAATCCCGGAAAGGACATCTCAAACCATTGGAACAACGGCCTTTACCTGATCCTCTCCTCCAAAGCATGACAGACTAAATCAGGCGTACCATCAACAAACCGGTCATGAGACCGATATGCTTTCGTCATGCGCCATGATGTACAAGATTTGTTTGACAACAATGTCATCACCGCACCAAATTTCGAAGGTCTATCGTCACTGGGTCAGTGAACTTGGGGGATAATACGATATGATCAGGGGATGAACCACCTGCGGGCAAAGTTCAGCTTACTCCAGATGTGGCGTGTGGCACGCACTGTTTTGAGCATTTGCGAATGCTAGTTTTGTAGTTACTGACTTGAGTATTGAGTCAACTATGTAGTCTTGTTTTGAGTCTGCTCTTTGTTTTGAGTCATTTTTTGATTAAAGGTCTGTCTTGTTGTATCGAGTCGATCTGGTACAAAGGTCGGGTGATTCCGGGTGTTATCTCGCATCACCATTTTTGTTCAGAGTCAGTTTTTCATTTTGTTTTGAGTCTGCTTTACGCCAGGAGCCAGTTGTGTCAACAGATTCTCGAATGAACAAGCTGATTTTCACACTCTTGTGTTTGCTTCGTGTGCGCTTGTGCGAAATTCTAAATGAGATGGCGATTTGACTAGAAGCTCATCTTTTCGTGCCTTGAAGTCATTGTAATGACCTAAGTTTTTCAAAACTTTTTTCTAACAACTGCGGTGAAAACAAAGAGGAGGAATTCCTCGAATTTGCAAAACTTTGATCAAATTGAGAGAAAGAGAGTGCTAAGCCCTTAATGAATGAAATCATGCTTGTTAGTGTAAGTCTTGAGAAGGACCCTAGCTTTGATCCAGATTGGTCCTACATCGTTTTCAGCCATGACGACTCGTCGCTTTCTTAAAACTTTCAAAAATTGTTTTGCACGGTCCTGCGAAGACATGTGTAGAATCGCTCTTGAGATTGTGCACCTTAGGATCGCACTCGGCCTCGAGACTCAACCCCACTGCTTTCAAACCTTGCACTTGCATTCAAAACGCACAACGGTTAACTACAATGTGAGGCCTGTGTGGCCAGATTCAAAGCAGCCCTCGAACAAGAGGCAAGAAAGTCAAATCAAGAAGATCAGATGTCGTCAAGAGAGGCTTGGGAAGCTAGATCAGAAGCCCCCCCTTTGAACTAGGGGCAAAAAATATCCGATGTGCTCGAAGAGCCGAAGATGGATCCTTCTGCAAATCGATACAACAAACCACTCTTTTGGATACAGATGGCTTCAATCTCAAAACCATTTGGCATGGACTTGTTACACTTTTACCCTTTGAGAGGCTCACGGGCGAAAACCCTAAGGCGACCAGCAAAAGTTAGAGCAAGAGAAAAAATGCAAAAAATGAAAAAATGAAAAGGAATGAAAAGAATAGAAAAAAAGAAAAAAGAAGAAAAGAAGCTCATAAGGTCGAAAACCGCATCGGCGCCTTGGCAAAAGTTAGAGCCTAAAAGAAAAGGAAAAAAAGAAAAAATGAAAAATAATTGAAAAGGAAAGAAACAAAGCTCGCAAGGTCGAAAAACGCAATAGGCGCCTTGGCAAAAGTTAGAGCATAAAAGGAGAGGTTAAATACCGAGTGTACCTTAACCCCGAACTACGTAAGGCTTGATTCCCATGTTTGGGATACGAGGCAACTTCACTTTGAAGTCCAAAGTAAACACTTCCAAATCGATTGTGTCCATGTAATGGTTTTGATCATCCTTGCCTTCTCAGATCGAGAGTTTGGTTGTCATCGCCACTCAAGATTGATTGCAGATGCCACGGCGCTTATCAAACAAGGCAACGCGTTCTGCCATTCAATGCGCCAAGGTCCTATCCAAACAAGGGCAACGTTCCATTGCCATTCAATGCGCGGCATTATCAAACAAGGGCAACTTTCGCTGCCATTCAAAATGCCGCGATGTCATTTCAAACAAGGGCAACTTTCGTTGCCATGCAAGGTCCTTCGCACAAGGGCAATTTTCCATTGCTAATGGTCCGAGGTTGCGATCTCAAGAGTAGGTTCCGTGCTCGTTGAGCGGTAGCCGTTTGCAAAACAGCTTTTTGAGAATTTTCCGAGGTTGACAATTCTCTCGAAAATTATTCCATATTTTCCAAAATCGACCATTTTCTTGGACGAAAAAGGAAAATTTTTAAGGCTCACGGCCTAACTTGCATGATTTTCAAAATCAAAAGTTGAATAAGCATGTTAATCTAACTTTCATGTTGGTCAAAATTGTTTTAAAACAAAAAAATGGTCAAAATGATGAACTAGGGGCACGCTTGAGTCAGCTTCTGTCTTTCCCGTCGCCAAGATACTCGCCAGAAAGCACAACTCAAGTCAACAACAAAGGGTCAAAGCTCTCTAACCCTCAAGCAATGAGGTATTAAGTCAAGTGCGAAGCAATTGGAATGGATCAAGATGTTCCACTTCCTCATCTCGACAGATCTAACCACGCCCAAACTCCCAGGCATCATCAACCGATGTTAGTCAGGATTTGCTACACACCCACTGGCACAACCCCTCTGTGGGAAAGTTCACTGTAGTAAGCAGAAGAAAAGAATCTAGCAGAATGCTAGGGGCAAGAGCCCGCAACTCCTTGTCTATCCGCCAACCACCCAGGGGAGGGATGAAAAATGAGAGATTGAAGAATAGAGAGGTCGCGATGAGAGAAAAAGTGAGAAAAGGGCTTTTTCGGAAAAATAGAGCTTGAGGGCGAGTGGTGTGAGGATCACAAATGAGAAAGGGTGGGAAATACTACCCGTGAAACAGCTCCTGTGCGTTTGAGTGTCGTGTCCTTTTGTTTGTCTCGATTCTTGTTTTGAGTCGCCTCGAGTGTCACTCGATGTGTCTAGGTTATGTGCCTTTTATTTCCATGTTGAGTCGTGGTGTGTCAGGTCCAACAGAGACTCAATACCCGCTTGAGAACTCAATTTCAATTTCAAAATCAAATCATCTTGTGCTCAGAGTCGTGCCATTCTCCACATTTGTGCAAAACAGATTCGTTCTTTCATAAAAGCCGCAGGTTCACCCCGATAAGTGTGAACAGTGAGAACCAGACCTATCTGGCTATATAGGTTCCAGCGCAAAGCAAAAGAAAAGAGGAAAATTGAAGCATCCGAGTGTGTTTCACCTTCAAAGAAATTCGAGACTACATCCGTGTGTACCTCTTCAGGCCTTGCCAAGGTTCAAGTATGAGTGTACCTCTACTTCAAGCTCAAGATCAAGTCTACTTCAAGCCGAATAGTGTATCAATTACACCTCATTCCTTCGTGTATCAATCACACGCCTTTCACTCGAGGTATCTAACACACTTTATTTGCTTTAGTGTATCAATCACACCCCATTCACTTCGTGTATCTATCACACACAGTCATTTGCTCCACTTAGTGTATCTAACACATTTCATTTGCCTTAGTGTATCAATCACACTTCATTCTCATTTAGTGTATCAATCACACTTCTTTCATTTTGTGTATCTATCACGCGCATTCTCATTTTGTGTATCTATCACACACATTCTCATTTTGTGTATCTATCACGCACATATTCACTCATTTTGTGTATCTATCACGCACATACTCATTTAGTGTATCAATCACATTTCATTCTCATTTTCAGATCTATCACACACATCCTCATTTCTGTATCAATCACACACATTATCATTTTATGTATCTATCACACCCATTCTCACTTTAGTGTATCAATCACACACTTCATTGCATCCAAGCAGTATCAATCACACACTTCATTGCATTCAAGTATCAATCACACACTTCACTCACCTTTAGTATATCAATCATACTCTGCTCACTAAGTGCATCTATCCCACTTCGTGTTCACCTCGAGATATCAATCATACTCTGCTCATTAAGTGCATCTATCACACTTCGTGTTCACCCTTAGTATATCAATCATACTCCTGCTCATTAAGTGCATCTATCCCACTTCGCGGTTCACCCTCGAGATATCAATCATACTCCTGCTCACTAAGTGCATCTATCACACTTCGTGTTCACTTTTAGTTTATCAATCATACTCCCTTCACTAAGTGCATCTATCACACTTCGTGTTCACATTTAGTATATCCATCATACTTGTTCACTAAGTGCATCTATCACACTTCGTGTTCACCTCTAGTATATCAATCATACTTGTTCACTAAGTGCATCTATCACACTTTGTGTTCACTTTTAGTATATCAATCATACTCCTGCTCACTCGGGCATCTATCACACTTTGTGTTCACTTTTAGTGTATCAATCACACTCGCTCACTCGGCATCTATCACACTCTGTGTTCGCTTTTAGTGTATCAATCACACACTGCGTGCTCACCACACTCGCTTTGTGTATCAATCACACACGCCTCTTTGTGTATCAATCACACACGCTTTGTGCTTTGTGTATCAATCACACACTTTTGCTTTATGTATCGATCACACGCCGCTTTGTGTATCAATCACACACTTTCGCTTTGTGTATCTACCACACACATTCACTTTTTGTATCTATCACATACTCCTTTGTGTATCTACCACACACATTCACTTTTTGTATCTATCACATGCCCCCTTTGTGTATCCATCACACACATTCGCTTAGTGTATCTACCACATATTTGCTTAGTGTATCCATCACACTCGTTTTGCTTTGTGTATCTCACACTTTGCTTCACTTAGTGTATCAACCACACTTTAGTCATATAGTGTATCCATCACACTCTCTTCACTTTGGTGTATCCATCACACGTGTTTGTCCACTTAGTGTATCTATCACACTTCGCTCACTTTTGTGTATCTAACGCACATGTTCGTGAGAATCGCATAATTCTCTTACATCCTTTCTCGCATTGTAGTGTAGTCTCGTGTATGCTAGCTTAAAAGCTGCATGTGTGCTTCATAAAGATCCTTACATGATCATAAGTTATGCACTTGCATTGTGCATCACTTTGCATCCGCCTTACTAACTCTGTTGGTTTGATTCCTTGCAAAGGGATACGAGGGCACCGAGCGCACAACCATTTATTTATCGATATTTTGTTTGTTTGCCCAAGTCTTGGCCTTGTCAAAATGGGTCGTCTCGGCTTTGACATTCACTCCCGCCATTGTTATGACTTTCGAAGTTCACAAAGAGGGGCAAATGTAGACACCCCATTTTGACCGTCTCAAGACTTGGACATCACCGCTTGAACACCGGTGATTATCCATGTTTGTGTTCGTTTTGAGTTCGGAGGTCCCGATCGCTGCCGTGCCTCGTGATCTCCTAACCGTTTGTTCGTGCTTGGTTTTCTACCAAGACTTGTGTCTGCTTGCATTTGAGGGTAGGGAAGGCTTGTTAGCCATCCCTAGAACCCACCGGCTGCCCCACACCTCCACCGGCTATCCATAGTGGCCATCGGCACTTTTTTTTTACCTTGATCCTTGGCCGATTGGCACTTTATGATGCCTACGGCACACTTTTTGTGCCGGTATTTGTTTTGGCCGCCGGTGACCTCTGAACCCCCGATGGTGCATGCCGTATGCCGGATTACACCATCACCCCCCGTGCATAACATTGCACCCTTTGCCCTTTGAACCCCTTGAACCTTCTACAAGCTTGACCCGTTGGCCAAGCTTCTTGGAGAAGCTTGGCCAGCTGTCTTGGCTTCCTTTGGAAGCTAGAAACCCTTTGCACCCTTTGAACCTTTTTGGTCTTGCTTAGCCATTAAGTTAGAGCCCTTATATTGCCTATATAAGCACCATTCATCTCTTTGGCTCAAGGGTTAGAGATTTTAGGTCAAGAACCGGAGAATATACATACATTCTCGATATATATCCATATATACCTATATCTCCCTCCTCTCCTCTTGTGTGTGTGTTTTAAGCCCCAAATAGTGTGTTTTACCTCACTTTTGCACCATTACACACACTATTACACCTAGCTCGAGATTGGAAGACTTGGAGGTTTGTTTTGAGTGACTTTGGACTGGTTTTGATCACTTGGAGAGGGCTGGACCATTGTTCTTCATTGGTTCTTCAAGGGTAAGCTTGTTGCTTTAGATTCCCCATTCTTGCAATCTATTTCTACCCTCTTTACTTTGTGATTTTGAGTTTGTGTTTAAGACAAAAAGTCTTGTTTTTACTTGTTCTTGAACCTTCATTAAGGTCATTTTTGGTTTGAGTTAAGCCTCATCACTTTAAGCCTTGTTTGGCCCTATTTGGTGCCTTTTTCTTAGGCCTTCTTGTTTTGGTGTTCTTGGATTTTCACCACCGAAAACCAGTGGGTTTTTCAGTGGTGAGGATGATATTTTCGAGCCTCATCTAAGGGAGAGACACCCTCTCCCTTTGGTCCTTTGGTTGGCCTTTGTTTTGGCTCATAGCATAGCATGTGTGCATGTTTGCATTTGGCTTCATTTCAAGGCTTTTGGGACTGTTTTAGGTCATGTTTGACCTCTGTCTTTAGTTGGAATTATAGTCTCTAACATGCTTCTCATACTTCCTTTGAAATGCTCTCTTGTGCCTAAAAGAGTGTCATGTTTTGAGGCCATGATTTTTGCATGTTTAGGTTTAGTTTCATGAAGATACTAGCATTGTTTTGCCATGTTAGAGGGCTGTGAGCCACTGTTTTTGCCATGTTTGGTGTGCTTGAGGTGGTTGTCTTGCATATTGGCTTGTAGGCCTAGTTTGTATGAAGTCTTAGCATGTTTATCTTGTTTTGATCTAATGATTTGGCATCATTATAGGTGGTATTTCAGTCCCCATTTCATGTTCAAACACCTCCATTTATCCTCTCCTTCATGTCTTAGAATGTGGGTCTTTTATGCCTTAAAAAGAGCATTGTGCATGCTTCCATGATTAGTGTATTTTTGAGGGTGCCATGAGGGGATTTGGGTGTCATTCTACATGCTTAAAACCTGTTTTTGTTTGTTGAATGCATGCCATGAGTGGTTGTATGAATGATGTCAAATTACTCTCTTTGGTGTCCTAGACTTGGGCCCATTGAATAGCATGCTTGTGAGGCATTTTGGATCATGTTGAGAGGCTTGTTTTGCCACTGTTTTTGGGAGCTTGAGGGCTGCCTTTTATGGCTTAAGTCCATTGTTGCATGCTTATGTCATGATTGTTGCTTGCTTGGTTAATGTAGCCTCAAATGTGTGCTTGTTAGTCCCATGTTTAATTGGCTCATCTTGCATGCCATTTGCATCCTACATACTTTAGCTCTTTGCATGCTTAAAATAATAGGTTGCATTGCATTTGAGCCTTGCTTGCATACTTGCATCTCATAGCTTGGTTTGGGGTTGTCAAGTTGCCTAGGGTTGAAGGGGGTTCCCATTTCAAATGGTGTAACCCATCCCAATCCTTGGTCACTAAGGCCCTTGATTTCCACATGATAGGGACTTAGTATTCATTTGTTGTGTTGCATGCATATTTACATTAAAATGAGCAATCTTGGTTCCTTAGGCTATCATGCATCAAATGCACAATTGATAGCCCTAGAACCAAGAGCCATCCCCTTGAGTCCCTTGACATGATAGGAGGGTTGGACATGCTCACATTTGCCCAAAAACCATGCCTATGCATTCTTTGTCATTCTTCTCATCTCATGTCATGCAGGATTTTCACGACCGCATAAAATAGTGCCGACCGGCACTATTTTTGTGCCGTAATTTAAAAGCTCAATGGTACATGAAGAAGCCGATGACTACACCGACTAGCCGGTGGGGCATTTCGCACCACTTGGGACGATTCCGCATTTTGGGAATTTTTGGAGAGGCAGACAAGAAAAAATGTCGCAATGCCATGGCATAGGTTTTCCCAAGTAGTCGCGACGAGCATGCATCATTCACAAGATTCCGAGGCGGTGAGGCTCCATTTATTTTATCTGCTTAATTTAATTTCAAGATTTAGAAATTTGTAATAATTTATTCATTCATTTATTCTCCAACAGATATTTATTTATTCGTCCCTCCGAGTGAGGGCAAAAATGTAATAAGTGTGGGTGAGTGTGATGCATGTCTTCCAACCCCGCTTCTTTCTAACCCTTTTATTTACCCGCTGCTGGTAGATTAGAACATTTTAAATTAGCATACCTTATGCAATGCATGCGCATTCATGCATTTGTTAACATGCATCGTGCTCGGACATCATACAAACCGCATTGCAATTTTCAAATTCCAAAATTGAATACGTGCTATGTGATAGCATTTCATATACCATGCTTAGGATAGCCGAGCCCATTTAACCGCATTTTTGCCTGTGTTGCATTAGCCACTTAACATGGACTAGGTCATGCATTGTTTTGCTAACTAGTTTATTGTTTTGGCGGAGTACTAGGTGACCTTTTATGCTTTAGCATACTGCATGCCTGTGGGTGTTGCCATGACAGTAGGATTACCATGCGGCTAAATGCTTACATGATCAACTGTATGAATGCCTGTGGGTGGAGGTTGGATTGCTTAAGTTGGTAGTACTCATTGAAATCCGCATTTTAGTCTACTTAAGTAGTAGCAACATCTAAACGTTTTTGAGACAAAACGGATATGCAATGTTGGTTCCAAAATTAGGCGATCTAGTCTATACTTGTTTGCTGTGCGCATAACATAGTAATTCTAGGCTAATAATTGGGATAAGAGCATGTAATGTTTTCAAAAACGGATATCACGGTTAGTAGAGGCCGGTCTTGACCGGCGAAAAGGTGCTCATAATCGACCTTCCCCGATCGTACCCAAGCTCTTGAGCCAAGACCACTTTGGTGATGATTTTACACGTGGCCTTCGACCGAAGTCGTGGTTTCCTAAATTTCCCAATTAAAAATATTTAGGTGGCGACTCAGACCGCAAAGCAGTCCATGTTTGGCACTACTTTTCAAAAATCTGTTTTCCTTAAAACGATTTGCCAGAGGTGGACTCTTTGGTTCAGATTTAGAACCGCAACAAACTTAAAGAGTCCGAGCTGTAGCGAGGTCCCCCCCGGGCTTGTTACAGGTACCAAAATAATCATTGGAGTTTCTATTTTTATTACAAAACTATATTGACCAAAAAGGTCGTTATTTACATAGAAAATATCAGAAAAGTGTTGTGCGTGCATCTATGCCGCAACCCCGCATCTAAGACTTTCCAAAGGCTATTTCTGAATTGCATGTTTCCTGAAAATTGGTAAAAAGCTATAAGCACATGGCAAAGTGAGAAATATTATACCAAGAGTATAAGAGACACAAAATAACCATGGATCGTTAGTTAGGCCAAAACATTTATATAAACAGATCCTTTGAGTAGAAGAAATCATTTGACAAATAATCCTTTAAGTAATAAAAATAAGCTTATGCTTAGTCAGAACAAATAATCTTTTATTGGTAACCAAATCATTTAAGTAGCAGAACTGAAATACAGAAGTTATGTAACCACAACCACGGTACCGACAACCAAAAAGGTCAACATCTAGCGCACAAGTAACCATGGTATTGTTACCCGCAAGCAAGGGCCACGTGAATATAAGACACAGTATTGTTACCCCTAGGCGAGGGCCACATGAACAGAAGCCACAGTATTGTTATCCCTGGCCACATGAACATATGCCACAAGATGTTACCACACGGGCGACGATTGGCCACGAAGTAACCAAACAAAAGTCAATGATTATTTAAGTCCCCCAAGGCATGGGACTCCCGTGATGGTACTTACAAAACATAATTCTTTATAAGGTCATAACCAAATATTCTTTAAAATATAAACAAACATATCCATGGGTTTCTTTTTAAGCAAGTAGGGTTCAGATATAAAACCACGTAACTGAAAAAACATAACTTTTAATAAAAACATAACTTATATAAAACAGATTTTGGTAAGTCAAAATATACATAAAATATATTTTGGTAACTCAAAGTATAATATAACTCACCTTTATTTTAATACCTTACTTTTCCTTTCCACTATCATAGACACTTTTTCACTTCCACTATTATTTCCTTTCTCTTCTCTTCTCTCTTTATTTCCTTTCTCTCTTTTTCTTGTTTTTTCCTCCACTCAGCCGAATCCCCCCATTTTATAATAGGGAAATGCTTGCCCAGCAAGCTTAAGTGCACATGTGGCCATGCCACGTACCACTCTATATATATAGTTGGCATCATTACCTATAAGATTTAATCTTATCCTTAATAGATATTTAAGATAATTACATTTTGGCCCAATATTTTAATAAATAAATTAATTCATAATTAAATTATATTTTATCATATACGAACAGAAAATAAATTATTTATTTTAATACCACACCCTTTATTATTATTATTTATATTATTATTATTTATATTTTGACTCTTAAACTTTTAATAATTATAAATGTTAGTAGGTATTTTAATATTATCTTTTCTTTTCTTCCTAGTTAAGTCTAAGTCTTGGTCTTGGTCTTTCTCCAATCTTATCCATCCGAGTCTTCCTTGCTAAGGCTTTGCCAAAGTCTTCCAAGTCTTTCCAAGACTTATCCATTAAGTCTTCCAAGTCATCATCATTTCTTATCCTCCAAGGCATCGCCTAACAAGTGTTTATATATATTAAACCTGTGTCATATCTGATTAAGTACGACTTAGTCGAGCTGTTGTATTCTGGGGAGGACAAGTCAAGATTTTTCTGCTGCACCGGTGTGAGGCTTTGCCTAACCGCAGAGGGCTTGAATCTCCTTAAAGAGAGCGAGTTTCCCACGCCTTAGCCCTTATATTAATTGTTGTAACTTTTATTTTTGTATTTTCTAGTATTTTATTTGTAAGTATCACTAATAAATATTTAAGATAATTACATTTTGACCCAATATTTTAATATAATTATATAAATTAATTAATTTGTAATTAAATTACACTTTATCATATACCAATGAAAAATTAATTATTTATTTTACTATCACACCCATTATTATTATTATTTATTTATATTTTGACCCCTAAACTTTTAATAATTATATTATTTTACAAAATTACACATAATAATATACATAATAAATTATATATTTTTCGAACTAAGATTAAATAATATTAGTATAAATTCTACAGAATAATTAAAAATCTGGGTTGTTACAATATTTGTCACGACCCGCTCCCCGTACCCAAGGGTTAAGCATCGTGATGGCCAGTAATTGAAGTTACCTACGGCCAATTCAAAAACAAAACAATGAACGCAAGCGGAAGAAATATTTAAATAAGGGTACCAAAATAATCATTGGAGCTTATATTTTTATTACAAAATATATTGACAAAAAGGCTGATATTTACATATAAAAATATCATAAAAACACTGTGTGTGTCTATTCCGTAGTCCCGCATCTAAGACTTTCCAAAAGCTATTTCCTGAAAATTGGTAAACAACTATAAGCACATGACAGAGTGAGAAATATTATACCAAGAGTATAAGAGACACGAAATAATTATGGATCGTTAGTTAGACCAAAACATTTACATAAACAAATCATTTGAGTAACAGAAACTGAAATACAGAAGTTATGTAACCACAACCACGGTACAGAACAGAACAGAGGTCACAGAAGTGACAATCAGAACAGAGGTACGGATTCAAGAGGTGGCTTGTACAGATTCTAGAGGTGGCTCCCACAATAGTGTAGCACTTAGTTCCGCACAGCACTTTGGTCCGCACAAAACAGAGGTCAGTGGATCTATTACAAACAGAGGACCACAAAGTAATCAAACAGAGGCCAATGGTTATTTAAGTCCACCAAGGCGTGGGACTCCCGCGGTGGTACTTACAAAACATATTTTCATATAAGGTCATAACCAAATATTATTTAAAATATAAACAAACATATCCATAGGTTTCATTTTAAACAAATAGGGTTCAGAAATAAACCACGTAACTGAAACCTTTATAAAACATAACTTTTATTAATATATTAATAAAACATACTTGTATAAAATAGATTTTGATAAGTCAAAACATACGTAAAATAACTTCAATACCTTACTCTTTCTTTCCACTATCAAAGACCATTTTCACTTCCACTATTATTTCCTTTATCTTCTCTTTTCTTTCTCTTATTTCTCCTTTCTTCTTTCTTTTCTTCTCATTTTCCACCCAGGCGCAACGCCTCCCTATTTATAGGGAGGGACGACCAGCAGTTAGCCAACGCGTGGCCCATCCTTATCTTTCTCTCCAGATTCGATAATTATTATATAGATTTGATCTTATCCCAAATAAATATTTAAGATAATTACCTTTTGACCCAATATTTTAATATAATTATATAAATAAATTAATTCTTAATTAAATTACACTTTATCTTATACTAACAGAAAATTAATTATTTACTTTAATACCACACTCATTATTATTATTATTTATATTATCTATATTATTATTTATATTTTGGCCCCTAGAATTTTAATAATTATATTATTTTACAAAATTACACATAATAATATATAATAAATTATTATATATTTTCCGAACTGAGATTAAATAATATTAGTATAAATTTTACAGAATAATTAAAAATCTGGGTTGTTTTGTTTTTGAATTGGTCGTAGGTAACCTCTGTTATTGACCATCACGATGTTTAACCCTTGGGTACGGGGAGCAGGTCGTGACAAATGGTATCAGAGCAATGGTTTTAAAAAAAAAAAAAAAAATTCATCATTGGAGCATAGGACACAAGCACATTTAAGAAGTGGGATAGCGGGTAATTAGTACCGACTTATTATATATTGTTAATCGATTTAATTATATTATAATTTTATATGATTATATATACATAATAAATTTTTTTTTTAGTGTGCCTAATTTGTGAAGGATATTAGATATAATTTATATTTGTTCTAATAAAAGAAGGACAAGAAAAGAAGGATGTCGGGCTTAAGCACTCACCAAAATTATAATATAATTAAATCCATATAATTTTCAGTTCAGTATTCAAAAAAAAAAATTATTTTGACGTTTTTTTTTTAAAAAAAAAGTAGATTCAAATTATAATAATACTAATTTTGAAACAATGTCCTATCAATGAAAAGTTCATCTCAAAATTTTTAATTCTTGCTTATAATTCTGTCATTGTGTTCTTATTTTATTTATTTTTATCGTAAATAAAACGAGTGAAATTTTTTAAAAGTCACCCATTACTTCTCATTTCGGCTCAAACTAATTTTTGACAACTAAACAGTGACTTATTTTTGGTAATTTTTTTTAAGGTACTATTTTCTATCAGACTAATCACCTAATATGTATATATCAGAGTGCGCAGCGGATAACTTACACATGGCAAATTTCGAGGACGAAAATTTGAAAGGGAGGAAGATTGTAACAACCCAGATTTTTAATTATTCTGTATAATTTATAGTAATATTATTTAATTACAGTTAGGAAAAATATATAATTTATTATATATTATTATTTTGTAAAATAATATAATTATTAAAAATTTATGGGCTAAAGTATAATTAAATTAAGATGGATAAATTTGAATTAATGAAAACGAATAGGAGAGTGACACGTGGCAATTTGCTTAGGCAACACGAATTGAAATTGTATAAATAGAAGAAGAAGTTGACTCAGTAAAGATCAAGAAAAGACCAGGAAAGAAAAGGGAGAAAGAAAAGAGAAAGAGAGAAGGAAAGAGAGGAAAAGATGGTGGAAGTTAAAAGGGTCTGTGATAGTGGAAAGAAAGAGTAAGGTATTGAAGTTAAGGTGAGTTATATTATACCTTGAGTCACCAAAATGTATTTTACGTATGTTTTAACTTACCAAAATCTATTTTATACAAGTCATGTTTTTAATAAAAGTTATGTTTTATAAAGGTTTCAATTACGTGGCTTTATTCTGTACCCTATTTGCTAAAGTAAAACCCATGGATATGTTTGTTTATATTTTAAAGAATATTTGGTTATGACCTTATAAAGAATTATGTTTTGTAAGTACCACCACGGGAGTCCCATGCCTTGGGGGACTTAAATAATCATTGACTTCTGTTTGGTTACTTCGTGGCCAATATGCACGTGGCCCTCGCCCAAGGGTAACAATACTGTGGCATATGTTCATGTGACCCTCGCCCAGGGGTAACAATACTGTGGCTTATATTCATGTGGCCCTTGCCTGGGGGTAACAATACCATGGCTACTTGTGCGCCAGATGTTGACCTTTATGGTAGTCGGTACCGTGGTTGTGGTTACATAACTTCTGTATTTCAGTTCTGCTACTGAAATGATTTGGTTACCAATAAAAGATTATTTATTCTGACGAAGCATAATCTCAATTTTATTACTTAAAAGATTATTTGTCAAATGATTTCTGCAACTCAAATGATCTGTTTATATAAATGTTTGGCCTAACTAACGATCCATGGTTATTTCGTGTCTCTTATACTCTTGGTATAATATTTCTCACTCTGCCATGTGCTTATAGTTGTTTACCAATTTTCAAGAAATAGCTTTTGGAAAGTCTTAGATGCGGGACTGCGGAATAGACACACACAGTGTTTTTATGATATTTTTATATGTAAATATCAGCATTTTTGTCAATATATTTTGTAATAAAAATAGAAGCTCCAATGATTATTTTGGTACTCTTATTTAAATATTTCTTCCGCTTTTGCCTAATCGCAAAGGGCTTGAATCTCCTTAAAGAGAGCAAGTTTCCCGCGCCTCAGCCCTGATAATAAGTTATTGTAATTTTATTATTTATATTTTCTGGTGTGTTATTTGTAATTATCACCAATAATTTAATATTATTTAATTACAGTTAGGGAAAATATATAATTTATTATATATTATTATTTTGTAAAATAATATAATTATTAAAAATTTATGGGCTAAAGTATAATTAAATTAAGTTGGGATAAACTGGAATTAATGAAGACGAATAGGAGAGTGACACGTGGCAATTTGCTTAGGCAACACGAATTGAAATTGTATAAATAGAAGAAGAAGTTGACTCAGTAAAGATCAAGAAAAGACCAGGAAAGAAAAGGGAGAAAGAAAAGAGAAAGAGAGGAAAGAAAGAGAAAGAGAGAAGGAAAGAGAGGAAAAGATGGTGGAAGTTAAAAGGGTCTGTGATAGTGGAAAGAAAGAGTACGGTATTGAAGTTAAGGTGAGTTATATTATACCTTGAGTCACCAAAATGTATTTGATGTATATTTTGACTTACCAAAATCTGTTTTATATAAGTTATGTTTTTATTAAAAGTTATGTTTTATAAAAGTTTCAGTTACGTGGTTTTATATCTGAACCCTATTTGCTTAAAAGGAAACCCATGGATATATTTGTTTATATTTTAAAGAATATTTGGTTATGACCTTATAAAGAATTATGTTCTGTAAGTACCACCACGGGAGTCTCATGCCTTGGGGGACTTAAATAATCATTGACTTCTGTTTGGTTACTTCGTGGCCAATCTGCACGTGGCCCTCGCCCAGGGGTAACACTACTGTGGCATATGTTCATGTGGCCCTCGCACAGAGGTAACAATACTGTGGCTTGTGTTCATGTGGCCCTCGCCCAGGGGTAACAATACTTTGGCTATTATATTCACGTGGCCCTTGCTTGGGGGTAACAATACCATGGCTACTTGTGCACCAGATGTTGACCTTTATGGTTGTCGGTACCGTGGTTGTGGTTACATAACTTCTGTATTTCAATTCTGCTACTTAAATGATTTGGTTACCAATAAAAGATTATTTATTTTGACGAAGCATAATCTCAGTTTTATTACTTAAAGGATTATTTGTCAAATGATTTCTGCTACTCAAATGATCTGTTTATATAAATGTTTGGCCTAACTAATAATCCATGGTTATTTCGTGTCCCTTATACTCTTGGCATAATATTTCTCACTCTGCCATGTACTTATAGTTTTTTACCAATTTTCAGGAAACATGCAATTCAGAAATAGCTTCTGAAAAGTCTTAGATTCGGGGTTGCGAAATAGACACGCACAGTATTTTTATGATATTTCTCTATGAAAATATTAGCCTTTTTGGTCAATAAAATTTTGTAATAAAAATAGAAGCTCCAATGATTATTTTGGTACCCCTATTTAAATATTTCTTCCATATTATTATTTTGTAAAATAATATAATTATTAAAAATTTATGGGCTAAAGTATAATTAAATTAAGTTGGGATAAACTTGAATTAATGAAGACGAATATGAGAGTGACACGTGGCAATTTGCTTGGACAACACGAATTGAAATTGTATAAATAGAAGAAGAAGTTGACTCAGTAAAGATCAAGAAAAGACCAGGAAAGAAAAAGGAGAAAGAAAAGAGAAAGAGAGAAGGAAAGAGAGGAAAAGATGGTGGAAGTTAAAAGGGTCTGTGATAGTGGAAAGAAAGAGTAAGGTATTGAAGTTAAGGTGAGTTATATTATATCTTGAGTCACCAAAATGTATTTTACGTATATTTTAACTTACCAAAATCTATTTTATATAAGTTATGTTTTTATTAAAAGTTATGTTTTATAAAGGTTTCAGTTACGTGATTTTATTTTTGAACCCTATTTGCTTAAAAGGAAACCCATGGATATGTTTGTTTATATTTTAAAGAATATTTGACTGTGTCCTTATAAACAATTATGTTTTGTAAGTACCACCACTAAGTCCTATGCCTTGGGGACTTAAATAATCATTGACTGCTTGGTTACTTCATTGGCCAAGACGCGTGGCCCTCGCCAGGTAACAATATTGTGGCATATGTTCATGTGGCCTCGCCAGGTAACAATATTGTGTCTTATGTTCATGTGGCCTTCAGAATAACCCTCATATCGACATCGATATACTACCGACACTTAATTACCGAGATCGAACATGGTTGATAATTGAATTGATTAAAGTACCGAATCGACCGATCGAGATCCAAATCAATCGATTGATCAGAATCGCTTAAATGCACAATCTATCTGTTTGACTGCCAAATTATCTGTTCTCGTCTTATGCATTAAACTGCAAATTGAAGGCCTTATCGGCGGTCGAAGACAAAATTGATTAATGTTCTGTGTTCATCATAATTAATGCAATTTTATGGTGAAATTATCTGAAATGTGTTTTGGTGCGATTAAATTGGATTAAAATAAGCTAATTAAAGAGTTAGGCTTATTTACAATGATGCCATATTAGTGGGCCATGTAGGCAAGACATATTTGAGCCATGTTATACTCATTTGCAAACATTTCATCACTCATTTTCAAAGACACCACCGAACTAGAGAGAGAGAAAGTGAGAGACTTGAGTTCACTTGTAGATTTGCTTGTATACTTGAAGAATTGAAGTGTAGATTGCTAAATTGAGCTTCTAGTCTTGTGATTGGAGACCTAAGGTAGTGTGACTACCCTCTTGTTTGTGAATTCAATTGATTCTTGCATGGTTTAGAGGATTATTAAAGATTAGAGCCAAGATATGGCTTATAATGTTGAATTGAAGCTCATCTCTTGCATGCATGGTTGTATTGAGGAATTTAAAGATGTTTTCATGGCTAATTGTTACATGCATGCTCGTGTTTATATTCAAGTCCATGAATCCCTCATGCTTTTGTAAGGTATGGCTCATTTGAGCTTGTATTTAAAGCCTTGAAGACGATTAAGTTCATGCATGTTTACATTGTTAAATCTTGAGTTGATTTCGAAGAAATCTTCACATGCATGTCCAAGTTCTAGCTAAAGTCCATGATTTCACCATGTTTTAAGAAGAAATGACTCATTTGAACAAGTATTTGAAGCCTTGAACTCAGTTGATTACATGCATGTAAATTGTTCATCTTGTTCTTGGAGTTTTCCTCAAAATGGTGTTTAATGGAACTACCTTTGGGCTTTGATTTCTCAAATTGATCTTTGAAACATGTTATACATTGAGTTTTAAAGTGTTTTCCAGAAAATTAGCCCAAAAGGATCGAAAATGTTGCATTTAAACTTGATTTTGAACTTGGAGTTCAAACCTGGAATTTCCAGATTTTGGGTGTCCGCTCGAGCGGGGAAATCGAGCTCCCAGCATCTCTCACTATTTTACAGTCCGCTCGAGCGGAGGATTGTACGCTCGAGCGGAGGCTTGTGTCACACGCCGAAGCGGAGTTTTCGGCCGGGACCTTTGTTGATGCCCGCCGAAAGGGAAACTCAAGGCCGAGTGGGGAACTGCTCAAAAATTCAAACTATTTTCTGAGTGCATCTTTGCGTCCTCATCCCATTCTAGGCATTCTTAGGCCTAGTTTAAGACATCTTAATGAGGATATAGATGTAGAACACACCGAGGCAAATTAGGGATTAAGTTATGATCTTTTCCCAATCAGATAGCTTAGTGTGTGTTCATCCTGTATCGTGTAGGGTTGGCTTTCCGAGGAGACGCCTAGCTATAGAGCCTGTAACTCGTGAGTAACAATTGTGTAAAGATATGTTCAAAATGGTTATCTTTTGAATACCGAATCAATTGTTTATTGAACGATATTGTTTATCGAATGAATGCATGTCCAGATTCAATCGTATTGTGGCATCCTTAGCATTGATTCGTTATTCTGAGCTCTGTCGGTCCCCTTGTGGAACCACACTGTTTACTGATCGATGGCCATCATTACTGTTGGGTCTGTTAAGACTCGGTCCTTTTGGACCTACTGTTTATAGGCTAATGGATGTACCACATATGACTGATTGACTAAAATATCGAAGATCAATTATCGTTTAATGAACTGATTTCATTACTGTAAGGACATTCATTCATAACCTCTTTACGCTGTATGTTATTCACTGGGCTTTAGCTCACTGCTCATATATATATGTAGGTGTCATTGCACCGGATCGTTGCTAGAGGCGCCGTGGTAAACTTCGCTTTTGTCAAGCCAACCATCAGGCTCTCACTGTGAGGTTCCTAAACTGTTCAGGCTATGGCTTGGGGGTGTTTTAACTTCCCCGTCTGGTCCGCATCGCTTTGTATCATCAGATAGATTGTTAGATCTGTCTTTGCTTAAGAGGGATTAGGTCCTGCCTCGACCGATCAGAATATTGTGCATACTGCTCAGATCGAAAGTATAAAGGTATGAAAAATCTTTTTGGCATACAGACCGCCATGACCATTGGACATCATTTATTTATCGTATTGGCTTCCCATGCCCTCAGACTCAGTATTCTTTTTTCATATAAGCGCCTTGGTAATCACGATTCATCGCGATTCTGATGCTAAACCCATAGGGGCGGGTTTGGGTCGTGACACCTTCGCCCAGGGGTAACAATACTGTGGCTTATATTCACGTGGCCCTTGTCTGGGGGTAACAATACCATGGCTACTTGTGCGCCAGATGTTGACCTTTATGGTTGTCGGTACCGTGGTTGTGGTTACATAACTTCTGTATTTCAGTTCTGCTACTTAAATGATTTGGTTACCAATAAAATATTATTTATTCTGACGAAGCATAATCTCAGTTTTATTACTTAAAGGATTATTTGTCAAATGATTTCTGCAACTCAAATGATCTGTTTATATAAATGTTTGGCCTAACTAATCATCCATGGTTATTTCGTGTCCCTTATACTCTTGGTATAATATTTCTCACTCTACCATGTACTTATAGTTTTTACCAGTTTTCAGGAAACATATAATTCAGAAATAGCTTCTGGAAAGTCTTAGATTAGGGGTTGCGGAATAGATACGCACAGTATTTTTATGATATTTCTCTATGTAAATATTAGCCTTTTTGGTCAATATAATTTTGTACTAAAAATAGAAGCTCCAATGATTATTTTGGTACCCTTATTTAAATATTTCTTCCGCTTGCGTTTATTGATTTGTTTAAGAATTGGCCGGAGGTAACCTTACATTTGTCACGACCCGCTCCCCGTACCCAAGGGTTAAGCATCGTGATGGCCAGTAACCGAGGTCACCTCCGGCCAAATCTTTAACAAATCAATAAACGCAAGTAGAAGAAATATTTAAATAAGGGTACCAAAATAATCACTGGAGCTTCTATTTTTATTATAAAATTATATTGACCAAAAAGTTCGATATTTACATAGAAAAATATCATAAAAATATTGTGCATGTGTCTATTCCGCAATCCCACGTCTAAGACTTTCCAAAGCCATTTCCTGAAAATTGGTAAACAACTATAAGCACAAGGCAGAGTGAGAAATATTATACCAAGAATATAAGGGACACGAAATAACCATGGATCGTTAGTTAGGCCAAAACATTTACGTAAACAAATCATTTGAATAGCAGAAATCATTTGACAAATAACCCTTTAACTAATAAAACTGAGATTATGCTTCGTCAGAATAAATAATCTTTTATTGGTAACCAAATCATTTAAGTAGCAGAATTGAAATACATAAGTTATGTAACCACAACCACGGTACCGACAACCACAAAGGTCAACATCTGGCGCACAAGTAGCCATGGTATTGTTACCCCCAGGCAAGGGCCACGTGAATATAAGCCACAGTATTGTTACCCCTGGGCGAGGGCCACATGAACATATGCCACAGTATTGTTACCCCTGGGCAAGGGCCACGTGCAGATTGGCCACGAAGTAACCAAACAGAAGTCAATGATTATTTAAGTCCCCCAAGGCATGAGACTCCCGTGGTGGTACTTACAAAACATATTTCTTTATAAGGTCATAACCAAATATTCTTTAAAATATAAACAAACATATCCATGGGTTTCACTTTAGCAAATATGGTTCAAAAATAAAACCACGTAATTGAAACCTTTATAAATCATAACTTTTATTAAAAACATAATTTGTATAAAACAGATTTTGGTAAGTTAAAACATACGTAAAATATATTTTAGTGACTCAAGGTATAATATAACTCACCTTAACTTCAATACCTTACTCTTTCTTTCCACTATCACAGACCCTTTTAACTTCCACCATCTTTTCCTCTCTTTCCTTCTCTCTTTCTCCCTTTTCTTTCTCCCTTTTCTTTCCTGGTCTTTTCTTGATCTTTACTGAGTCAACTTCTTCTTCTATTTATACAATTTCAATTCGTTTTTTTGAGGTACTATTTTCTATCAAACTAATCATCTAATATAATTTTATCAGAGTGCACAGCGGATAGCTTACACATGACAAATTTCGAGGACGAAATTTTAAAAGGGAGGAAGATTGTAACAACCCAGATTTTTAATTATTCTGTAAAATTTATACTAATATTATTTAATCTCAGTTCGGAAAATATATAATAATTTATTATATATTATTATGTGTAATTTTGTAAAATAATATAATTATTAAAAGTCTAGGGGTCAAAATATAAATAATAATATAGATAATATAAATAATAATAATAATGAGTGTGGTATTAAAGTAAATAATTAATTTTCTGTTAGTATAAGATAAAGTGTAATTTAATTAAGAATTAATTTATTTATATAATTATATTAAAATATTGGGTCAAAAGGTAATTATCTTAAATATTTATTTAGGATAAGATCAAATCTATATAATAATTATCAAATCTGCAGAGAAGCAGAAGGATGGGCCACGCTATTAATCACTGGTCGCCCTCCCTATAAATAGGAGGCGTTATACTGGTGGAAAATGAGAAGAAAAGAAAGAAGAAAGGAGAAATAAGAGAAAGAAAAGAGAAGAGAAAGGAAATAATAGTGAAAGTGAAAAGGGTCTTTGATAGTAGAAAGAAAGAGTAAGGTATTGAAGTTAAGGTGAGTTATATTATACCTTAAGTCACCAAAATGTATTTTACTTATATTTTGACTTACCAAAATCTGTTTTACACAAGTTATGTTTTATTTATATATTAATAAAAGTTATGTTTTATAAAGGTTTCAGTTACGTGGTTTTATTTCTGAACCCTATTTGCTTAAAAAGAAACCCATGGATATGTTTGTTTATATTTTAAAGAATATTTGATTTTGACCTTATAAACAATTATATTTTGTAGGTACCACAACGGGAGTCCCACGTCTTTGGGGACTTAAATAACCATTGGCCTCTGTTTGACCACTTTGTGATCTGTCATGGATCCATTGACCTCTGTTTTGTGCGGACCAAAGTACTGTGCGGAACTAAGTGCTACACTATTGTAGGAGCCACCTCTAGAATCCGTACGAGCTACCTCTTGAATCCGTACCTCTGTTCTGATTGTCACTTCTGTGACCTCTGCTCGCTCGCTTGCATCGGTTGTGGTTACATAACTTCTGTATTTCAGTTCTGCTACTTAAATGATTTCTGCTACTCAAATGATTTGTGAGATAAATGTTTTGGCCTAACTAACGATCTATGGTTATTTTGTGTCCCTTATACTCTTGGTATAATATTTCTCACTCTGTCATGTGCTTATAGTTTTTACCAATTTTCAGGAAATATACAATTCAGAAATAGCTTCTGGAAAGTCTTAGATGCGTAATCGCTAATAGACACACACAGTATTTTTATGATATTTTTATATGTAAATGTCGGCCTTTTTTGTCAATAAATTTTGTAATAAAAGTAGAAGCTCCGATGATTATTTTGGTACCCTTATTTAAATATTTCTTTCGCTTGCGTTTATTTATTTGTTTATGATTTGGCCGGAGGTAATCTCAGTTACTGGCCATCACGATACTTAACCATTGAGTACGGGGAGCGGGTCGTGACAGATATTACTAATAGTTAATGGTGCCCTCCATGATTCAAAATCTTGGCTTCATCACTGCGTCAACCTATGCCAAGGCAATGGCATTCTTATTGAGATTTGGTAAAAAACTTGATAGATTATTTGGGATTTATAACATTTTCCGTTCTTATTTTATTTTGCATAGGGAGATAAAGCACTTGAATGTTACAATTCTACAATTATTTCATTCAACCCCACACAATTCTTTAGGCAAAATGTATTTGGATATGGATATGTATGTATTATCTTTTAATTTATTCTCTTTTGCATTTTTTTTGGGCTTTAATTTCATATTCAAACACAATATATATATATATATATTTAATTTTTTTTAAAAGGCAGTATTAACTACAGCTTGTCTTTAAAAATTCATATGTCGTTATTCTAAGAACTCTCTCCATGGCAAGATGTATATCTTGTAAATTAAAAAATAATTAATTTGTCACATTATATTGGGAGACAGTTTGAGACCAAAAAAAAAAAAAAGAAAGTTTGAATTTTGGGGATAGTTGATCTTGGGAATGTTTTTTAGGTACATTAGAGGCCACAATCTAAGAAAGTGAACTTGCATTTTGATCTCTTAATAAGATGTACAAATGTTGATTAATTAAGCTAGCTCAATTATAATGCTTTTAGTTATATTAATTAAATTTTTATTGAGAATTATGCTCTCACATTTCGTTTGAAATTTTCATAAACAATTTTTTAAATTCTCAATTCATCATTTGTTATTTTTAGTGATTTCTATAAATATTTAATTATTATTTTTTTAAAAGTTTAGGTGCAGTTATTGACAATCACATCCTACCTCAGCTTTTGATCCCACGACCATAACACGAGAGTTCAACCCCAACACTACCACCAGCAGCCCACTTAGGTAGGTGATCCAATTCCTTTTGTTATCCCATCCCATTAAGAATTTAAGAAAAAAAAAATAAAAAAATCAACTAAATCGATTGAATTGAATTGAACCGGTCATATTTAGTCAATTTTTTAATACGAATCAATTTATTTGGTTTGAATTTTTATTTATTTATTTATTTTCGATTTGGTGCCGGTTTTGACATATTGTCCACAAATTTTCACCGAAACCGACCATAAATATTTACATATAATAAAATTATTGTTTTAAATATTATTTTGATATAGACTTTGATTCCTAGATTATATATTATTTCTAATTCTAATTCAATAAAAATTTCAAGTATTAGTATTTATTAATTTTTTTTGTTTGTATTTTTGTGAATGGTTAAATTGGATATGGTTAAAATTATGTACAAATAATTAATTAAATATTTTTATATAAACTATTTATTATATTACAAATTTAAAAAATAACTTAATTTAAATCGATTAGACCATATTAAACCGAACCGTTTAAATAAATTTGATTTTATGTGATTTGGTAAAAAATTCAACCTTTACTAATTTTTAATATAATAAAATCGGTATTATCAATCCGGTATAAAATTTCACCTAAACCGACCGAACCGATTACATACATCACATCCCACCCTTTTCCGCTTTACTCACACCACTTCTATCTATTCTATATGTGAGACTGTAACTAATAAAGGCCAAATAGAAGAGAAGAAGAAGTAAAATTAAATAACTAGGGGGGAGGGAGAGAGAGCGGCAGTGTTTCTCTTCGCTGTGGAGAGAACTTCCGGATCAGATCTCAGATCTCAGATCTCTTATCTCTGATCAGATCACAACACAAGGTACCTTTCTTCCTCCATTTATATTATTGATTTTTTTCTTTTTGTGAGAGGTTTTCTTCGATTCTTTTATCATTCTCAAATGATTCGTTTTTGAATTCCTACATTGTATGCAGCTTTTTTTTTTGTGTATTTTTTTTTTCTAAGTTCAATCTTAGTGTACTTGGATATGGAGTCGTCAGCAATGCTGTTCAACCAGCTCAAGGTTCGTTAACTCTTTGCTCAATTCCAATTGCATATTCATATACACATTCGCATTTATACTACGAGCATCATCATCATCATCATATATTTATATTTATTAATGCTTTTTAACACTTGATGTGATGGCAAATTACTCAATCAAAATCTTAATCAGACAGCGGAACCATTTTTTTTGTTGGCTGGTCCCAATGTGATTGAATCGGAGGAACATGTTCTACGGATGGCCAACCACATTAAGGCTATCACTTCAAAGTATGCCCTCCCCCACTCTCTGCACGCACACTGTGGGTGGATCCCTAATTTCTTTACGCCGTGTTTGGTTGGGGGATTTGGAGAGAGGTCTGGAAAGAGAAAGGGAAAATGTGTGTGAAATTAGGTAAAATATAAGTATATTTTATTCAAATTTTATCTATCTTTTCCAGTTTCCTTTCTAAATCCCTCCTCAAATCCCTCAACAAGGACATTCGCTTCTTTTACTGTATTGCTATCATATAATTTTGGTTTCATCCATACTATAATCTTCTCTATGTGTGTATATATATAGTACATAATTAATAATGGAGAATTACACTTGCTTGCTCCTAGACTTGGGTTGCCACTAGTTTTCAAGTCAAGCTTTGACAAAGCCAATCGGACGTCTTCCAAATCATTTCGTGGTCCTGGCCTTGACCAGGGCTTGAAGGTATTACTTGATAGCTTCTTCTTCTTCTTCTTAATACCTTTCTCTTGCTCTCTTTCTCCCTCCCTCTATATAGATACATGAATGTGTATATTGTTCAAATTTTAAGCCCCACTATATTCATGTGTCAAGCGAAGAAAAAAAAAAAAAAAAAAAAAAAACGAAACAAAACAAAAACTTATTGCCTTTTCAAAATCTTAGATGGAACCATTATGTTAATGGAAGTCATTTTGCAGATGAAGTTAGAAGCTCTGAATATTTCAATTTCAAATAAAAATGATCACATCACATCACACCACACATCATTGAAACACAGTGGAGTCTTCCCTTAGTCACAATTCTCCCACTTTACGCAATGGACTGATATTTACTTCAATGCCATAGAAAATGCAATGGGGCGAGTCAAGTTCAAGGGTACAATGGTTAAACAAGCCTTCAATTTGGAATTTCATGCTTATCTAAGCCAACAGGATTCCCTTAATGCTTTACTCATACACATTAATCCTTTCTGATTGCAGATCCTTGAGAAGGTAAAGGTTGCATATGATATTCCCATAGTGACTGATGTTCATGAAAGCACCCAGGTAACTTCTTTCTTCCTCTTTCAAATGCCAATGTTCTATTGGTGTATATATATATGTTCTTCTATGTTTGATTTTTATGTGCCTATAGAAAATCACAGAGCATATAGTATGTAGTTATACCTTGCAACAACCTTGTTTTTGCCTTTTTGTTTTTGTTTTCACCACTCATGCCTTTATATTTTCTAGTTTCCAAGAACAGTGCATTTGATATGGCTCCCTGTAAATATTAACTGAGAATATAGGGGAATCAACACACATTTTGATCGTGTCCTATTAGAAATCTCATTTAATTGTGTCAAAAGCCTTCATCAAGTCAACTTTAACAGCACATTTTTTGGGACCTTGCCTTCCCGATGATAATTGCTCATTAATTTCTGAGCCAAAAATACATTGCCACTTATCCTCCTACCCTACACAAAAGCTGACTGAGCCTCATCAGTAACCTTAGGAAATACTTTCTTAACTTTCTCAGCTAATAACTTGGTAAGATATTTGTCTATGGTGTTACAGCATGATATAATGATATTGGACCCCTCTCAACTTAACTTCTCATTAATTGTTTCTTTAAGGATGTCATTAAATGGTATTGACATAACTTAAAAGTCATAAACTTTTAAGATGATATATTCCTTCTATACCATTGGCAAATGGACTGTTTACCTGATGGGCTCCCATTGCAGACATATATTCCCATACTCCATGCCATTATTTGCATAGGCAAGCTTGTTACCAGTTCTTCTGTTGCTGCACCATTATTTATGTAGGTGGGTTTATTTCCACTCATCATTTTGTTCTTCTGAAGGAGAAGCTGATGAAGTGGAAAGTGTTAAGATGTACTGTTTTATTGACAAAAATCTTGGGTGATGGACTCAATTTTGTTAACCTTTTTATGTTCTATTTTTATAAATGACTTTTTCCATATATTATTTGAGGAACTTGTATTGGCACAACATCTTCAGGTGAAATCTTTGTTTCCATGTTTGTTTCTTCAGTGCATATTGTCTGTTATTATTTTTAATATTCTTATTCCTCTTGTCATGCCAATGCTAACTTCAATAACTAAATGATGATGAAGGGATGGTGTGGTACCAATGTTCAACATGGCATGAATCGTTTCTGACACTATTTTTCTCAGTGTGAAGCAGTTGGCAAAGTTGCAGATATTATTCAGATCCCAGCCTTCTTATGCCGACAGGTTGAATTAATAGGTTTTAGTTGCCACTATGAAAATTTTTTGCAATCCAGATATGAAGATGCCTAATATATCTCTATCAATTCATCTTGTTGACAACCTCTTGAAATGACAGACAGATCTCCTACTTGCAGCTGCCAAGACTGGAAAAATTATCAATATTAAGAAAGGCCAATTCTGTGCCCCTTCTGTGAGTTCAAGATTTTTAACCTCATCCGCAATCAGTTAGAACCTTCATTAATAATTTCAAAGACATTGGATGTATACATTTGTCCCTTTCTGGTTCCATTTGTATAATTAATGATGCATATCTGCAGGTCATGGTAAATTCTGCTGAAAAGATTAGATTGGCTGGAAATGAAAATGTTATGGTTTGTGAGAGAGGGACTATGTTTGGCTATAGTGAGTCATCTTAAATTTCTTGTCCAGTGCTATCTGCCTCAGGCTTCTGAACAGTTATATTTGGCGTTTACTGTGGTATATTGATATAAGAATAATGGATATTGACTTGTATAATTATTTTTACTTGAGTGCCTAAGGCCTTTAGGGATCAATACAAACTGTAACACCATAATAACTTAAACATGTGGCAGAGATATGGTCCTCTTTTCTTCTTTTGGTTGCCGTCTGTCACCCCATTTCCATGGATTAGTGACCACTGCTCACCTGGATTCAAATTAGAAACTTTTGTATAATTTACAGCGGTGTCTTCCATTTCAATTTCCACAAATTAAAGGCTGTTAATTTATTAGCTGAAGTTGATCTGAAGTAAAGCTATATTCTTGCTATAAGTGTGCATTGATTAAAGTCATTGATGCATTATTGATGTCATTTTTTTTTTATTGAGCTAATATGTTGGTTATGTTTCACAGATGATTTGATTGTTGATCCGCGCAACTTGGAATGGATGAGGGAAGCTAATTGTCCCATTGTGAGTAAATTATTTATGCAATTTATTATATGATATATTTCTGTTGAAGGAATAGTTCTTTGTATGGTTGCACCCTGCCTACGGTCACATTACTATTTCTGAAGGATCTGATAATTTGATTCTGACTACAGGTGGCTGATATCACCCATTCTTTGCAACAGCCTGCTGGAAGACAGGTGTGGATCATTTCTGAAATCATATTTAAAAATTAGAACATTAGGTATCACTGAAATTTTATAAGAAGAGTATGCTAGGTTAATCTAAATTGCTAATTTTGGTAGACATTTTTGTCTCCATGATATTAGGTACATAATACATATGGGTAAAACCTCTTATTATCTCTTCATAGTTTGATTATTGCTAATGTTAATTTTTTTTAAAACTTTACATGAATCTTTCTCTACATGATTATGGCTGACGTCTTCACAGTGGTGGATGATGGTAAACATGCTTGGGATATAATGGGTTGAGGGGTAATTTTGTCCAAAAAATCCCTCCGACTTACAGATTCCATATGTTTGCTATAAAGATTGAAGATCTCACCTCTACGGCAAATTTAAAAACTTTCACACTGATTGTAAATAGTTACCCCACTTGCCACTGAATTGTAATTTGCTGCTTTTTTGGGCTTTTATGAAGTCTTTTGATACCAGAGGAGTATAGGACACTTCTGGGATTAACTATTTTTGCTTCTTTTTGGCTTTGCACTGGCAGCACCCCACTTTTTGTGCATCTTTAACATGTAAAACATTGTGCCATTGATAATTCTCTGTACATGGCTCGTCTGGCAAGGAATGTTAACAGAGAAATAACAGTTCGTAGCTAATACTGTCTCAAATTATTATAGGCTCTTAAAAAATTTCAGCAACAGTGTTCGCTTCGCTTTTAGTAAATTAGCTATTCTGTGTTAGGTTCTGATCCCTTTTGTAGCACTAACTGACTCTTTCTGGCTTTTATCACCTCCAATTAGTTGCAGATTTCTAAATCAAATTTACTCGTGTATATTTCATGTTGATTTTTTCCCTTCTTTCTCAAATAGCTTGAGGGGGGTGGTGTTGCCAGTGGAGGTCTCCGTGAACTGATACCATGCATTGCAAGGACAGCAGTTGCTGTTGGAGTTGATGGAATTTTCATGGAGGTACAGAATTGAGCTATGCTCTAACTGAAAATTTTAGGGCTTGTTGGTTGTGATTTTGTTTCTGTTTCTGTTTTTTGTGGAAAGAAACAAAAAAACAAAAAAAAACTTGTTTGGCTAATTGTTTCCGAAACCAGCTTTCTGGGGAAAAAAAAAAAAATAGTGTCTGATTCTCTCTTGTAACTTTAGTGCTAAGTTCTCTGAGTATACATGATACAAGTAAGACAATAACTCTTGCATTATATACTGCAATTTCTTGTACTAAAGAGCTATTGCTGCATAAATGGAAGCAAAAAAAGGGGATATCGAGAGAGATTTTATGTGATGCAAACTGTCAAAGAGAAAGGATTAGAGTTTTTAAACTTGTTGACTCTCCTAACATGGACATTGGCAAAATTTTGTTGCTTTCTCGAAACCATTTGATAATAATGGTATTGTGCTCTCACTTGACAAAGAAAACTTTCCCATACTGATTCTCTTCGTGTGGAAAACAAGGATAAAATATTCCTTTTCATTTCTGTTGTTAGTTGTTTCTCTTATTAAATAACATGCATTACTATACTGATCAAAACAATCGTATCTGATATGATTTTGTTGAATGTCAAATTGTGGATATTATAGAGCACTTCTCATCCATTGCATGGCTCTTTTGGTTAATAGAAAGCACACTTAGAATTTTTCATAGCATGATCATTCAAAAGCCATATTCCGTTATAGCCCTCATTTTACCTTCTATTCTATGCATTGGTAGGCTTTTAAGAGCTTTTTTCTGTGTGCTTAGGTGCATGATGATCCTCGAAATGCTCCCGTTGATGGTCCAACCCAATGGGTAAGTTTCAAGTGTACAGCATGAATTGCCGGGTAGTCCCAAAGTTTTGATTTTCCCTGTTTGATTCCGAATATTCTTCTTCAATATCTCATCTTTTGACATGAGAGATGTGTGATAATCGATTTTTTTTTTTCTTACTCTTTTCTTCTTGTCTTCTAATTTCATAAAGAAAAATTGTGTTTACGTTCTGTCGGAGATCTCTTTATACACAGAAGTAGCCTTCATTACTGCCACGAGCATCCTCTTTAGCAGATTACTAATAATGTTGCCCACATATGTATGAATACAGCCTCTGCGCCATTTGGAGGAATTGCTAGAAGAGCTAATCGCAATTGCTGTAAGTCATTCTACCTGTCATTAATATGAATTGTGACTATTCAATAGAGAACTTGTCTTGATTGTTATTAACATTTGTTTTCTTGAGCAGTGCCATATAAAATTGGCACTGAATACACATACACACACGTGAGAGCGAGAGAGAGACACAATTAAAAAGAATAAAATAAATTAGTGCCTATTCTGCCTTCCATAATGCTGCACATCTCATCCATCTACATGATTGTTTCTCATATGCCTGATACTCATTAATTTTTCCAAATTCCAACACTAAATATTTTGTTTTGTTCCCATTTCTTTTCTTTTCTTTTTAAATCTTAAAGAGGGTTAGCAAGGGGAAGCAACAGTTCAAAATTGATCTCACTCCGTTCCGTGATTAGAAGGCTTTTCTCAAGGGCAATGCAAATAAAAATGGCTGGGTTGGGTATGTTTCTTTTCGCTTTTTGATTCGTTTATGACTCTGTGAGGGGCCAAAAATCCTATTTCACACATTGTGGAATGAAGCTTCTATGAAGGAGTGGGTGTGCCTCCTCTTTTCCTGTCACTCTGAAGAAAGTACTGGTTGGAAAAAAGAGTAATTTCTTACTTAATTAAGTTGTAATGAATTATTCCTTGTTTGTATAAATTGGCTGTGTCTGAAACTTGAAAGAACTAAGATTTTATGGAATGAATTACAGTTAGAATATGAATGTTAGTTTGTTGAACAAATCATGAAACACCATTGATCGAGCACACAATCATGTGGTGTTCTGCACCTGTTAATCTCTGGTCAAGTTGTAAATCAGATCAGAGGATCTACACGAAAACTTTACCCTCATTTTATTTTGTCTTTTGAGGATGGCTGGTCTGGGTGTGGGTTGATCAGCCGAGGACATCTCATGGGGCTGATCAGTTCACTGGGGATTGTTCCCGAGGCACCTAGTTATTATTTGATTTATTCGTTGTTTTCATGATATAAACCTAGCGTTGATGTTTGAATGATTCTATGTCAAGATGATTTATCCATTGCCACTTTGTTGTTTGATAGTAATAGTACTTTGTACTAGAAAATTAAATTTTTACAAGAAAAACCAGAAAACTCAATAAAAATCTGATAGCTGCCCTGCTTTGAGAGTCAAAAAGTTTATGCACAAAATATAGGATATTTCAACCAATAATGGTGTTCAAAGTACAATACAACAATCAGGCATAGGATCCGGTGCACTGGCATGCATACTATACTTGAATCAAAACTTGGCTAGAAACAATGCATTACTGTATGTTGATTTCATAAAAAATGAATCGATGTCTTTCAGCTCTCTTGACATGGAATCTGATACCACATTGCCAGATCATAAACTGTCACAAATTACATCATAATACGACAATATTGGGTTCAAGTTTGCATATACTCAGAATCGGAAGACTACCTAAATATTATTAAGTCACCAACTTGGCAAAGAGCCTCAGAGAAGGATACGAAAACCATATTGCCAAAACATTGATATGGTTGAAAGAAAACAACTAGGAAACTAAAGAATTCATCCTTAAATCTGTTGTCATAGTACAAGTTATACTCTCAAACATGTAAATAAGCATTCCTTTTATTTAATACCTTCAATGCAATATGCAAGCAAAGGAACAATTTCAGTCTAAGAAAGACCAAATGAGCCTATTTTACAAGAAAGTAGAAACAATATGAAAAGATTGTGTATAAAAACATATTGAAAACTTATGTACCCACCACCACAGAGCATGCCCCAAGCGTCATTGCCACCATTGGTCACCGCACAAAAAATAAATACATAAACCTTCAGCATCCCTGGCCTTGAGCATACAATACAATACAGCCGTGTATATATCCTCGAACCGAGAACATTATTTGTCATTGATGAACTAAGTTATACAACACATTCCATATAATAATACACTAATAATTTGCAGAAGGAAAAAAAATACTAGTATTTGGTTGTATATTATACTTGTAGTTGTGAGGTAGGTAGGTAGGCCGCTGAAATTCAGAATTGCTACTATATGCTATACTATGAACAAGTAACTAGCCGATCATGTACAGTCAAGTGATTTTGACAATCCAATGTCTCCCTTACTGCCCTATAAAACTCCAGCCATGAAGACGAGACATCATCCACAGGCCCCCACAAGAATGTGGGGTTTGGACTGGCCGGACATGCACCAACCAAGTCCAGCACCGAGGCTGCCGGCTTCAGTGGTCGGGGAAAATTGAAAGCCAAGTTATCGACTTTGTGCTCGTAAATTTTGCCATTCCGATCCAATTTGTAGCGAGAGGTGCCCTGAAACTGGCCCTTTGCCTCCCATGGAACCCTAGGAATACCCCTCAAATTCCACCTAATCAATATGACATTCTCAGAAGGCTGCCAGATCCTAAGCACCTCCAAGCCAATTTCACGAAACAGAATTCGACCGTGAAAACGTAGTGCCCAGAAGATCAATTTGTAATTTTCAATGCCGGCGAAGGTGTTCAATGGGTCTACAAAGGTTATGTCGTCCCTGCCAATGATAAAAACCAAAAACCAACCCTAGAGTCTATGAGAATCGAAAACCTTTTACCTAATAACAGATAAATATGAACACATTAAAGTGAATTCAAATTCAAATTCAAATTCAAATAAACCTGTAAATGTGGTAGTTGAGGTCTCTGGAGAAGAGGAAGGGAAGGTCTTCGCGGAGAGTCCGAACAGCGAGGCCAAGGTTGACATAGAAGTCGTTCCTCTGCTCTTCCTGGGGTTGGGGTTGGGGTTTGGGGGTGGTGGGGTTGGTGGTAGCAGGAGGTTGGTCAACTTGGGCAACCCGTAATGGATAAGGAGAAGAAGGAGAAGGAGGGGGTTCAAGCTTGGGGAGGACAGCAAAGAGAGAGGCGGCGACTCTGGGAGAAGAGAGAGAGGTGATGGTGGTGGTTTGTTGAATGGTGGTGGTGGTGGGTGGTTTGTCTTTGGATTGAAGGATTGTTGTAATTGGAGTTGGAGAAGAATAATATAGATTCGGCATAAGAGAAGCCATTCCTTTCTTTCTTTCTTCTATTTTCCTTCGGTTTATTACCTACCGTTTCATGAGGGACACAAAAAGTGTGTGTGTGTGTGTGTGTGTGTGTGTGGAGTCTGTGAAAGCAAAGATAGATATATACGTGGCTTTCAAACTGGCTTATTGATAATATAAGCTGTCTTTTTTATTTGACTAGTGAGAGCATCTTTCCTTAATTTTTTTTTTTCATTAAATTTAAATTTGACAAAAAAATATTTTAAAATGATCTCTAATTTTTTTTTTAATTTATCAAATATTCATTAAATTTAAATCTAATAAAAATTTAAAATTTTATTTGGATCCCTTTAAATTACATCACTTTTATCTCTCTTAAAATTAGTGTTTATATAATTTTTTTTTATTTATAATTGATGAATTTAAATAAACAGTTATATCACCATATAAATAAATATTTATAAATTACTTTGTGGTGTTGTTGGACACGAATTTGGACGGTAATAAATAACGAATTTAAAACTCTAATTGTTATTTGTTTAAAAAATGATTAACTAGTATGTAAGAAAATATATATATATATATATGTATATTATATATATAAAAGAAGTGACATTACTATGGAGTATCCACCCAACACCTAATAAATTTTTTCAAGAAATAGGGATTAAGGCATAGGCATGCATTGATCTTAAACTAAAATAGGAAAATAAATGTTTTTATTGGAAATGAAGAAAACAAAATAATCCAAATAGGATGAAATCAAAGTGCGTGGGTTCAGTTGAGAGAGAGAGAGAGAGAGAGGGCATTCTAAAAAAGGATATTCTGTTGAGACACTCAGGAAATCCGGATAGTATCCATTATGGTATTTGAACTTTTTATTCTTTTTTAGATACCTTTTCCTTCCAAGTAAATATTGAACATGTGAAGAAAATGGGCTGTGCTACATCTTCTAATTTTTAGCCCCTTAATCTTCTTAAATTTCAAACCAAGGCAAAAAAAAAAAAAAAAAAAAAACCCAAAATGACGTCGTTTTGAAAATTAGAGAGGACTTTTTTAGGAGGACAAATCATTTTCCGAAGAGAATATTGAATACAACATGCGGTGACACAGTAATACCATTATTTAATAAACAATCTCTCACAACAAATGATCATGTCAAAGATAAAATTAGCCCACTTAATCACATTTGTAATTTTTATTATCGGTAATACTATATAAAATGATAACACCGTTACACTTAAAATTTAATTCTCCATTCTATCTAACAACATGTGTAATATTTTGTGTAATAGTGGAATATCCCCCTCACATACATTAATATACTCATCATGCAAAATACGAAGTCCTAACAATGAGGAGGATATCTAACAACACCATCCATCTAGTAAATTTCCCTCTTCTTTAAAACAAACTCTACAAATACTACTTCCTCCCATAGTAATTAATCCCAGCTTTAATTAGCCAATAGCTTAGCTCTACTACTCTCATTCATTCTTCTCATTGGGCCACTCTCTGGAAGCTAAGGAATGAACAAACATTTCATTGAGCTACCAAATTTACTCACTCTGTTGTCATACATAATAACAATGGTAACAAGACAAAACTCAAATCAACAATTTGTATGCACAATCGTAAAATTATTAATGCCAATAAACGATCCATGGCAGTAAATCTTATTGATCCATAACTCCCACAAATTAGATACTAACAATAAAATCATAAAATATCCAAAGTGATGTTGAAATTATTATATATATGCAAGTCCAAAGCAGGCCAGAAGAAACAAGGTCTTAATGAAGGAGGGCCCTTTATCCATACTAGCTAGCTATCACGCATCATCATCTGTGGTTACCATCTCACACCTTGCTCTTGTGCTCTGGTCTATGAGTGAACTCAAAATCTATATGCACAAAAGCTCGCTCGACTTCAGGGACTTGTTCAAGCTTTTCTTGTAGCGTTTCCCCAATGTTATGGGCTTCACTTACAAGCATGTCCTCAGGCAACACTATATCAACCTCCACAAAGTAATGAGAACCAAAAGTGTATGCTCTCACCGTGTCTATGTGCTTGATCTCTTCATGGTGGTTCCATATAAGATATGTTAGTTTTGCAAGGAAATCCGGTGGTGCTGTTCTTCCAATTAGTGACCACACATTTTCAAGTACTGTCTTTGCCCATGTGCTAATTGTATATAATGCTATCTGCATTCCAAGATGATTAACTAATCATGAATGAAAGAACAAGGGGTTTAACTTCTCAAATTAATTGCAAGAACTATCTATGTAAAATGAGGTATCATCAGAGGTTTCTCTCTGTTTTATGAAAAAGAAGAATGTTAATAGTAAGTTTGCATATGCTGCAAAAAAATGGAATACCGGATATAATTATCGTGGATCAATGTCAATAACGTGAAAAAGGCATATGGAAACATGAATAAAAATAAATAAATAAATAAATAAATAAGAGCACACAGGCTGAACTAATTAGCCAGAGCAAGTTTATAATTTAGAACTTATGAACTTACAATTATAGCCCCAGTAGGATCAATCCACCAGTAGAATCGGATTGCTAGAACAGCTGTTGCTAATCCAACTGTGTTTGTGACAACATCAAAGAAATGATCTTTAGCATAGGCTCTAACAATTTCATTTTTGAATCTTCGGCAATAGACCATGAGCACAAACTTCACCACAGTGACAGATACCATAATCCCAATCATCCATTTTTCCTTCTCAGGGTTCGTGTTGGGACCGACCTGCAACGAGGTGCAAAAAAACAGAAGAGATGAAAGAAGTGACTAACATTATAAGCATTTGACACAAGCATAGCCTATATTTTGTGGTAATTACTTTGCTGCATCGACTAAAAATTGCTCATATGAATGACATCAATAGACAAATAGATCCATCAATTGGAAGGTAGTTACCTTGTAGACTTGAAAAAAATTAAGCAAACCCTTTACAACTCAACTACCTCTCTGAAATTAGCAATTATTTACAAAATGACTTCATATATTTGTCAACTATTCTCACGATAAGTATCGACTACATGGTGTGATAATTTTGCATATAACGAATTGGATGAGCCTGTCACCATATTGCAGGCCCAACTGCTTGCATCCCATCTGCAGGTTTTTATATGGGATTTCCCTTCTGCCTAATCCCAAATTGGAGGACTCGGGGATATGCAGTCTCTCAAGTGTCAAAAATCTTAGATAAGTCAAGGGAAATTAGCTGATAGGTCCAAATGAGAACATCATTTTAATATATCTGCGACAAGAATAGTATAGTTCTAGCGAATTAGGATCAGTTCATTCTATGTTGCATACATGCCTAATAGTTGCCCCAAGGCATTGACAACCATGTCTATGTTGTATTGCATCAAGTACAGGAGACTTCATGCTTAGGTCCATAGTGCTTTGCAAGTAGTCCAGTTAAAAAACTATAGAATCTACATAAGAAACCAATATCTTTTCTCTAGCAGAATTCAAGCAAAAGTTTTATTTATTTATTAATTATGATTTTACACCAATCAAATAGACTATATTCCTCATTTATTGCAAAGTTTTTTAATATGTGGTTACCAATGGCTTGTTAACAAACAGCTGGATTAAATTTTGGAAGGCCAATATGAGACATTTAATTTTGAAGGACAACCATTATACAAAGTGGGCTTTTGAAAAAAATTTTAGGGTGCCGGATTGAATTTGGGAAGGCCACTACATAGAAAGTAGGATTTATCAAATTTTGGCCCTAGTAATGCTAGTACCAACCCAAATATATGCTCCTTTCTACCACACACAATTTGGCTACATATCAGTACTCACATTATGCTTGTGCCTCCTCACTATATACATTGATGGCAAAGATTTCTATCATTCCAAATGGTTATGTATAATTATCATTAACAGAGAACAATTTAAGGCCTTAAAAATCTGTCAAAGGGGCCTTCCCAGAGGGTGGATGTTAACATAGCCTGAAATCTTTCAAAACCCAACTATAGGTTAAAATGTCTCTATGCAATAAGATACTCACTAACTAACCTGTCTTTACTAATGTAGGTTAGCCAACCTTATTAACTAGACAGTGAACCAGGTCAAACTCACATACCTTTGCCATAAGTTGCCTAGCAGATTCAAGCAATATTTGTAATCCAAGAGTTGCCATTACTGATGCAAAAACAACAATACCCTGCAAATTGAAACCTAATTAGTGTAGATCCATTGAAAGGGGAAAAACTGATGTTACAGACATCTTTTAGAATGTGTGATGTGTACCATGCATGATCGTTTTGAAGTTAAATGCGAATATTAACTTGCATGGGAGGCATATACAGAGTCCTAACAGTATCACAGTCTTCTCTTATCTCTATTGTTTTATGGCTGACCCTCCTCAAGGTATGATGGCATGAAATATCAAAACATGCATGTGACTTGCTCAGCTAATAGAAAGGGACATTACATAACAGGTTCACCACTACTAAGACATCACTCCACTACCCTATGTTACGCGGGCTCTTCAAAATAAATCATGTGTCTTACTCCCGACACTCAGACAAGGGTATGGGATATGTGTCAGATACTTTTCAAATGACACTTATATAATTATATATAAAACTATCATTATATATACATATTGTTGTATAATTGGTATAAATGTCTTTTTAACACTGTAAGTTACATAGAGTACCATTTTTTTGCCGAGTCCCTAAATTTATGGTTTGACGAGTCCAACCTCTAGATACATACTTGCACCCAACATCTGTACCAAAGTCCATATAACATAGCCACTACCCTTTACCAGGGCAAGTGAGGAAGGAAACCATGAGGTGAAATCAGATGTATGTCCAAACCACTGAATTGCAAATTCATAATTTGTTTGCATCTTTATTCACATATGCAATATAAGGCATTCACTTTAAGGTTTCATCAGGAAATCTATGAACTTCAATTTTATAATGTTGACTATTTCTGGCATTGAATTCCGCCAAGGTTGCTTAACAACTCCGCTGGTCCCAAGCCCGGGTAAAAGATGAGGGTTGTGTGTTAGCTAGCTGACAACCAACACGTAAAAAAGCGGGTCGAATCCTCTATGACATTGTTGGCACATAAATTTCAACAAATTTATGTTAAAATTTCAAATACGATCAATCAGTCAATGACACGTATAGAGCCTATGATAGGAATGTTATAAGTAATCACTTCCTAAAAAGATCAATATGATCCATTGAAGTGCATAAATAAAACAACGTCGTATCTCAAGACGTTATTCAAAATGTTCAATTGACACGTGGAACCTACAAAAGATGGCACCTGTAGAGCCTACAGCAAAGACACCACACAGGATGAAACCCCAAAGATCAATCCGGTTAATCAGATATACAATTAATCATATAGCGCTATCATTCAAAATTCAAATGGCGCTATCATTCAATTTGAAATTCAAATTAAGGATGAGGCATTCTTATCACCTGAATGGTCCTCTATAAATATGAGTACCATCACACGAGATTAGGGATCAGAAAATCAGAAGTGAGAAGATCAGAGAGAGAGAGAGAGAGAAATCAAGAGCTAAAGAAATCGTTACAAGAAAGAAGAAAAGAAGCCTAGAGAACTCAAGAACCTACACTACAAACGCAGAATGGTGATGAATAGGTAAAAGGTTCCAAACCCAAGAATTGTACTTTATATTCAAGGGTTCAAAATCCATAACAATTTTAATAAAATATTTATTTTTCTTAAATTGTCTTATGTTATTGATTATGTTCGTCATAGATAGGAGGTTTCATTTATAGAAAATGTGTAATTAACGATCTGGAATAAAGAACAAAAATAGGACCATGCTATTCAAATAATCAACACTGTGCAGTCCAAAAACTAAACAGTGGACATTTATAACATAAAATTTTGAAATGTGTTAAAACACTTCATGTCTCAAAATTATGTGTTGAAACACCTTATGTCTCAAAATTTGTGTCTACAGACATGAAGCCTATTACTCTGAATCGATTAAATACTAGGTCGTTTCCTTTATACTAATGGAAAAGCCTTGGATAGAGTTGAGTGGAGAAAAAGATTCATGTGGCGACCCATTTGATGGGACTTAAGGCTTGGGTTGGTTTGATTTGGTTGGGTTACTATTTCTGGCATTGAATTATACAAGGGCCCTTTGGTATCACATCTTTGCATCTCCAAATGCATGATTTGTCATATATGGGACTTTTATTGCAAAAGTAGAGAAAATTTAGCATAGCAACTAAAAATATGTTGGAAAAGGCATTTTACTACTGTCATCTTTGTTGGTCAAGAAGATGGAAGAAAGGAGAACTGAAATTTAAAATCTTGACACTATTAGCTTTGGAAAGTTGTAGCTTTTATAAACCAATCTGGTTCTTGACGTACCAAACAAGGAAACTGTCTATATGATACGAGACACAAAGTGCTGCATGAATAAGGATCAACAATCCATAGAGAGCTCCACACTCTGAATCATAACAAAAGAAACTGATGCACACCCTGGAGGAGTAAAGATAGGTTAATAGAGGAGGTTGAAGCATGAAAGATTATTAATACTTTGAAGTTGTTCCCAATATCATGAACTCAGGCCTTGTGTTGAATGTGGGTAATTTTTAGAGCACTTACCACTGGTTGCATCCTCTTCTTTCCAATTGGATAGTGATACTGGTTTGGGTTTTTCATGGCATGAGCAGTGAACCACAGAATAAACCCAGATAAGAGGTCCAAGAGAGAATCCAGGGTTGATGCAATAACTGCCAATGATCTGCTCTCAATGGAAGCAAATACTTTTGCCATGAAAAGCACCAAATTAGCTATATTTGACACATTTATAGCCATTCTCTCACTCTGGGCAAGATGCTTTAGCTCATCCTGAAAAAGAAGTTAATATATTAAGAAGACAGCAATATCCCTCATTCAGCAAATAGAAAGTTTGAAGTGATAGTAATTGTAGTGTATAGTCTGGTAGTCAGATCATGCAAACCATAGATTTCCCGCATCTTCCATCACTCAGATCAAGAGTAACATTAACCAACAAGGATAGGGGCCATATCTTATTATTCTTGGCTTTATCTATGCAACCAAACTCAAAAAATTATCCCCTACCTGTTTCATAAGAAGCCATGTAAAACCTATAATAGCTTTTTTGTTGATAATTATCAATTTACACAATAAATCATAAAGAACTAACTCAGCTTGGAGCTGAACCCACAGAGTACGCCCACCATTTGTAGGCACCAGCATATTGCAAAGTCAGGAGGTTCTATCTCATTGTATCCAAACTTTAACTTAGTCATGTCTAATTTTCACATATCAATACTTCAAGCAATGTATCAATCTATATATATATATAGAGAGAGAGAGAGAGAGAGGAGAGAGAAATATTATATAAATCCTTTAGTAAATAACAGAAACAACAGCAGAAGCATTCAAGCATGAGTGACCTAAGAACTTACATCTGTTAGATTTCCAGGCAAACCACCTGATGTATTCATAGTTTCCATCTCATTGAAGCCTACAAGGAGACTTTCTTGCTTTTTGTAATATTCTGCAATCTTGCCTTGCTTCCCTGGAAGAAGAAATAAAGGAATATAATTTTGCATGAAGAATTTTCAAATTTGAGGGAACAAATTTTTAATCAAACAGTTCACGCATGTTAAACCACTTGTGCACAATTTTTGCATGTATGGCGAAGATCTTTGAATGGAATTATGTCTATGATAAATTATTATTGTAAAATCCAAAAATAGCAGACCTCCATCTGAAATGCAGAAAGAATGAGGGAAAGCAGGGGAAAATGTTCAAATGTCCTTGAATTCCTGTATTAAGCTTTTTCACACTACTCTTCTATTTTCTTCAATCTTGCCAAGATCCAACTGAAGACAGTGCCTAATATAGTTCACATGACAGAATGATTACCAAATGATCTGTCTTTAGGCTGATTTGACATTCTGGCAGAACATATATTTTACTACTTTTTCTTTATAGGATGAAGTTTTTTAACTATCATCTTTTTGGATTTCAGTCTTCAAACCTTTTAGAGGAATCCCACAGTGTCTCTAGAGAGATATGAGGGTAGTGTGTGATCTGCAGTGCCAGAATCTGATTGTTTTTTGTTTTGTTTATGCTGTTCTTTTCTCAGAGCATTTCATGCTCTCCCGTTTCTCTTGTACTTCTCTTCTTTTCTATTATTATTTCTTTTGTTGTCAATAAAAAATCAAATCAAACCTTAAGTCCCATCAAATGGTATTAACTACATGAATTCTTCTTCTTCATTCCACTCTATCCAGGGCCCATATTGTTAGTCAAATTAAAAAAATTCATATCTCTAATTACTACACTAGCCCACGTCAATCTAGGCTTGCCCTGTCTCCTAACACTTCCATCTACCGTCATTGTATCGCATCTCTTCACTAGTATCTCTGTTGGTCTCCGTTGTATATGACCAAATCATCTCAATCTATTCTCCCTTAACTTATCTTCTATCGGCACTACTCCCTTAACTTATCTTATCTCAATCTATTCTCCCAACATTCCATCTCATACAACATTGTTGGTCTAATAGCCGTTCTATAGAACTTCCCTTTTAGTCTAGTACGTATTCGTTTATTGCACAGTATCCCAAACGCACTCCTCCACTTAAGTCACCCCACCTTAATTCTACGGACTACATCCGCTCCAATCTCCCCAGCCATTGTTATAATCGATCATAAATAACGAAAATGTTCACTTTTAGATAGTGCTTAGTCCTCAATCTTCACTTCTCCTCTACTTTTATTATTACTATTACTAAAATTACACTCCACATACTCTATCTTAGTTCTGCTTATCTTAAATCATTTAAATTTAAGTGCTTTTATCCAAATCTCTAACTTAGTGTTAACTCCTTCTCTAGTCTCATCCACTAACACAATATCATCTGCAAAAAGCACACACTATAGCACATAAAATGGCAAGGGACATCATGAATAAAATATGATTATACAACACACAAATCTTTTAACTACAAGTCTACAAAACAAGATGCAACATGTAATATGGTTAACCAACCAACTCCAAAAGAACTTCCCCACATTGCTAGCTATTTGTTTAATTCTCTATTTGCATAAACACACAATGGGCGAAAGAATTAAACCTCTCGAGTTTTCTTCCCTCATCACTCAGGGTCCCAAATTGCTAATCTTGAAAATGGTCCCGAATCTTGACAGAAAAATCCAAGAGCTCTTCAAATAAGAAAGATGTTAGCTCCACAATGCAAAGGCAGCAAAGAACCAACACACATGACTTGCAAATTATTCAGTGATTTGGAATAAGTTTGACATAGGACAGGTAGGGGAAGACTCTTTAAAGTCGTGAGTCCAAAATTAATATATAACAACAGAAAATCTAGGCTTTTAAGGTTGAAAATATGGCTTATAATTGTGGTTGAAAATATGGTAAACACAGACTTTCTAAGGGTTGGTATGGGGTGATAAAGAGGTAAGGGTTTCAGCATGAAAACATAGGATTTTTTGGCACTATTGTTCGGGATTTTTTTTTTTTTTGGATCAACGAGATTGTTCGATGTTGTGAACAATACCCAAGAAAAATAACTTTGCATTGAACAATATAGCATGATTATTTAGGATCAATGCTCAGCCTAAATAATCATAATATAAGACTCTACTAAGCATAGAAACATGATTACACATGGTTTCAAATATTCTGGTTAGTCATATACTGGCTCACAATGGAAAAAAATAGCATTGATGGACTAAAAGGCCACAGAAAACAAGAAAGAAGCACCCTTCTAAGTTTACTATCATTGATTTACCACCTCATCTAAAATAATGGAAAGGGGTCAAGACAGGGCACTTTGAAAACTTATGACTATTGATTGCTTAAGAATCTTAAAACTACCACAACATTGCCTTAGACTTAACCGAAGATATGGTTTTTAATAGAGGTAACCATATGGAACGAATAAATTGTAGCGGACCCAAGTAATTGGGATGAAGCCTTATTGAGTTGAGTTGAGTCAAGTCTAATGATACTACCATATCATCAAACAAAACAACAAAGCAAATCATGTACTATTTTCTAGCAGCATTAATTTTATGCTATTCTAACCAGGACTGGACCACATTGATATGATGCATTATAACTTATAGTGTCCATTTTTGGCTGCAATACAAGAGGCCATCTTTCCTGACCAAGTCTTTTAACTTGCAAAATTCACTAGCAAATTAAATCAATCTTGTTTTTCGAGGTACAGATCCGGCATACCAAATTCTTAGAGTACTTTAGTAATTGAGTCTAACTATGTCAAATTATTTGTTTAATATATTTCAGTATTATGCCCCAAACCAAAACAAATGGAAAATATTAAAATCAAAAAGAAGAGAAAAAAAATTGATATCTATACCATCTCTGTTTTCAATGAGCCGCACCCATGTTTTCAACTAACAAATTAACTGCAAGCATACCCCAGGTTGTTCCTAAAACAGAAAGGAACAAGTAGGCGAGAGGTCCAATTATGTGAGTTGTGCATCTCATCATAGGTGGTGCTAGTTCGATTGATGATCCGAGCCGTTTATTTTATAGATTTGTGTGTATAAACTATTCCTGAAAAATAATTTGGTAGGCTTGTATGGGTAGATTATTATTCCTGAAAATTAAAACCATTTTTGTGGGGATGATGAATAATCAAACAGCCTAAAATATAAAATACAAATAATGGTGGTGGGACCCCGGTGAGGTTACATTACATTACAGGGGCTAATTAATTAGAGATGACAGAACGTCTCTCCAACTTGAGAGAGAGAGATAGACAGATCCGATCCAACTACTGAAATGGGTTCACCAAACCCAAACTTCATCGTAAAGTTTCGGACTCTGAAACCCAAATGTCATCAGATGAGAGCGGTAGCAAAATAGCATAAAAATAAAAAAGGGTTCATTCCATATATGTATATATATATATATATATATATAAATGCATGTGAGTGAGAGAGAGTGAGAAAGTTGATTCAGTTACTAGGAGGGGGAATGAGGCGGCGGAAACTGAAAGAAGAATGGTGATCGCGACGGCGTTGAGGAGGAGGCAAATTGAACTCTTTGAGGTTGAGTCTCCATGACGATGATGACGTCTGCTCTGCCTCTGCCGAGACCTCAATCTCATTCATATTATTAATAATCATATTATCACCACCACCACCACCACCACCACCACCACCGTCGTCGTCGTCACTTCTACTAGTAATACCGCTACTTTCCTCCATTGCCATCATTAATATTAATATATATGTATACTCTCTTCTCTCTCTCTCTCCAGCACCACCACCACCACCACTCTGGAAAATCAGTACTAGGGTAACTTTATTTATAACCTTTTACGATTTCACTCTTGAGAGTGCCTTTTAAGCCAACAACAGCAATAATAATGATAATAATAATAATAATAATAAACAGAGAAATAAGAGTATCGTATTGTGTGTCAAGCTGCACAGGTGACACCTTAGATAGAGTCGAACATGATTCCTTTTTTTATATAGCAGAATTACGCTAACAGTCTTCCTAATTTGAAATTTGTATTATTTTAATTTTTGATTTTAAATTTTTTAATTATAATATTTTTAATTTTTAATTTTATTCTAAATAAAAATAATTAAAGATATTTTTTTATAAACTGTTTATTTCAAAGATAAAATAATTATACAATTTTTTTTATATTAATTAATTTGTATGTTGTTTGAAATGTAATAACTTTTTTTAATGAATAATGCTAGAATACTTTTTATTATAAAGTTCTATTTGATTTGTTTTTCATAATCTATTTTTAGAATATTTTTTAAGAAATTAAAAATTAAATTAGTAAAAAAAATTTAAAATACATTATTTTTATATAATTTCATCTTTTGAGAAGGCATAAATAATTTTAAAATTTTTTATATTTATTTTCATTAAATTAATTTTTATTTTTTCAAAATTCAAACATGGCAACCACTTTGAGGTCATTATTAACCAATTCATTAAGGGTTGGTTTGGGATATTCTAAAAAAGTATGCTTTTTGACTTATTAGTTTATATGAGTTGGGTTTGATGTGATGTGTTAAAGATATGATGTGATTTAAATAAGATGATGTGACTTAAATAGAATAGTGACTTTTTGACTTTTTGTATTATTTAATTTATGCCAAACCAACCCTAAATCAAAAAATTACAAAATTTAAAATATTTCATATATTAAATATTTCGATTACACATTAAACCTAAATAATCATCCAAAAATATCTCTTAACAACAAATACAATCATCTATTACATGATAACTATCAACAAATATTAACAAAAATAACCATTCATTACATGATTATAATCCAAACACATACTAAAAATTAATTTGGCAAAAAAATAAAAATGTAAAAAAATTATTATTTTTATATAATTTTATCTTTGGTACATAAAAATAATTTTTTAAAATTCAAAAATAATTTTTTGATATTTATTTTTATCAAATTAATTTATATTTTATCAAATTAACGATTTTGCCCTTAAATGAAACAATAGTATCTTCAATTATTTTTATTTGAAACGAAATTCAAAATTTATAATCAAATATATCATAGTTGAAAGATTAAAGACTAAAGTAACACACATTCCAAATTACATTACATGTACCATTAATGTAATTCACCCTAAATTATTTGTATCAACTCTCATTTTTACCTCTTAATTTAAAATTTACATATATACAAAGTAAGGTCCTAAATTATTTATAATATAAAATTTTGTAATGACGTTATCCTTGTATCATTTTATCTCTAAACTATTGGAGTAACTATTAGAATATCGTTCTATTCTCTAGAAATGTACAATTATACCTTCAACTATTAAAATTTCACACCTCCTAGTCTGGTTAATGAAAAAAGCGAAATGATGAAATTATCAGTAAGTATTAGAGTATCGTTCTATTCTCTAGAAATGTACAATTATACCTTCAACTATTAAAATGTCACACCTGACAAAAGTGAAATGATGAAAGTATCCCAGCTATTCTATATCTCAGAGACTTTTCGGCCGTGTGTGGCTTGGCTTTGAAAAAATAATTTTGGGGAAATTTTTTGAAAATTTTGTTTAGTTTGTAATTTTTTTCAAAAAAATTTTAAAATTACTTTCTTTCCTACACATCAATCAATAATTTTTTCTCTCTTCTCTCTCTTTTTCAATCACTTTTTCCCCGACATACATCTAATCAATTACAACAAACTATCAAATTATCCAAAACTCTCAAATTTTAAAACTATTTTCAAAATATATAACCAAATAAATTACAAAAATTTCTAAACTCTCCTCCCAAAATATTTTTTAAAAACTTATCTCTCAAAATCAAACCAAACAAGTCCTTCATCTCTTTAAAGTTCATCAAAAATCATTACTTTTTATTATTATTATTATTTTAAATCCACGAGAAATCCCAACTTATTTCCTTGAGCACTCTCATCTCTCCTCTTATATTACCTCTTTACTCAAAATAAAAAAAAATATTCTATCAAAATACATTCTCAGTAATTCCCATATCCAACTCCCTCCAAATATATAAGTATTACTTTTAAGTCACCCAGAATTCCCTTTATATCTGATAAATTCTTATTTTATTTCGTGTAGAAAGCACGAAAGATATCCTCCTCGACATCTCCCCAAATGTCCCGTGAAAGTCTTAGAGCTAAAAAAGAAAAATGTGTAAAATTAACTTGACCAATCGTCCGGCCGATCGACCGCCCCTCGTTGCTTTCCTCGGCTCCTTGCTATAGTGTTGCATGTTGTGCTATTGCATTTGTTTTTATTATTTTATTATTTAAAAAATATTTAAATTTAAAAGTAATTAAAAATATTATTTTAATATAATAGAGAAAGAGTAAAGAATTTGTTGGGGAGAGTAGATAAAAAAGTAATTCCTAAAATAGTAAATAAATTTTTTAATAATATTTTAAAATAAAATTTAGATAGTATAAATTTAGATATTTTTATAAGAATGCTCTTACCACCCTGCTCTTTAAAAAAAAAAAAATACATAATAAATTATACTTATTTTTCTACTATAAAAATAATATCATTATAAAAAATATTCTCATGCTTGATGCAATTATTTCTTGTGTTGTGTGTCATAATAAATGGCAAATTACATTAATAGTTTCCATAGTTTAAGACTTGTGTCATTTTAGTCCTTAAATTTTCAATTGTGACACGTTTGAGCATGAATTTTGAATCTTGTTTTAAATAAGGACAATTGAACATACGATTGCTTAATTTCAAGGGTAAAATCGTCAATTTAATAAAATATAAACTAATTTGACAAAAACAAATGTAAAAAAAATATTTTAAAATTTTTAAAAATTATTTATACCCACCAAAGATAAAATTATGTAAAATTGATAAAAATTACATGATTATTTTTTAAAAATTAATTTTTCATGATCATCATCCAAATACATAATAAAAATTAATTTGGTAAAAAAAAATGTCTAAAAAATTTATTAATTTTATATAATTTTATTTTTAGTAAGTAGAAATAATTTTTAAAAATTCAAAAATAATTTTTTGACATTTATTTTTGTCAAATTAATTTATATTTTATCAAATTGACGAATTTGCCATTGAAAAATCTAATAGTATCTTCAATTGCCCTTATTTTGAATAAGATTCAAAATTTATGATCAAATGTGTTACAATTGAAAATTCAATGACCAAAGTGACACAAATCCCAAATTATAGGGATCGTTGGTGTAATTCACCCCATAATAAAATATTATCATAATTATAATTTTTATAAGAGAAATCACTATTCAGGAGGAATTTTAAAAAATTATTACACAATGATAAAAATAATTATGATTTTAATTATTAATATTTATAAAATTTATCATTTTTTATGATATATTTTTGTAAAACACCACTGATACATAAATCCCTTATTTTTATACATAATTATGGGTGTTTAGGAAGAGAGTTTTTTTGTAAGTTTTTTTAGTTATAGGATATTATTAGAGAATTTTTTTTTTTATATTTGAGAAGATAGTTGGATTTTTTTATGGTTGAATGTAATGTTTGTGAGAGAAAAAATAAAATGATTATAGGCTTTGATATAATATTTTATTTGAATTTATTTTTTAAAATTTTATAACTAATTTATCTTTTAATAAAAATAAATAAAATTTTCCTCCCCAAATACCGCCATTGTAAAAATATATATATTTTTCTACCTAGACCACTTTAAATGTAATTTTTTCAAAGAATATTGTCACAATCTTTTGAAGGAGACAATCCCGGAAGCTACCTCCGCACTTTCCAGAAAGGGCAGAGGACGTACGTAGTGATAGAGAGAGAGACGGCGATTCAACCTGCATTACATCTCGTCAGAAAAAAAAAAATTTACACAAATATGGATCACAACTTTTCACTTGTATTTTATTATAAAATTATTTGCACCTCTGTTAGTAAAAAATTGGCTCCCGATTGATGGTGATTAGTCAATAGACTTAAATAAATTTTAAATAAGGATAAATTACAAACACCCCCTCGAGATTTAGTAAAAATACAGATTTCCTCCTGAGGTTTGAAAAATTACAAATTCCTCCTTGAGGGTCAAATTTTCATAATAAATTAGGAAAAATTAGGGGGAAATCTGTATGAAAATAAAAACCCTATGGGGCAATTTGTTATGAAAATGTAAACCTCAGGCGGCGGGATGTAATTTCTCAAACCTCAGGAGGAATCTGTATTTCACCAAACCTCGAGGGGGGTGTTTGTAATTTGCCCTTTAAATAAACATAAAATATCAGACTTTATAATTGAATTATATGTCTTAAACAAATTAATGATTTTTCTTGAGGTAATTAAATAAAGAAAAAATGGAACAGAACATAATATTTATTTATTCAATTAAACTATCACTTGTTATCAGTTACAAAAACTTAAACAATAACAAATAAATAAAAAAATATAACAATCAACAGAAATGGGAGTTGGAAAAATCTATCACAAATTTACTCATGACAAATGCTAAGTTTAACTACTCCTAAATAAATATCACGTTTTGTGAATGGTGGTTGAGATGATTAATCTTCTACATCCAGCTCTCTTTTGTACTTGACTCTTTGTTCTGAGTTTCCTTGATTTCCTACATTTTTTTATGCTTATCCCCACATTTTAAGAACTGTTTCCTGGAATTTTTGATTTATTCCTTGATTTTCTGCCATCATCTTTCTTGTCCTTCCTTCTTCAGCCTAACCTTATGCCGCGTCAGCTATTTTAACCAATCTTTCCACGTCATCCTTATGCCTTGCGAGCATTCCGTCGATGGAAGATTCCTAAATTTTAGTACTAACAACCTTATATAATTTTGTAATTTTTTTTTTTATCTTATTGCGTTAAAATCCTCCCCATTCCATTCCATACATCCCACAAACATTTACATCATGTTTGTTTTTTTTAATGGTAGTATTATTTATGTGGTTGTGTGTCACGAGTCGACTCTTTTAGAAGCATAGTATAATTTTTTTATCCACGTGACGCTCAAATTTCATCAAATTTAAAACCGTCATACTTCTTTGACAAATTGAGTATTAATAATCTCACCTGTTTTGAACATTAGTGTCTAATGTTTTGTTAATCAAACAATTCCCGTGAAGGAAACTCCGTCTTTATCCGGTTGTCACAAGTAGACTTGAAACCAAGTGTACCAAGAAAAACACAAGTGGAATAATCTAACTCTCCCAATATGATATATGGGCGTTGTTTGGGAAGAGGAATTGGAGGCTATTATAGCCTCAAACGAGAAAATAGCCCAAAAGCCCTACTATTCACCCTTTTTTATTTAAAAAAAAAAAAAAAAAACAGCCTCTGTTGCCGTGACAGTGTAGGGCTAGCTTACACTGTCAAAGTGTCAAACATACACATCACTTGGGAAATTACATATTTGCCCCTTCACATCAATTTAAAAAATTATAATTTTAGGGACAAAATTGTCATTTAACTTCAAACATCATTTCAACATACTTTTCAATACAACAACTTAAATAAAAATTCATCTCATCTTCCCAAACACAAAAATTAAAATAATTTATTAAAATAACTAAAAAATCTCTAAAATAGTCACTTCCCAAACGAGGCCATAAAAATTTTACCAATTTAGTTAAAAGTGCCAATTATGAGGTGAAACGATCTATTAATATAAGGGAGGGTCTTTCAAAAATAGAACAAGTGTTAGAATTCGTTCAATTGACTTATTCAAAAAATTGATCATAATGAGTATATAAATCAATAGCGGCAAGAAAAAATTTATACCAATGAAGGAAATAACAATATGAAAAACATGATAAGGGTTCTCTACAGGAACATTGTAATGCAACTAGTTTCAAGTTGTTTTGGGTAAAAAAATTTACGAGTCCCAATTTCATTATCTCTACATTTTTTTTTAGTAACGATGGAATCCACTGAATCAATTCAAATTGAACCTACATAATCTCTTGTGATACTATATGCATGCATGTCCATCAACCCAAACCCATCTTATTTGATTAAAATTTAATTAGTTATTTAAGCTAAACAGATTTCAGATTCAAGTGAGCTCATATTTTTTAAGATTGCATTGCCAACACCTAGGCCACAAAGCACTGAAGTTTGTGTGGTTCCTTGGTATGTATATTTATATTTTTGGTATAATAATTAAGGGTTGTTTGGGGTAGCTTCACTGACTTAATTGGTTAAATAAATGAAAAAGTGGAAAGTATGGTTGTCATTTATTAAAAAAATAAAAAAGTCAGGCAACTTTTTAACTCAGAAAAAAAAAAAAAAAAAAAAAAAAAAAAAAAAAACAACGGGTCCCACTACAAGACTCCTACAAAATTTCAAAAAAAAAAAAACAAATGTTCTACGTGACTCTTTCAAATTTACAAGAATTCAAAAGACCGCCTAGAAGCTTCACTCTACAAGTCGCGCTCCAACAGAAAAAGACAGAGACCATAGAAGATAAAAGATTCTCTTCAGATATCAGAGAAATGCACGCCAAGAAAAGACAAAAAAGATTTTTGTAGATATTTTGTGTCTGTAATTATTTGAGTCTGTCAGTGATAAGGATTTTCCTTCACTCACTACTTTAATAAAGTGGATATCTCTTATCCTGCTTTATTAAAGAAAAGCTGTGAAAATCTTTATACGTGTCTTATAATAAATTATAGTGTCAAAATTTTGTCAAAAAAGAAGGATTGAATGATATGCGATGGGGCCCAAAGCAGTACCCGATATCATTATCCTAATCTTTATTGATAAAATTTATCTATATCCAAAATAGTAATCTAAGTCAAGCACATAATTGTGTACATTTATAGGTTTTGTCTTTATGTGCATCCAAATCTCCAAATATGTAAGAAAAAGGTCAAAAAGCCTAAGGTATAGGCTAGTCTAGACTTTGTCTACTTAGGAAAAATTAGTCGTAGGCAAAGATTGAAAGTTTTGTTTTATTTTCTTTTTAGGTTGTATAAATTGGCATGTTGGCCAACAGATTAAGCAGAACGAAAAAATACAGAGAACACACCACTTCACTCTGCTTTGTAATTTTCAACCCCTCTCAAAAAACCTCTAAGTGTATTTTCAGAGTTTCAGAGTCTGTAATATAATCTTTGTAAGTATATTTCTTATTAATATGAAGTGTGAGTAGTTTCTCTTTTTCCTTAAATATTTCGAAAGGGTAACTCTTCTATTCTAAAAATTTATTTTCTTTTTGGGAAAAATTAAGTTTATGGAATGCTTGTTTGCTCATTAATATTACATGCTTTGAACCTTCAGAGTATCTTCGCTTTTCTAATTTGTTCTTGAGTGACCTTAGTCAAGAGCCCGCTTGAGCCGTGGATAGGCGTTGGAGGCAAATTGTAGGCGAAAGGAAAAGTAAAAATTAGAGAATAAAAATATACTATGTTGAATGAGGCTTAGTCTCAAGGTGGGAGTACATGTAATGAAAATAAAGATTTCATAAAAAGAATTTTTGCCATAGAGAATAATTTTAGAATAAAATGAGAGCAACCCGAGTAAAAATATTAAGGAAATATTATATAAGAATTTCAAAAATCAAAAATTCCTATGCCCCTAGAAGTAGACAATAATTTTCAAAAAACCCAAAATTCCTTAGACGTAGACTTTAACTTTCAAAAAATCCAAAAATTTAGTTGATATAGATTTTAACTTTCACTAGACTTAGACTTTAGAAATCCTAGACTTAGACTTTAGTTTCATAAAATCACAAAGTTTCTTTGCCCTTAGATGTAAATTTTATTTCCAAAAAAAAAAAAAAAAAAAAAAAAAAAAAATTAAAAAACTAAATCAAAAAATTAGTATATGCCCTTAGACGAAGATCTTAGGAATAAAATTAAAATTAATATTGAGTTAATACAAGAATTAGAAGATCAAAAATTTAGATATCAGTTTCTTTTATCCTTAGCTTCTTACAGATCCCTAGAAGATTACAGTCTAAAAAATCAATTTACATATCATTAGCTTCTGGTAGATCTCTAGAAAATTACAGTTTAAAAATTTCTCAGATAAATAGACAGCTAACTATAAATCAAGAAGCCTTAAAATTAGCTATACAACAGCTAGAAGACCTTTTAGCATAACTGTAGAATTAGACAGATAATTCTCAGCCCAATCCCAAATAGTGGTAGACCACTAACTCACAACCCAAAAAAAATGGTATCAGAGCAGTGTTCGGTTTTAGGACAATTTTAAAGTAGTTTATGCATTTTGCTTATGGTAATAGAGTAGTTTTTATTTTTGGAGATTTTAGTTATAAATTTCATTTTATAGTAGCTTTTAATAATTTTAAATTAGGAGTTAATTTTGTGTATGAAAAGAGTAGAGTATCTAGATTTAGAAATCAGCAGCCATAACCATCGCCATAGCATAAATAAAAATAATTTCCGTTGTAATTTTGAAATTAGTTTTACACATCAGCTTCATAGTGAAAATAATCCTCAGTTAAATAGTATTATAGATTATCAGATAAATTTTGCAGAAAATATTAAAAAGGACATAGATAAAATTAGTAATCTTTTTATTTCATCCATAGAACATCTTCGTAATAATCGCAGTTTAATTAGAGATCAAGATAAAAAATTAGATTATATCCAAGATCAGTGTAGTTCCATCCTACAAAAGAGAATAGATTTAAACTTAGAAAAATTTCCCACTAAGCTAGAAATAGAAACATTAATTTCAGCTACAACTCAAATAGCTAAACAAATAGAACAGATTAATCAGATTCAAGATAATTTAAAACAGAAATTAGAAATTTTAGAACAATTAGTCAGGTCTTAGTTTATGAGCAGTGATAAAAAGGCTAATAGAGATTACCAGACAATTTTAAAACAAGCAGAAGATTTTCATAATATTCCAGAAGGAATTAGTATTTATCAAGGAGTAAGTCAATCAGATAAAATAGCAGTAAGACAAAATAATATAGAAATTTTATTTTTAATCAGATTGTGTGAAAAATTTGACTATCTTTTAGAACAGATACATAGTTTAGAAAATCGTCTAGCCACTTTAGAAAAAACAATACTTCAAAAAGGAAAAGGAGTAGAAGACAGACCCCAATCTCAGATAAACGAAGAAGATATAGCTAAATATTTTGAAAAGCTTAAATTACCACCAAAGAAATCAACTTGTAGAATTTACAGAAAATAAAAAATGTTTAAACAGCTAATTAAAGGTAGCAGTAGTAAAAAGCGTAATAATGATGAAGATATTAAAGTAGAAGAATTTATAGATGTAGATCAACAGATAGAAAAATTTAAGAAAGAAAAATTAGAATTAATTCCAGCTAAATATGTGTATAGACTAGGAAAGATACATAAAAAACAATATTTATTTAAACATTATGGTGAACAAATGATTAGTGTAACTCAGGAAGATGAAAAAATAGAGCTAAATTTAATAGAAAGAGAAAGTTATAAATATGCAGTAAATGAACACCTTAAAATGACTCACTTAGGATTAGTAGTGGTAGGAGTTAAGGCATTAACCAGAGAAAATTTAGGAACCAAAGTTTTTGTATGTCTTTATGATGATAGATTTAATGATGTAGGACAAAGTCTTTTAGGCAGCTATGAATTAGATATGAATTCTAAAGGAGGAATAGTTTATTTTACACCAGATTTCTTATTACCAACCTCAACCTTTCATAAAAAGATAAAAATAGGAATAAAGAGTAGAGGATACAAAATGAAAAAAGGAGAAAAGAATTTATTAGTTTGCACAGGATTTTTAGGATTAGCAGTTTCAGAAAGTAATACTCACTATAGACTTACAAATGATCAGATAGTTAAGTTATTAGGCGCAAAAGGTATAAAAGCATTACCAGCTAAAAAATTTAATTCAGAAGATAATGCAGCATTAGATTGGAAATTAGGAGATTTTTTAGGACAAAAGAGATTAGCCCCTCAAGATAATTTATTATATCAGGCAGCAGATGGAAATTATGCAGTTAGATTTACTCAGTATACTTATGTAGCACCAGAAAAATTCGAAGATGATGAATTTAGTAGTATAGACAGAGAAGAAAATCAAGATAATCGTAGTGAAGTAAATCAACTTTATGTAATTACAGAAGAAAAGACAATATCACAAAACAAGATATATAATATTGATGAGATAGATTTAGAAAAATTTACCCTAGAAGATATGAACAAAATATTAGATGCTAGATATGATGAATACTTAGCCAGAGGAGATACCCATGACGAAGCAGTATCATTTTTAGATCAAGAATTTCATACAGAATATGTAGATGATATTATAGAAGATATTATACATCCCAGCAAAATATTTAGAATACCAGAAAAACCTAAGGTAGAAGATATTAAAATATTAGAACAATTTCAGTTAGAAGATACTTTTTATATGAATACAGAAAGCACAGGAACTAGTAACCCACAACCAACTGTACAAGATCTCGTAGAACCAATACAGTATGCAGTAGGAGGAAGAAGGCCATTAGCCAGCTCAGGACGTAGCGAAGCAGACCCAAACAAAAGCTATAAATTTCATGGAAAGCGTAGACAACCAGATATGAGTATACAATTACAGCCAGCTAATAACCAGGGAACCCTTTTAGACTTAGCTAGATTCGACCCTCAGATATGGCAAGAAGTAATAGAAAGATGGGAAAAAGATGCGGTAAAAGCATGGATAAGTAACCCTTATGAGACAACTGATATGTGGGACTTTATGGAAACACTTTTAGGAGATTCAGCTTTTAATATATACTTAACATTTAAAGGAAAATATGAGGAAATAATTAGACAACTTAAGGACTTAGGAGATAACCCATGGAATTTTACAAGTTTTATAAAAGAAATACTTATAGGATATGACCCTTCTAGACGAAATACTTATACTCAAAGCATAGCATTAACTGAATTATATCAAATGACTTTAGGAAGTTGGAGATATATTGTACCTTTTAGTAAAGAATACTTAGCTATAGCAGCTAGAACAGGAAAAAGTTTTGATGAAGAGATAGGAAATAAATATTTTAAAATTACAGGAGAACTAGGAAGAGAAATAGAAAATAAATGGTCAATTTATTATACAAACTTACCAGCTCAAATAGCCTCAGGAGAAGTAAAAATAAAAGGAAGTTTATGAATAGGACCTAGAATAATTTTCACATTTCAAAGACTCAGAGAAAAATGTATAGAAGTTAAAATACAGAAAGATTTGAAAAAACAAAATTATGATTTTTGTAGCAGTGTAATATATACCCCTCAGCAATACGAAGATAAATATAATAGGAAAAAATATAAAAAATATGGAAAATATAGAAAAGATAAATATTGGAAGAAAAATTATAGAAAACCATGGAAAAGACAGAAATTCATTAGGAAAAGTAGAACTTTTAATATGACAAATTACAAGAAATTACCCCAAGATGAAAAAGATAAAAGAAAACAAAGATATGTTAAAAAACCCAACAGTAAAAAATGTAATTGTTATATATGTGGAGAACCCAATCATTTTACAAAAAACTGCCCAAAAAGATATAAGCCTAATACCAATAAGCAGATAGAAAGATTAAATATCATAGAAGACTTAGAAGAAGATATAGTCAGCATAAATAGTGATGATTCAGATGTATATAGTATAGTCAGCAATTATGAATATCAATTAGAAGCTATAAGCTCAGATAGTGATTCAGAAAGTGATACAGATGTAGATAATCTTTTAGGACAGCTTAACCAAGAAATAGGAAAGACTCAAGATATTTTCTTTATGATGGAATGTAATCCAGATACTAAATGTCAGCATAGTTTTCAAATAGGTTTAGGATTTGACACAACTAGATGCAGCTATTGTAATTGGTTTCCAGCCAGAAATAAGAGAGCTCAATGTTTATTATGTAGCATAACCTATTGTATAATTTGTGTAGAAAAATTAAACATGACACATAAGATAAGATTAGAAAATACTAGGAAAGATAACAGTATTGAAAACAGAGAATTACAACTAACAAATAAAGAATTAGAAGTACAAGTGCGAGAACTAAAACTTCAAATACGAGAGATAGAAATTAAGACTAGTTTTGACATAGAATGTTTAGAATTGGAAAAAACAAATTTAAACAAAGAAGCTAGAACAATTTCACAGTAAATACCCCTTAAAAGATAAATTAGTTGAAGATCATATGAACTCTTTAGAATTAGTCAATTTAGTTGATTCTCAAACCTTTAGTCAATACTCTCAGACCCAACCAGATAATACCTATTTACCATTTAATTACCCTGTTATACCCAAGTCCAATTTAGTCGAGATTTCTTGTGTAATTAAGTTTGTAGAAAAAACTCTTATCATAGATGCCATGATAGATACAGGAGCCACTAAATCATACATAGAACAACATGTAGTTCCACCAGGATGGAGTACAGCCTTAGCAACACCAGCTTTAGTCAGCATCGCCGATGGCACTAGACAGACATATACACATTGCATTAATGGCGCACAGATTAGTTTTCACCATCTAGGTTCTCAAGATCAGCACATCGAATGGTTTCCTTTACCCCAAGTTTGGATAGGAAATAGCAGACAGAATCACCCTTTCATTCTAGGACTTAACTTTATACTTAGTATACAAGGCGGTATGTTTATCAGCCAGCATAATATCAGCTTCTTTAAACGAACCGTTAATACCCCAACAGCTTATGCCCTTAGCACCATAGCCCATTCATCAGAGTTGCGTGCGAAGCGTGGTGGTACCATAGGAGTAGATTCAGTTCCCGCTAGGTTTTTATTTCCAAGTAGAAATATTTTTCCCGAGCTAGCCCAAATATACATACCTAATGAGATAGTAAATACCTCTTTAAATAAATTAGATATAGAAAACTATGAGCTAGAAGATTTTGAAGAAGTTCATTTTGAAGATAAAGGAGATTATTGGAACTTAGAAGATTTTCAAGAAATAGCTAATTTAGAATTAATTTTTCAAACAGTAAGAAAAATAAACAAAGAACCATCATACAAAAAGGACAGAAAATGATTTAGATGAGATAATAAGATTAGCAGAAACAACAGAAATTTTAGGAGAACAGCTCATGAAATATTGGGAGAGAAATAAAATTTTAGCCAGTTTAGATATAAAAAATAGAGATTATAGGATTACCTCAGCACAAATAGATCACACACCAGCAGATATAGAAGAGTTTAGAACTCAGATTAAAGAATTGTTAGATTTAGGAGTAATTAAACCTAGTAATAGTCCACATAGAAGTGCAGCGTTTATGGTTAGAAATCATGCAGAGATAAAAAGAGGAAAAGCTAGAATGGTAATAAATTATAAAAGATTAAATGATAATACAGAAGATGATAAATATAATATACCAGATAAAGATCAGCTTATAAATAGAATACAGACAGCAAAGATATTTAGTAAATTTGATTGTAAATCAGGATTTTGGCAGATAAAAATGGAAGAAGAAAGTATACCATGGACAGCCTTTTGTTGCCCACAAGGACATTATGAATGGCTAGTCATGCCTTTTAGATTAAAAAATGCACATTCCATATTTCAGCGTAAAATGGATAGTATATTTAATAAATATAGCTTTATATTGGTATATATTGATGACATCTTAGTCTTTAGTCCATATAAAAATAGTCACATAGATCATTTGTATATAACATTAGAAGAATTCATAAATAATGGAATAATAATTAGCAAAAAGAAGATGGTATTAAATACACCTCACATAGAATTTTTAGGAATGGAGCTAGGAGATGGAAAAATTAAACTACAATCTCATATAGTTAAGAAAAATTTAGATTATCCAGATAAATTAGAAGACACTAAAAAGCTTCAATCATTTTTAGGAATTTTAAATTATGCCAATGTACATTCCCAACCTTAGCAAAATAATAGGACCACTATACAAGAAACCACACCCACAGACAAAAATATTTTAATCAAGAAGATATAGCCTTAGTTAGGAAAATTAAGGACATTTGTAGAAATTTACTGCACCTCTGACTTCCTTTAGAATCAGAATACATAGTTGTAGAAACAGATGCAAGTCAGCTAGGATGGGGAACAATCCTGTTAGCTAAACCTAGTAAATATGATAGTAAGAATAAAGAACGCATTTGTAGATATAGTTATGGAAAATTTAAAGAAAAAGATACAACTATGACCAGCTTAGATTTCGAGATATTAGGGGTAGTCTATGCAATAAATAAATTTAGATTATTTTTGCACAAACCATTTACAATTAGAACAGATTGTGAGGCAATAGTTAGATTCCATAATAAACTTAATGAGCGTAAATTAAGTACTAGAAGATGGGCAAAATTTTTAGATTGTATAGTAGGACAAGGATATAAGGTAGAGTTTGAACACATTAAGGGTAGTGATAATAGGCTAACAGATTGGTTAAGTAGGAGAATTTATTTAGAAAAAGAAGATAACCAGTTTAACTTTTGTGCAGATAATGGAGAACAGCAAGACCATGAACTTTGGGGGATTCTCTTCCCATTCATGAAGGCGTAACAAAATTCGACCCTTGACAGAATAGAGGTAGATTCATCCAAAGAAGTTGTCTCTTAGATAACCTTTGGAATAGTCGAACCACCCGCTAAACGCCTTTCAAATTTTAAACTCTCTCAGTATATATTTTTCAAAAATCCAAAATAAACCTCTGTCAAAAAGTTTTTCTTTCTATGTAGTAGTTAAAGGAACCAAGCCTGGTATTTACCATGATTGGACTACAGAAGTAGATCCCTTAGTAAAATATTTTCCTATGCCTCAGTTTAAAGGTTTTTATGATTTTGAGTCACCAAGACCTATGCCCAAGACAAATAGGAACCGCTACCATATTAGCCAGATAGCTAAAGATTACCTGGACACATTGAGCAAGATGAAGTCAACCATCTTTGCTACCAGTGGAGCTCCAGCTAGCCAGATAATTGGAAGCAGTAGTTCAGGTAGTAGTAGCAGTTCTAACCCCCAGACAGACTCTCAAAATCCTCTCCAATTGTGCAGACATTGTGAAAGCCTCACCAGAAATTTCAAGAAAATTATGGATAAAGGCAAAAGAGTCAGTGAAGAGCTAGACCAGCTCCGAGACGAAGAAAAACAATTGAGAGCAACCATTCGAACCCTAACCAGTCAGCTTAAAAAATTAGCTCCAGAAAGAACACCAACCTCCTTAACTAGCCCAGAAATTAAACAACTCACCAGCGAGGAATTTGACCAATTGAGTGCTAGAATGTATTTCTTCAGACATTCTATCATTCGATCCCTCTGTGAGAAAAGCCAAATAATAGAAGACCTAAAACCCTATATTTATACTTTAGCCGAAGATAGCAGAAATAACGAGTTAGTTATTATTCAGCAATTTCTTCAGAATCTCTCAGTAGCAAGAGTAGACTTCCACCCCGGATTAGCCTATCAATGGACATACGCTTATAAAGAAGAAGAGCAGCCCTGCCGAGATGAAGAAAACTGCAGCAGAATGCTTGGAAGATGTCAGTGTAACTTAGACTTCAGCATCTGCCTTTGCCAGATAAGTTTAGCCACATTCGAACCATTGGAGATAGAAATTCAAGGCAAAACTCTTTATCTAACAGCTTCAAAATTGTTAGATTACGGTTTTGTCTCCAGATTAATTTTTTTCGTAACCGCACTGCATGATAACTTCGGACATAAGATTGCTCATGCTGTAATAAATGTAATGGAAGAATATCATCCATATGTAGAAGCCCTGATAGATAGCAAAATGCCAGAATGGAAAGGAATATGGTGCAACCCAGCTAAACATAAGATTTACCTCAGAGGAACTTCAAGCTACCCAGCACTTCTCAATAGAAGACCCTGGCCATGTAGAAGATCTCTGCTCAAAGACCAGCTCAACAAGTGGAGAAAATTTGCTAGTCATTCACTATTAGCTTATAATGGAAACAATAGAAATTTAATTTGTGAAGATAGACATCAGAAGATATATTGCAATCTAGACATCTCAGAATATCCATTCAGCCAGGAGACATTTGTCAATGAAAGTCAATACCCTAACTATAAGCATAGTGTCTCTCATGAATCACCAGTAATGGGAGAAGATGACCAAGAATTGGAGCCACCCATGGAAGACGGGGAAGACTTTTATGACCAACTCTCAGCAGCAGATTTGGATGACTTAGCAGATAGAATGTATGGCTGAACCAAAAAAAAAAAAAAAAAAAAAAAAAAAAAAAAAAAAACAGCGGGTCCCACTATAAAATAAAAAAAAATCACTTAAGTTTCCAAATGTATATATGGTTAGATTACACACAAAAAAAAAATTTTTTTTTAAAAAAAACTAAAATAAATCAAAAGTATAAATAATTTTTTAGAAAGTCAGCTCCGAATATCTAAAATAGTGAAAAACTAAAAAATGAAATCAAATTCCTTATTCACCCAAAAAAAAAAAAAAAAATCAAATTCCTTGATCGAAATTTTATTAAATTAACAATAACAACAATTAACTAAATATTCCATCAAATATCAAATATTTATATTTTTACCTTAAAATTTAATAATTTTATTAAAAAAAAGAATTATATATGGATTTATTTAATAAAATTGTCTAAATTAGGTTGTTGAAAAAAGAAGAAGGGGAAATTCCAAAAAAAAAAAAAAAAAAACTCCTGAGTTTTTTTTTTTTTTAATTTGAGAGTTTGATCCAAAAGTAATACAAGGAAAAAAGGTTTATGAATTTATTTACTAACTAACTTGACACATTATATTAATATAGTTGGTATTGTTTTTGTTACTACATGTGGAAGGTGAATGTGAATAAAAACTAATGAGCGCTCATTAAAATAAAATAAAAAAGAAGAAACTCATCCAAAATTATGGACTTCAATCTTTAGATCAATTTGTTTACAGGTTTTATATATTTTTGGTATAATTAAGAGGTTGTTTGGGGTGATGGTGGTTTATTTGACTATAATAAGTCAAAAAATTTAAAATCCAATTAATATTAATTAAAAAACAATGTACAAAATTTTCGTTCACAAATAAAATCATTCAATCTCTCAATTAGTTGTTTTTTTTTTTTTTTTTTTTTGTTGAGATTTCACAAATAAGTATAAAAAAAAAAAAAAACTAAGAGGTAAAAAAAATGATTGAAAAGTCCTCCAAATGGTGAAAAAAACTAAAACTGAGATTAAATTTCTTCATCAAAATTTTATTAAATTAACGGGAATCACAATAACGAAATATTTCATCAAATTTTAAATAATTTTATTTTCATCAAATTTTAAATAATTTTATTTTTACTCAAATTTAATATTTGATTTTAAAAACAAGAATTAGAGCCGGATTTGTTTCATAAAAATAGTCTAAATTAGGTTTTTGGCAACGAAAAATAAAAGAGAGAAAAAAAAGGCAAGGATTACTACAAACATTTCAGTGGGCTAGCAAGTAGAGGGAAAGAGAGTGTAGAGGGAGAAAATCAGAGTCCCGAAAGAAACCCTAAGAAATCATCTATCGTATAAAGAAGAGTTGTTGGGTTTCACAATCAAATTCAAAATGGTCAGCTATCATCTACACATTTCAGCTACCAATCTTTATACTTGATCTAATACAGTTTTTATTTTTTATTTAATTTTATCTATTATGTGAAACTCAAATTATTGTCCCTCACTTCACTACTAGTTGGTCTGAAGTATTTACTGTTAATCGAGTTTGTTTCATAATTCTTCATTCAATTTAAGTTCGTAGATTAATGAGCTTTTCACCTTATACACGATTGGTTTCGTTATTTCAATTCTCAACTAGTCTCTTGTCAGAAAAACACAATTTTTATCTGGTTTTGGGTATTAATTGTTGATTGAAGTTATATGTTGTGATGCGTGTCTTTTGCTGCATATGGGTTTGCTCAGAGTAATTTACACCATTCAACTTTTGATCTTGAATTTTCATTCAATTGTAATTGTAATTATTTTTATTTTATTCTTTTTAAAATTTGGGTGGGTGGGTGTGGGGTTTCAAATGACAGAACAAGCTGGGTAGAGGGCATCGGGACAAAGTTCAGCAGTTCATGACAATAACTGGATCCAGGTAAGCTTATATTGCTATGGGCCTTTTGATGCTGGCCATTTCTCATAAGAGTAGTTGCATTTTGTACTTTTGGACTTTCAGAATAAGAGGTTTAGATATTTGATTCATTTTTCTTATTAATTTAGAGTGCATGGCAGAGTTTATCTTCTTGTTACAGAGCCATTCATGGTGCTTGATTTTTCGATGTCAACTGAATTTCCTTGTAGCCCCCAGAACTTATGTGGCAGAAGAATCATTTCTCAGATGATGTTCTGTGACATTTACCTCATACATGCATCTTCAATTACATATTCGCATAACTGGTTTTCTAGTTTGTATTTTACTCCCTAGTATTGTAGATTTAGCTTTGCTTTAATGAGTTGCATGATTATTTATCATTTGTTTTTAGTTTAAATGCTTAACCATTGACCCTGGATATATGATGATATCCAATTCTAAAAATAATTGTACTTGGTAATTATTTTGTGTAGGTTATTAGTTTTTGGAAGTTGGTGGGTTGTGGCTATTTTATGGATTTTATGACATGTAAGTTGTGGGTAGTGTTTGTATTTTACCATGGGCCAAAAGAAGCATTTAAGGAACTGATTGAATGACAGAAGCAGTGGTTCTACTTCTAGACTTTTAATTTGCCTTACATTGACTCATACCAACCTGTGTAGATCTTTGCCTTTTTATCCAATAACATGATCTGTCATTTCCAAAACATATAGGTTTCTAAATGGCCACATCCCTTGTACTTGCTTTTTTATTTACGTTGTTCTCTTTTGCATTATGTTCCCTGAGATCCTGACATTTAGAGGAATTATTTCCCCATGCATATCTTATATTAAATAAGAATTATATTATTTTTATGACTTTTCTATATATATGCCTCATTTGGTTAACCATCATTATTTTTTTTCATTTAAGAGTGATTCCGCAACGCGGCCCACCCCCCCCCACCCCACACCAATTTCTTCTTCAATCTAAGTCAAAGTTTTAAAAGACTTTATTGAGACTTGCTTTACCTCATCTCTAGGATAAGGTGAAACACATTGAGGCTTTGATTTTTAGCCTATACTCCCCAAAGGCGTGCACGTCACAATCTGAGACATGCGCCTTAGGTACACCTTGTATGTTTTTGTGCATAAGCATAAGAGGAGTACGCACATGAAGAAGTTGCATTAAGCTCTTGTTAAATATAGTCCAATAGATGGTTTAAACATAAAAAAGCAAAAATAAAAAAAGAACCCTTTTTGCAACTATATTCTATAAGAGTAAATGATCAATCAAGAAGAAATATGAAGTTATTGCTCATGTGAGAAGTTTAATTATTAAAGCTAAAAATGTCAATTTCACTTTCAAGTTTCCTTTTCTGCAGTGAGATGTTCAATACCCGAAGGAGAAAAGTATTTACTCCTTTATATTTAATTTATATTTATTTTTTTACTATTTTAAAATATTTAATTATTCACTAAATATTAAAATTTAAAATTCAAAATGTTTTCGCCTCGACGCCTTAAGACTTATGTTTTGCCTCATGAAGGGTAAAGCGCCTCGAGTTATACTTTTGCCTTTAAAAACTTTGATCGAAGTTGAGTGCCTGGTTTTGATTGGTTTATAGCTCATTAGTTTTTTTTTTATTTTTTTATTTTTATTTATTTATTTGTCTATTTTGAAATGCAGTGAAAAAGCTGCACTTCAGGCCTTGAAAGCCAGTGATTGGCATATCGAAGGAGCTTTTGATGTATTCTACAGCCAACCGCAGATTAAATCATATGCTGATACTAGACACGTGGAGGAACTTTACAACAGATATAAAGGCAAGTGGGACAAATCCATTGGTTTCTTCTCCGTATATCCCTATTCAATTCCACACACATTTTCTTTGAATTTGTGAGAATATTTTGCTTTTCGTACCAGTTTCCTTGAATCTCCTTTGTTCCCTGATATGGATACCATATCGTAAAGATGGCTAACCATGGTAAAATATAGACTATGTAGTGAAATGTTGAAACATAAATACGTATGGAGAATTTAGGGTAGTGGTTTTTTGTTTTCAAGATGATGGTAATGTGAAGATTGAAGTCAATCTCTATGTTGAGGCAGCCTTGGCTTATATGACCTTTTGTTTGAGTAGGTTAAGTTTATGATGACTGGAGGCCTATCTTCAGTGTTGATTACCTGTTGAGCCTATGTGCATGGGTTTTGTCATTAACTCGTTTCATCACCTTTTTGTTTGAGATTTTGAAGGTCTTGTCCTACTGAACGATTCAGTATGTTGTTTATGTCTCATGATACCCTTTTTAGAGCATGTAAGTGTATTTTGTTGAGTATTAGGGGACATATACGATGAAGGTTGATTTGGTGGGGACTTAGAAGCGGGAGTTGTGGGAAGGGGAGACGATTCTCGTCTTGAATTGTGATTCAACGATTCATAGCAAGAATCATGTTAGAATCCCGTGCCCATTGAGATAGAATCGCGGATATGACTGGATGGGAATGCTCAAGCTAAGGATTTGTGTTTCACGGCAACAACAAAGAAGAAGGGGAGAGAGAGGGAGGAAGGGAGGGAGAGAGAGAGAGAGAGAGAGAATCGCAAGGAAAAGAAAACCTAATATGGACTTGCGATTAGGGCTACGAAAGTGGAGATCGCGTTGTCTTCTTCCATATATTTGCTTCTCAAGCTTTGATCTTCATCTTCTTATTCTTCATCTCTCAAGCTTTGTGCTTCACAGGTGTCTTCTTCTTCTCATTAGGCCTTGTCTTCTTCTTCTTCTTTTTCGTCTATCTCTCTCTCCCTCCCTCCCTCTTCGTTTGAGACAGAATAGCCTTTTAATTCTTAAATTTCTTATTTTTCATTTATGTAAGTATAGATTTTATATTATAAATTAACATCTTTTCATTTAATTCTAGTTGTGTCTTAATGCCATATTTATACAAAATGACTTTTGATTTAACCCTTCTCTTTTTACAATTAATGAAATCTGCCTTGTTGGTTGTGATTGCACAAATATATATAAATTCCATCTAACTAATTTATTATCTTGTCACTAGCTCAAAAAATGAATATTTATTTATGTTTAAAATAATGTTTATTTGTTATTTGTTTTTAAATTTTTATGGTGTGTTTAATTAATTAGATATTATATAAAATAAAAAATAATATAATTATTTTAGAATAAATGAAAAAAATCTAATAAAAGTATATAATTATAATATTTTAACATATGATTTGTCATATATATATATATATATATTTTAAAATTTATAACATATATTTTCATTATTATTAGAGAAAAAAAATTATATAATCTTACAATATATTTATATATATTATATTATTTAATATATATACAAACGCTCCCTATCAACGATTCTTGGAATGACTACGATTTCCCGCTCCCGCTTCGTGCAACTAAGGGTGGGAATGATGAGAATCTAGTTTTTGTCATATATGATTGAATTACTATAAGAAGTGAGGGAAACAAAGTAAATGTAAAACGAATTCATCCCCTAAAATCTGTAAATTCTTGCCTGTCTGATGAAATTCCTTGTATTCTATAATTATAAGGACAGTGACGTGACAAATTAAATGGCTATTAATAGGCTTGATTATATGGTTTGCACAATAGGGCTGTCCATATTGTTTCACTGGGTATGAGAAGCAGCCATTTTTGGCCTCTTAACTGTTTCAATATTGGTAAGAATTGAAGTTCAAAATAAGATAATAGTTTTACATGAATTCCATAAATTTTCAGCCACAAATTGGAACTCCATAGTGGTCTGCGATTGCTTTCACATCAACATATGTCCAATGCTGGTGGGTGCAATTCAATCTAGTAGTTAATTGGGTAACATTACCACTGTCCCGAACTTGCACTACTGATAATTAGCAAAGAAGCTCTCGTATGTTTTGACAGCACACATGAAGAAGTTGAATGTCCTATATCATTAGTTTATGGTTGGGCTTTGAATTTTTGGCGGCCATTTTGACTAGGGAACATTATGTTCATTTTTCTTGTAGATTAGTTGTGTATCCACCCTACTAAAATGTAGCTGTGAAAATTCACTTTTTCAATAGCTAAAGCACCTTAACAGGTTGTAAGAACTATAACACATGGCATAGAGGTGCTTCTTAAATATTAAAGTCTAATTGAAGAGAACCCTAATGTTTTGCAGATCCATATGTTGATATGATTTTGGTTGATGGCATCACACTCCTTTGCAATGACCTTCAGGTAGCTCTACATGTTGCCAATTAACTACCTTCAAAGTGATTGGTTGATTGGAATCATCATATTACTGGATATTTTTGTTTAATTATGAGGAACAGCATCATCATGTATGATGCTCACAGTTCTAGTCCATCTTATGGGAATTTCAATTTCATTTTTTAATGTTTTGGAATTTCCTTTTTATTTTTTAATCTGTATAAAAAAAATTCTTTTACTTTCTAGACGCTTCAATTATTACTTAACATGGTTCAATGACATGAATCTTTGTTTTCTTGGCAGGTGGATCCCCAAGATATTGTTATGGTATGTTTAGATACTCTCAACCTGCTACAAAACAAGGAATGCAGAATGAATATATATTTAAGCTGTCCTGAAAATTTTGCCATTTAGTATTGAACTTTAGGTCTTTGGAAATTCTGCTGCTTTCATCTGTGATAAGACTCTAAACTAGATATGGAAGGCATTCATTAGGTATACTTGAGATGGATGGAAAGGGTGTTTGCTGCACGTTGTCTTTAACTGAATGGAATGAAATCACTTTGATTGAGGATGTCTTTCCTAGTGAAATAGGATGCAGGTGTAACATGCAGTGTTGCAATTCAACCTTGTCATGGTTGATACTGGCTAGATCTTATTGTTGCCTCTCATCGCTTGCCATAGAAGAGTGAATGACGATGTCTCTAAGCTCCAGCATTATGATAATGTCTACAAGATCAGAAGTGCATGCTTAGTGACTTTTGATGATCTATAGAGCTCTTTTCTCACTATTTCCTATTTTTTTGTCCATCAATTGGTACAAGGTGCATACTGTAGTTTCCTTCTCTTTCACTTTACTAGATCTTAAACTTCTGTTTCAGTTCCTCATTCTCTTATTGATGAATATACTCAAGCAGGTTATGACTTTATTGGTTTATATTGCTGAATTATTGACTAAATATATTTTGAAAGCTTTCAATCATTGTTCCAATATCGACATATATATTAATGATCGGACCTGTGTTTACATTATATATCAAGATTCTTTTGGTTTCTCTTGATAGAATTATTAGTTATCTAGTAAATGCACTAATAACATGTAAACGTCTAGCTAACATGGACCTTTTGCCTTGCTGTAGTTAGTTCTTTCTTGGCACATGAAGGCTGCCACCATGTGTGAATTTTCCAAGCAGGAGTTCATTGGTGGTTTACAAGCTCTTGGGTAACTTTTTGTTGAGTTGTATTCGCTGCTTATTCTTAATCAACAAAACCAGCCTTGAACCATTATGATGTCAACTTCACAAAGTTTTTATTTTTTGATATCAGGATAGATTCACTGGAGAAGTTCTGTGACAGGATACAATTTATGCATTCTGAGCTGAAAGATGAGCGTATGTAAATGTGACATTGTTTTTCCTTCATTAGTTGATACTTGCTAGTAGTTATAAGTTATAACTCATGATTTTTCTATTTTTTCATATGTCATGTTGCTCATCACAAAGTCAGTTCAAATGCTGTCTTGATGATGAACTTGAGCCCTCTATGAGGAGATTGATTTTATGAACTTTAGAATTTCCACTATTTTGTTACTAAACTAATCTTCAATATGGTTGTCCAGAAAAGTTCCGTGAGATCTATAACTTTTCTTTTGGCTGGGCAAAGGAGAAGGTATGTATAATAAGCATAAAGACTTGGATTTACATTTCTCATTATTGGTTTTCTGTCGTACTGTCAAAGTTCCTAGAAGATATATCGACCTTGGTATAATTTTTCATGAGGTGGTATGCTATGTTCTATTGATGATATACCCTTGTAATGATGCCCGCCTTTTCTGTCCATATTGTCTTGGTGGATAGTTTTTTATTAATGACAATTAATTTGACTCGGAAGTATATGCCTGCATATGTGCTAATGCAATTAATAGACATTAGTTCTCAGACATGACCTATGGTATCTAGAGCGAGAGTGAGAGCGGACAAAATTATATGTATATAAGGAAAATGCTAATGACCGCTCATTGGGTGGTCATTAGCTTTGATATAGGTGTAAAAGGTGTATTGAAAAAGTGTATAAAAATATGTAAAAATTTGTGAAAATATATGAGAAGTGCATTGAAATTCTAACTATAATGGCATTTTCTTCACCTTAATGACAGCCCATAGCATGACCCCATATATAAAGCACAGGATTGAGAATAAAAATTACTGGGTAGCTTCAGAGTTGATCAGGGTATGGGTTTAATTAGAAAAACATTTTTATTTTATGACAACCCAAACACAGTCATATTGTCCAGTCATTGTTTTGCTTACAAGTCTATTGGAAGTGGTTTCGGTTTTGTTTTTGTATGGTCCAGATTGTCGGTGTTCCCCACTGGCTGCTTCAGAGTTGGTCAAATGTTTAAAATCCTCATGGAAAAACACATTTTAACTTCTACCTAGAAGTAGAAACCTCTAAAAAAACACTTGAGGTCTTTAGTTAAAATGTGGGAGAAGCATGGGAGGCACCACTAGAGGATTAAATCCATGAGTTGAAGTAATTTTGTTTTGCAATTTTGGCTTAGTCTAATCACATAAGTGACAGTGTTTTTTACTGTAATGTAAAGCGTCAAATGCATGGATTGGTGGGCTATGCCCCCCCAAACTCATCAGATTAGGTCCTCAAAGGACATGACTGCAATTAGTTTCTTCTTTCTGTTTGCAAATGAAAATCATAATTGGTTCTCCGAAGAGCAATTGGAAATGGATGCTTTTTTTGGTGATGTCAAATAGATATTTCATATTTTGCAACTTTGGGATATGTGGAATACTCTGCAGTTGTTGATTTTCTTTGTCAATCGCAGGGTCAGAAATCTTTGGCATTGGACACTGCAATCGGGATGTGGCAGTTGCTTTTTGAAGAAAAGCAGTGGCCATTGGTTGATCACTGGTGCCAGTTCTTGCAGGTAGCCTAATGGAGCATATATTTGGCAATTTTTAAAAATTTTCTACAAATTTGCATGGGAGCTAGTGAATTATCCTAACTTGTGATGTGTATTCGGTAATCATTAATTCATATATTCCCTGAGTATTTCCTGATTTTTGTTAATATTGTGATGCTGGATGGAAGAGAAAATTGAAACCAAAAGAAAAAGAAAAGAAAATAACGAAACTGAACAATAGCAATTCTCCAAGCTCAATCTTATTCTTCAATATCAATTCAAGTATGACAAATTCATTACATAGAAGCCTATTTATAGGCATCCTAGGAAACCTTAATTGAAGTTACTAAAAATACTCATTACGATAGGATTTACAATAGGAAAATCCTAATTTAATAAATGAAACCCGATAAATCATATATAAGAAAATAATACTAAAGTAAATCCATAATCTTCAATTTATGCTCATCCAATGTCTTCATGTTCCTCGTCACATTGGTCTATTGATGTCATACAAATTGGCCACCCAGTAGCTCTATAAGAAGGTTTGGGGTTGTTGGAGTGGGGAAAGGTTCTAGTTTTCTGCCTTCGTGTTGAGTTTCCATTACTGGAGAGACAAGCTCTCCTGGAGGGGCTATGGCTACAGAAGTGTGATAAATCCAGCATGAACTTCCAAGCAAAAGCCTTGAATTTTAGCCCAAATAACTATGTATGAGTTGGCAAATTTATGAATCCTGATGAAGTGAAAGTGTGTGATGCACCAGGCTAATGATGTTTGTGACTATGCTTGATTATAACGGCTCCCTTTTGCATTGAGATACGAAAGGTATGGAAATCTTATGATATAATTTTTAAGGGGAAAAAACCATGATTTAGTTCATTGTTCGCTGTTTCTTCATGTCTTATTAAGAGTGTTTTTAACAAAATTTTTGTATGGTTACTTGCTCTTTTCTCGGCTGCTAAGAAACTTGTCATGATTTCCAATAGGGTATTTATTTACTTTATTATGTTTGTGAATTTGTTCATATTGAGTTGCTGAAGTTTGGTTAAATTGCTGGTTGAACTCCCTAGAATCTACCTTCATTTGACTTTTTTCAGATTTCCATCTAACATATATGTCAAATTTTCTGGTTTGGTTGGAACTCAATTCAGGCCCGTCATAATAAAGCAATCTCTAGGGACACCTGGTCTCAACTACTGGAATTTGCGAGGGTGAGATATCAACCAATAACTTACATGCTCAAAGCTGATGCACAGATGCATATTCATTTAATTGCTTCTCTAATTGCATCCACCAGAACCATGAAATAATTTACCTCCCCGAGCCACTGGTCCTATGCTGACACACTTCTACATACATACATCATTGGCTCTGTGTGTTCGTGTGTCTGTCTGTCTGCATGCGCGCAGCTCTCATTTTGTTTCTGATCAAAGTTTAGTGCTTTATAACATGTAACTGTAGTAGTTCACTGCAGCCTTTCTAAAGAGGATATTTATATTATGACTTGGATTCCCTAACAATTTGGTTCGGGTAAAAAATTGAGTATTACTGCTGCTTATTTTCTTCTTCTTTTTTTATTGTTTATTTTTTTAAATGGAGTGTTGTGAAAGTTTTATTATGGTCAACATCTTGAAATGGTTTTTAAACTGGAATTATAATAAGCAGCACTGTTTACTTAGTAACCATGGTATTCTTTGCAAGTAGATGATGCTATCACAGTGACATCTCTAACATTTAAATAACTGTTATTACAGACGGTGGACCCAACACTATCAAACTATGATGCAGAAGGTGCCTGGCCATATCTTATCGATGAATTTGTTGAATACCTGAATGAGAATGGCATCATTCAAGGTCATTTGAATGATTGGAGCCAGAAATGTTGATGGATTGATTGCTGGAGGAGTATTGTATGCTATGGAATGGGTGTGTTTAGTATGATTGAGTTGTTTCTACTTCTACCCCATATGATTCAATCCTCTCTCACCTTCAAAAGGTAAGTTATGAAATACAAAAGAGAGAGCACCTTGGAATTCAGATGTTGTTTCTCCTTCTCCTGGCTGTTTGATATTCAAACTTTTTCAGTGATGGGTTTGTTGATGTGTATGGTATATGATGAATTTCCTGATGAAATAGATGTCAGGCACATTGTTAGCTTTCATTGATTCGATATTCTTACTAGAATGTACATTGGTTGAACATATTTCAAGTTGTCAATTGGTTGAATGATAGACGAACTCAGGGCTACTGTATTTTACCTCATCCTTTTAATATGCTTAAAATTTTTCTTCACAGGCAGTTTTCAGGGACCATGAGTTCCCTTCAGGTGCTAAGCATGTATAACAGTGCTTGGTTCTGCAAGTGTTGCTGAAGCTTTTAGCCAATTTGTTCATTCATCATACAAAAGTCATTTCATACTCAATGCTTGGTATTACCCTTTGCTTACTGTGATTAAGTGGACCTGTTAATCATTATTATTTGTTTGTTTTATAAAGTAGAGTTATTCAAACAAATAAAATTTTACGACTTTTGTGGTAATAAATTGAGTTCCATATCACACCTTCTCGGCTCTACCATTGAACGATGCTTCAATTCAATCTGTTAAAAAGTTAAATTTAATTGAATGGCATATTTTTTTGGAATTTTTTTTTTTTTTTTAAAATAATAATTATCACAGTAGCATGTGCAAATGGACTGTAGGGGGGCAGAATGACATGTCGAGTTCAGTATCTGAGGTGAAATGATCTCAAGGTTTTTGATGAACTAAATCTGACATGTTTTTGAAAGCAAGTATTATTTCCCCTCTTATAGATGAAAATTTTCCTGGTAAAACACCAAAGTCGGTATTTTTAGGGGAGGGCAGGGGACGGGAGGTGAAATATGATTATTCAAGGTATAGTATAGCTTTGTAAGCTTCAAATCTAAAGTGGATTTTATTGTTCAACAACCATAGAGAACAGAACAGGGTGTTAAATCAGGCCTAATCACACTGAAAAACTAAACCCCCCCCCCCCCCCCCCCCCCCCCCCAAATATGCCAAAAAAGCAAAAAAGAAATGGAGGCTTCCATATTTGCTTACAAAAGTTTCTACTTCAAAGAGAAACATTTGGTAATATGAAGCTGCTGATAGTTTCCTTGCAGCGGACATGTATTATTATTCTTAGAATTGAGTTCATATATTTTGCTAGTCCCATTCATGGCGGTGTGCTACTTTAATAGGCTCACATGATGACAACAGAAGACCATTCAAACAACAAAAATGACACTACTATCAAATTTATAAAAACTACTCCTTTCACCAATCTCATGTTTTATGCTCTAAAAACTCAAACAACAACATCAACAGCAACAACAGCCTCCCAGTACGCTTAGTTATTTGCAGCCACCAATGCCATGTGATCTATCAGGTCCAACACTCGGTTGCTACAAGAAGATAGCCCAAAAGAAGAGTTTGTCAAACATCAACCTCACAGCAGTGTGTGTGTGGGGAGAGAGAGAGAGAGAGAGAGAGAGAGATAGACGGTGCACCTGTAACCCCACTCATTGTCATACCACGAAACAAGCTTCATGAAAGAGGCACTCAGACCCATCCCGGCCTTTGCGTCAAATATACTTGACCTGAGATGAAAACAACCCCATAAAATGTAAATTGAATAAATAGGGTACAAGTAGTGTCATTCACATGTAAAGCCTATGAATGAAACATATAAGGAGAAACTCATTTCCAATAAATAAAATACAAAAGACCCGGAAACCAACCACATTAACCACGTGATAACAACCAAAAGGGAGATATTGTGTGGGAATGTACAAATTATACCCAAATAAACTGTTACATTATACAAATAAGAGAGAGAGAGAGAGAGAGAGAGAGAGAGAGAATTATTGTGACCTTGAGTCACCAACAAAGTCATTGGAGACAACATCCTCATCGGTGTATCCAAGAATGCCGTTCAGCGGCCCCTCTGAGGCATACCTAAAATTTAAATGTTAAGGGTAATTTAGTTTTATTTTTATAAAGATAACTTTAGTTACTGCCAACATTAAGTTAATTCAGGACTAGGAAACCCATAACCAACCATGAGAGAGAGAGAGAGAGAGGAGGGGGGCTGGACAAGAAAGCAGAAAAAGGCAAACATACTTTATGGCGGCTTTGACATCTTCATAAGAAGCACTCTTCTCAAGTCGACAAGTTAAGTCCACAACAGAAACATTAGGAGTTGGGACACGGAAGGCCATTCCTGTGAGCTTCCCATTAAGCTCTGGAAGAACTTTTCCAACAGCCTACAAAAAGCAAAAAGCAAAATCATTATACACCATGCAAGGTCTTCCTTCCGCATGACTATGCTGAATCCTCATACCTTTGCGGCTCCAGTTGAACTAGGGATGATATTTTGTCCAGCTCCACGGCCACCCCTCCAATCCTTCCTTGAAGGGCCATCCACTGTCTTTTGTGTTGCTGAACATTGAGGAACATAAACACAAACTCACAAACTAAAACAAAAATGAGTTGAGAATGCCTATGTGTGAGTGTGAGTGTGTGTGTGTGTGTGTGAGAGAGAGAGAGAGAGAGAGAGACCTGTGGTTGCGTGTACTGTTGTCATCAGACCCTCTACAATGCCAAACTCCTCATGAACCACCTACATAATGTATACCATGGAAATAACATAAGAAAAGCGATAGTTTCTTAAGCAACTGACTGCAAATAGCAAAACACAATTTTTAAAGAACTAACCATTACCCAGTAGTAGTCTATACATTTAAGAAACCAAAAGTTCAATAATACTTTAATTTCTAATGCAACCAAACCTTGGCAAGAGGAGCCAGACAATTGGTTGTGCAGCTTGCATTAGAGACAACATCCATGCTTGGCTTGTATGAAGTCTCATTAACTCCAACCACAAACATAGGTGCATCAGCTGACGGTGCGGATATTACCACCTTCTTGGCACCACCCTGCACATTAAAGAAACAGTTCATAGGACGTGTACATGTATATATACGTATGTGTTTCTATATATAGGAAGAGAGATCACAATAACTCATTACATCAGAATCAACAAATTGCAAAGACTGACCTTCTTGTGTGTTGAAGCTTTGTCAATTGTTGTGAAAGCCCCAGAAGATTCAACCACATAATCAGCCCCATAATCACCCCAAGGAATCTCTGCAGGGTCCCTGAACATAGATAACTCTGGATCTTAGTGTTGCTCATAAAACAGAAAGAACGTAATTTTAGGTTGCCATTTGACATGGCAAGCTGGTAAACACTCGTTACAGCAATTTCATATATTTTGTATGAATGTTTGAGGGCCAGACGGAAATACCTTTTGCTTGAAACTTTAATATGCTTCCCATTGATCTCCAATGTAGACTCATCCAAGACCTTGAGGGTCCCCTTAAAGACTCCATGTGTAGAATCATACTTAAACATGTAAGCCTGAGAAGAGATATACCATATGTTACAACCATTCAAGCAGAAATGTAGTAATTTGTTCACGGTCACTGAGTGTTGAGTGCTGTATACATGGTATTCGATTTTCTTCAATATAGTGGTATCAATATTTCTCCTTAAAGATCTAAACTCGTGTTTGGGACATCAAATGAGCTAAACAAGCTCTGATCAACCTGAGCTTGCCTTGTCCAAGAACTGCTCAGTTCAGCTTATAACCCAAAACATAGTTTCCACATAAACCATAATCAGATGTTGACAGAGAATCCCAAAAAAATAGCAGCAAAGTACACATCCTTACCATGTAGTTAGCATCAATAAAAGGATCATTGACAGCCACAACTTCAATGTCATCTCTAAAGGTTGCAATCCGTAAAACCAACCTTCCAATCCGTCCAAAACCTGCATGACTTGAGCATGTGAGATATACCAATATTCTACAACAACCAAAATCATGCATGAACAAGCCATGGAAAAATATGATTATTGCAAAAAAATAATAATTTTAGACAGTAAAAAAAAGGAGTAACCTAGTGCACGAGAATCCTGCTAAAGCGGGGTCTAAAAAAGGCAAGATGTGAGCGACCTTACCCTTGTTTATGAGGAGATTGTTTCCTTGACTCGAACCCTCGCCACTAGGAACACTAATAGTGTGTTTGGTTGGGGAATTTGGGGAGAGATTTGGAAAGGAAAAGGGAAAAGGTGTGTGAAACTATGTAAAATATATACATATTTTATTCACATTTCACCTACCTTTTCCATTTCCCTTTCCAAATTCCTCCCCAAATCCCCCAACCAAACACAGCATAATGGCAAGTTTTACTGTTGGGCCAAGCCGCCCTTAATCTTAGATAACAGGGCACACAATTTGAGTAAAACAAATTTGCATCATAAATAGGGTGTGTAGCTTGAGTTCCCAACAGTTGTATAAAAGAGAGTTCCCAAAAATAGTAGGTTAATTTTTTATTTTATTTTTTATATTTGGTTTCTGTTTTTTAAGAAAATAATGTAATATATATCCAGATTGACTTAGATGATTAAAATGATGTCCCAAACACCAAGGTAATGCAAATAATTTATAAATGAATATGCAAAAGTATCATTTTTCCAGCATTAAAACACAGTGGTCTAATAATCAAAATAGCATGTGAAACTCCAAAGATGTAAAGTCCTTCTACTGTTATCAAGTTTGGAAGTGCATAGTCTACTACACCATCAATTCTGAAGAAACATCCAATAATAATAATAATAGCAATGCAAATAATAATAATAATAATATGAATTCATGCTGGTGAAAGAACAGCAGAAACATAACAGAAGTCATCAGTAACTGTACCATTGATCCCGACCTTTGTCTTCCCACCACTTCGTGATTCTAAACAAAAGCGAAATAAAATAGGTACGTCAACAAATACAACTTCTTGGTTATGCGGACTAACATAATATTATGCTCTAAATTTGAGAGTACTATGATTCTTACTCTGGGCGGTAGGAGGCATTTCAGTAGCAATGGCTTTGGCAGGCTGCATACTCCTAGCACGACATTTTCTGTATGGTTCAGACAAAATCATTCAGCACCAATAACAAGAAGCAGATGCTACGCTCAATTGCAGACACACACACGCACGCGCGCAAGCAGGCAGAGAGAGAGAGAGAGAGAGGGAGAGTGTGTGTGAAAATGAATTAATGAATTACTCAACTGTACAGGAGATAACTTGCCAGGAACAACAGTACCAAAAATGCTTGACTGAAACTTTGGTGAATTCAGATTGCGATTGAAACCAACAGAAAACACCTGAAACGAAACAAAATAATAACAACAATTCCATGCCGTGCATCACAATTCAGGGGCAGGGGCAACCAAAGCCTATGACATGCAAACAAAATTACAACATCCAAACCCAAACTCGTACCAAATTCATTAAGAGGAAGGAGCAATTTATTTATTTATTTAATTTCTCACTAAGAAACAGAACGTGATCAGAATAATTAAAGAACAGTAACCAGAAACAAAATTATGAATCCTCTACTTTGTGTTTGTTCTGATTTCCAAAAGCCAAACAAACTTAAAAATTGAAGGGGATATTTCAATTTTAATTTGTTATCTCAGCTTAAACTTTTTCAACACGAAACGGAACCAGATAAAATCACATTTCAAATCAAGTTAATCTCTGACAATAAACTAATGAGCGAAAACCAAAGCAAGCAAGAGAGAAAGAGTAAAGCATGGTTTTAAAGTCGGAAAAAAAAATAAAAAATAAATAAATAAATCAGAGGTTGTTGCAGTTGTAATTTTATTTTCTGATGGATGAAAAATCACCTTGGATTGATCGGCAGAACGGAGGGCAGGGCCTGGCAGGGAGGCCTCGGAAAGTGAAGCTTCGAGAGCAGGAGTTGTAGATCTGAGGAAAGAAGAGAAAGCCATTTCCAAGATACAAGCTCTTCTCTCTACTCTTCAGATATCGATCGATCAAATGTTGTTGTAAATATATATGTGTATATAATAGTAAAACCCTAGAGGGAACCTGAGGAGGCCTTGGCTTGGCTTGGCTTGGCTGGCTTTTTGAGGGAAAGTAGAAGGAAGCCAACTTCCCGAATTTTTAAATGCGGAAATTGAACGGAGATTCTTATGTTTTGCTATCATATGTGCCCCCCTCTCTCTCATACCATCAACCAAAAAATGTCTCTTTCACTCTCTCTCTCTCTCTCTCTCTAAAACTACCACTGTCAATGACCATACCACCCCCACCCCCACCCCCACCTGTGTTTTCGACGTTGGTGAGTGAGTTTGTTGTGTTGTGCAGATCTCGGAAGCCACGTCAGACTGCCACCTTTGCCCTTTTATGACTCTGCCCCGCTCTTCCTGCTCTGCTTCCCACTCCTCTCCACGTCGGCACTTTTTTTTTTTTAAATTCATTTTGAGTACCTATAAAGTTTGACATTAATCATAATCACATTCATATTCATAATTGGTTAAATTAATTTTAAAGCATTAGTATTTAAGATTAAAATTATATTTAATTTTTAAGTTTAGTAATATAACAATTAATTAAAATATTAAAAATAATACTTTCTCTCATTTTTTTTAATTATTAATCAATCATATCACTTACAAATCATTATATCTATAAAATATGTTTAAAAAGTAGATTTGTAAAATATTTCTCTTCATTTTAATTATATAGCATAAGCTCATCAAACCGTGATAACAAAAATAAATTTCTTATAATGATCCTACATTTAAATATTTTTACTCAAAGTCCAAAATCCATAATCGGCATGTATAGTCAAAGTGCTCATAAAAAAATAATGACTAATTTTAATGGAGATGTCAAGGCTGAAAATTTATTTTTTAGTTTAAGCTTATCTTTATTTAAAAAAAACATGTTTGAATTGTTATTTTTAATTCATATACAAAAAAAAAAACTCTACTTATGCATATATATTCAAAGCAAAAATGTAAAAATTTAGTTCCAAGTTTCAATTGTTTAGAGGATGATGTAATGTATGTTCATGTATGAATTTAGGGGTCAAAAAATCAACAATCCTTCAAAATTACATAAATAGAAATGTTGGTTTGATTATCTTTCTTTTGTAATTTATATGATTTTGTTAACGTTTGCTCTTGTAAGGCATGTTAAGTAATTTAAAAATATTGTATATCCTACATAGTAAAAGTTTGTTTACTAAATAATATATAATAATTTTAAATATGCTTAATATATATTCTAATAACACATATTAACAATATCCTAATTAAAATAATAAAAAATTAATCACTCTATTTGGTTTCAAATTCATAATTCAATTTTTAGAAAATTTTACTTTTTTGTTTTCACTGAATTTTTTTAATATTTTAAGCAATTTTTAAAATTTTTTGGCACACTTAACATAAATTTATTTTAAAATTATAATATTTGTGAAAAAATTCACTAAATATAAAAAATATAAACAAAATAAGAACATTCAGTGCATTTTCATGTTTTTGTATATTTATTAATTTTTTAAAATATTTTTTCATAAATATTGTACTATTTAAAACAGTAAAAAAATTGCTTAAAATTTTAAAAATTTTCACTAAAAATAAAAATAAAAATAAAAAACTCAAAAAATAAAAGAAATCAATTTTCAAATAATTAAATTCAGAAAACTGAACTCAAATATACTGAATATTTTTATTTATTAAATGAGCAAACCTACACCAAGTCACTTAAGTAAAATTAAGGGAATGTGCAAAGTTAACAAATTAGAGCAATATTTTAGTTAAGATATAAGTGAAATGATACAATTTCCCCCCTCCCTCTTGCAGTCGCTTCCTAAGAAGCAATTAGTGTGTTTGGTTTGAGTTTTTTGAATTAAATTTTTTGAAAATTGATTTTTAAGTTTTCATATTTTTTTATTTTTAGTGAATTTTTTAAAAAATTTAAATATTTTTTTAACTTTTTTATATGCACCTTACTTAAATGTATCTAAAAAGTAAAAAATTTGTGAAAAAATATTTTAAAAAATTAATAAATACATAAAAATATTAAAAAATGTACTGAACTCTTATATTTTTTGTATTTAGTGAATTTTTAAAAGATTTTTTTTATAATATTTTTACTTTTTAAGTGTATTTATGTTAGGTGTGTCTAAAAAGTAAAAAAAATTTATTTAAAATATTAAAAAAAATCAGTAAAAATAAAAAATATGAAAAATAAGAAAATAAAATTTTTTAAAAAGTGTTTTTTAAAAAAAAGTGGAAACAAGCAAGGTGGATGTGATTTAAAAAATAAAAAATAATAAAAGGATTAAAAAAGAAAAAAAATGGTGAATGTCAACCCGAAATTGGGCCCAAAACTTGTTTGGTTTGTGTTTGAGAAACATGTTTTGAGATAAAAAGTACGAAAATTTGTTTGGTTTGATTTTTTTTGAAAAGATGTTTTGAAAAATTATTTTGAGAGAGAGTTTTGAAAAAAGTGATTGATTTGATATGTATGAGAGAGAGATTTGTTTGGAAAACTTGTAAACCAAACAAGTTTTGAAAAAAAATTTTGAAAAAATTTGTTTGGTTTGATTACTTTTAAAAACTTATTTGTAGAGAATTTTTCTTAAAATTTTTTGAGAAACACAAACCAAACAAGGCCAAAATGTCCCAAAAATGAGATTGAAAAAGCATAAAGGGAAAGGAAATGTGCCGGTACGATGGCTTCCATGCCAACAACAAACTCCATGTGAGTTTTAGGTGAGTCCACGTGAGTGTAGATTGAAAACCAAAACGGAGAGCTATGAAACAAGAAGTTATTGGTTGGTCAGGTGTCAAATGGTGTTTTAATATTTTTGTGATTGATATAAGAGATAAAATTTATAATTTTATATTAAATAATTAAGAAATATGGAAAAATATGATATATTATCATTGATAAAAAAATATCATGTGAAAATTCAGAAGCACCAAATAATTTTTCCTTTGATACCCACGCGATGCTTGTGCAGATGAGTTGAGATATATGTACAAACGTAAAATCAACGCCAATGTGGCCTTCTTATATGATTAAAGGGTAGGCAATGGAAAGTCATACTGATAGTCCTCCCCCAAGAAAAAGGGATATGCTTTTACTTATACCATTCCTTTATCTCATTACATTTTATTATTTCGCAAGAGCATTTAGTATAAATTGCAAACATATCTTTTGAAATTTATTTAAAATATAAATTGTTCATTGTGATTTTAGAGTTATATGAATAATTTGTATTTTAAGCAAATATCAATGAATGTATATTTATAATTTTAACAATGTTAGAGGCTCATATTTTACACCCACAAATATCGTAGCAAATGTGGTGGATCCCATAAAATTGAGTGTATAATTAATAAAAAACTGACACTTGTCAGATCACATTATTGTGGGTTGAATTGTAGAAAAAATTTTAGAATCTCAAACATTTTCCTTTAATTTACCCATTTTTTGAAAAGAACAAATCACATGAATTTTGTTAAAAGGGCCTGACTTCTTTCTAGACATTTATTAGACTAAAGAGGTGTTGTATGGCCTAATGGCCCTGTAAATTAAAGTATAACGCAGCGGATAAAAATTTCAAATCATACCTTATTGATAGAACCTAAAGTGAAGAATCTCGTGAGTAAATCACGTGCTTCAAGAATGCGAACAACGAACCCAGCAGTAGAGTGATATCACAATATGAGTATCACCCACATAAGTCACAGTGCAAAAAATTTGATTGTTGTTTAATGGGAGAGAGTCAGTATGAGAAAAACATACGTTGTTTTCATTATACCCATATCCCATATATCATATCGAACTCGATTTGTGTTACAGTTCTTAATCTTGAACCAAAGAATTCAAATTCGGCAAATCGTTTTGAGAAAACAGATTTTTGAAAGAAATGCCAAATATGGACTGCTTTGCCAGATACAGAGTTGCCACCTAAATATTTTATTTTTGGAAAATTTAAGAAACCCTGACTCGTGCATAAGACCACGTGTCCGTCATCACCAAAGTTGCATCGGCTCAAGAACTTGGGTACGATTGGGGAAGGTCACTTCGTGAGCACCCCCGCTCGCCCGGTCAAAGACCGGTCTCTATTAACCATGATATCTAATTTTGAAAACATTGTGCGTTCTTATTCTGGTTATTAGCCTAGATTTATTATGTGATGCGCACAGCATACAAGTATAGACCGAGTCGCCTGAATTGGAACAAAACATTTCATATTTGTTTGTTTGAAAAATGGTTTGATGGTGTTACCCACAGGTAGGCGTAAAATGCAGATTTTGCCACCCTCAGGTGGACTTAGAAAACATGATTTTGCCACTATCTAGTGGGCTTAAAACACACAGTCAATGATTTGTTCCAATCCAAACAACCCAACCTTCACCCACAGGCATTCAGACAGTTATATCACATAAGCATATAATCTCATGGTAAGCATGCTATTCATGGCAGTTACTCACACGCATGCAAGGATACTAAAGCATAAAAACTCACCGAGTACTCCAAGCCAAAACAGAAACTGATTAGAAATCCATGCATGATCCTACGTATACATAAATGCCTAATGCAACACATGCAAAAATGCAACTATAGCAGGCTTGGCTATTCTAAACATGGCTTATGAGATGCAACAGCTATCAAGTATTCAACTTGGAATTGAAATACAAATGCAGTTAGTATGATGCGCCGAGCCTAGTGCATGCAAGACAGATAAATGAATGCAAACATGCTATCATACTGTATGTTAATTGAAACATGCCCTAATCTAACCATCATAAGCTGGTAAATAAACGGAAGAAAGACGTGGGGTTGGAAGACATACATCACACTCACGCACACTTATTACAATTATGCCCTCACGCAGAGCGTCCAAAAGAATAACATACAGTCCCGAATAGTACAGTCCAAATAAATAATACAGTCCAAAATATGTACAAACCCCTAATTAATTTACAAATTAACTAAGAAAAATAATAAACTGGCATGCAAGTCAAGGACTGTCTTGACTCTTCTCCAGATGATGAATGATGCATGTCCAGGTTGCCTTGTGCAGAAATCTGCTGCGATGCTCCAATTAGCCTCTGTTTGCAATTGTTTTTTTGGAAAGCGCACCAAGCCCCGAAAGACTGCTGATTCTTGATTTGCTCCAACAGAGAGCAGGAAAGGGACATAGCAATGTATTTTCACAAATGTATGCATGCCTCGATCCTCGTGCCACCAATCACGCATTTCGATGCATGATTGTCGAGGAATCGAATTGCACTACTCAATATAGAATGAATGCACATGAAAACGCAACAAGACCTAACTCCATCATGGATGATCCGGAGTGTCGGTGACTGGGGAATTTGAGACACGTTCCGTCACTTGGAGTACGAACGATCTGCTTCGTGTTTCGGGACTAACCCCTGTCTCGAACACAATGCAATATGCATGACATGCATGAAATGCAACTAAGATACATCCTAACATGCAACATGCTATGAAATGGCATACACGATGCACAGGGTAATCATGGCATACACAATGCGCTAACATACAACCTAGCATACACAACGCTATGGAATGAAATGACATACACAATGCATAATGGATTTACACCAACATGAGTGGACCTCAGCTACACTCACATAAGAGGCCATTAGATGAAAGATGAGACACTTGAAATGCGTGCACGGAAACCGAGGACCGAACCTAGGGCACGAATGCCACTATACCAAAGCATGGCAAGGCATGGAATATGGCATATTAGCATGCAAATTTCATAGGCAATAAGTGATGCAAAACAGCCCCGAAAGATGGCAAAATGACACCCGATGCATGAAATGAATCCCGAAACACGAAATTAGGCATACAGAATGACCTATGACTATGCAATGCATGCATTATTCGAACATGGAGTGTGAAGAAAGAATCAAGAAAGCCCAAAAATAAGCATATTTACAGTTATAAGCAAGGCCAAACAGCGAACGCAAATGGGGCTAAACTAGCATGCAAAAATGGCCCCGAAAACAAGATAATGAAGCAAGTGACAGCTTCTGACCCTAAACAAAGAAGGGTCATTCTACAATGTCGAAGAAGGTCCCAAAATATGGTACTTTACAGTTTACCACAAGCCACAAAAACAGACACAAGTATGGAAAAACTCTCATGCAAAAAGTGGGCCTAAAGGAGGACAAAGAAGTAAGTGATGCATGATGGCCCCAAACAGGTAAAGGTCCTTCAAAAAAGTTGAAGAGGAACCTAAAATATGACCTTTTACAGTTTATGATCAAACCCAAAACAATGCACAAGCATGCTCGAAATACTATGCAAGATAAGGCCAAAAAGAGAGCTATAACACAAAGTATAAAAAGGATGCTTCAAAAAACAAAATACCCTTAATGAAACATGAAGAGGGGGTCAAAATAAGGTCATTTACAGTTCGAAAAAAATCCAAAAAAAATAAGCACAAAGGGCTAACAAATTATGCAAAAATAAGGCCAAAAGAGGGATATAAAGGCAAGTGGTAAATGGAAGCCTCAAAAAGTGATGAGCCCTTCAACAATGTTCAAGAAGGGCTCAAAATAATCCACTTTTATAGTTTATGACAGAGCTCAAAACAGTTTATACATAGGCCAAAAATAATATGCAAGAAAATGGCATAAAATGGAGGTAATGAAGCGAGTGCAAAAAGGGAGCTTCAAATAGTGAGAGGCCCTTAAACAAACATGAAATAGAGCTCAAAAAAATGCTATTTTTAGTTAGGGTCGGAGCTCAAATATGCAAGCAAGTATGGCTAATGTATTGAGCAAGAATAGGACCAAAAAAAGGAGAGAAGGACTTACCCTTGAAGACTCAACTTTAGCAACCTCTTGGCACAAGAAGTGGTGTTCCTCAGCTCTGGAAAATAGCTCCAAGTGGCTGGAATGGAGGTTGGAGAGGTGGTGCTATGTGGTGTAGTGTAAATGATGCAAGGACCCTAAAGTTTGGAGTCTTGGAAGAGAGGGAAATGGAGAGTGTATGCAATAGAGCTGTAAAGCAATTTTCTAACCCTTAAAACTAAATGGGAGGGGCTGGTTATATAGGCAAAGGTGTGGGAAAAAGGGGGGAAGATTTAAATTCAATTTTTTCCCTCAAAAGGCCAAACCCTCGGACATGGGTGAAGTGCAAAACAAAATATATGGATGGAACACACTTGGGAAGGCAAGAATGGCCGGCCAAGTCAAAATGGCAAAAAAAATCATCCACCAGGTAAGTGGCCGGCCGGCCAGAAAAGGGTGGCCGGCCGGCCAGGTTAAAAGGGAAAAGTGGCTGGCCACCTCCTAGGATGAAGCCCCAGAAGTTAGCTTTCCAATGCCGCAAACCTTGCATCAAAATTCCTCCTGTGGAAAAAGTTATGCCATTTTCCGTGAAGCCGTGCAGATTCGGTCCAACCGGACTTTAACCAACCATATCTCCTCCCCCCGGACTTGGACTTAGGAGATTCTTGAGTGAAAAATGAAGTCCCGGAAGTAATTTTTCCAATGGTGGTGGCCTCATATCTTAATTCCTCTTATGCAAAGAGTTACGCCCGTTTCGGTGAAGCCGCGCAGATTTTTCTCCTTCCCGGATTTATGCTGAACCACTTTGGACCAAAAAAAGTTGGCTTTTCAGCAAAATTGCTGGCCTCTCACCCTCCTACAAGCTTCCTAATAATGAAAATAAGGCCTCCACCAAAAATGAGCCCAAACCAATGAAAATGAAGGTTCGGGGGCCAAAATGCGCAGCCTAGGGCCCCGAAAACTGGCTGTCAGGCACCGGAAGTGGTGTTCGACCGCGAAGTTGGTCTCTCAGACCACAGTGTCCCTCAAAAGGAAGAAAATAAGGTGTATGCCAAAAACCGAGGCACAACGACGGTTCAGAAAGCGGAAAGCTAAAAAGTGGCCTATGACCACGAAACGTAGCCTGCGGCCACTGAGAGATGATCTTCGAGACCTCTCCCTCCCTTCGGGAAGAGAAAACAGAGAAAACAGAGTCTGGTTTGGAAACCGAGGCAAATCACGAAAGAGTCCGGAAGTTTGGAGGCAAGGCTCGCAGCTGAGACTCTGAAACCTCTGAACAAACACAATATGCAACATCACCAAGCGCTCAATCGGTGACGTCTGAGTCTTAAGGTCGGTCAAAAATGGGGTGTCTACAGTTGCCCCTCTTTGACAGAACTCGAAAGTCATAAGTGACGGGAGTGAATGTCAAAGCCTAGAGACGACCCATTTTTTATAAGGCCGAAGACTTAGACAAAACAGGCGAGATAAGCAAAGATGTGCCTGCAGGCAGGGGGCAAAATGCTACTGACAATGCAAGAAGCCAAAAATACCTCATGATCATGCAAATGCAGCAAGCTGTAATGAAACAAGTATTCACAAATAGATGCAACAGTTTTAAGCAAGAATGCAAAGGAACAACTACATTTCATGCAGTTAAGAGTGCGGAGAATATTTCAATTCTCGTTACGTCTCACACGGAGAAGGTACACTACCTGTGCGGTTCGTCTGGTCGCGCTAGCCTCAAATGAACTGTACATACAATATCGTGCCTCATGCTGCTGGGGATCTTTTGCTTCTTCTTGGTCGAACCACAGGTGCTACTTTTCTCCCTGACTATGGTTGCAGCTTTCCCTATTCTCCAACAGGGTGACAGACTAGGTTGATTCAGTATCCAGAATTGAGGCACACACATATGCTATCTCAATCTATGGGGCTACCATACAGATTTCAAGCCGAGGATATACCCCTGAGTATTTAAACTAGACTTTAGTCTCGGAAATCCCGAACCTTTGCGTTCTAGGCATAAGCTATTTGAACTCTAGTTTCCACCGTCTCAGTTGGTCTCCTAGGAACTCACTGCTAACACAGGCAGGTGGCTATACCAGACCACCGGAAGTCGTTCGGGCATGACAAACACCAAAGGAATTGCACTTTTAGAGGATTTAAGGTCTCCTAGACCAGGGAGTGCACGAGACAGTGCGATGAAATGCAAGTAAAATGCAAGTATGATGTGCAAAACAGTGCGAATGATGATGCAGGATTTAAGGTCACCTTAGACCAGAGGATTTAAGGTCTCCCAGACCAGGTGAGTGCACAAGATAGTGCGAGCTAAAGGTGCACAAAACAGTGCGATACAGATAAGGTGCGCAAGATAGCGCGATGCAATGCACTAACAAGTGCAGGTGAGGTGCGCAAGATAGCGCGATGCAATGCATGCACAATGCAAGTAATGTGCACAAAATAGTGCGATGCGCAAAATAGCGCGAGTGAAATATAATGCATTAACAAGTGCAGGTGGGACGTGCAAGATAGCGTAAATGATACAATGCACAAAATAGTGCGATATGCTAAACAGCGCGATTGATTTGAAATGCACAAGATAGTGCAATGTGATATGCAAAGCACAGGATAGTGCGATTGAGGTGCGCAAAATAGCGCGATGATATGCAATGCACAAGACAGTGCGATTGAGGTACGCAAGATAGCGCGAATGATAAACAGCACAAAACAGTGCGATTGAGGTGCGCAAAGTAGCGCGAATGATAAACTGCACAGAACAGTGCGATGCGCAAAATAGCGTGAATGTAAACTGCACAAAACAGTGCGATTGAGGTGCGCAAAATAGCGCGAGTGATAAACTGCACAGAACAGTGCGATGGAGGTGCACGAAATAGCGCAATTGATTTGAAATGCACAAGATAGTGCGATACGCTAAACAGCGCGATTGATTTGAAATGCACTAAACAGCGCGAATAAGATACAACCACAAAATGCACAAGACAGTGCAAGTGAGATACAAAGTGTAAGTGCACAAGACAGTGCGAGCGAGATAAAATGCACAAGAAAGTGCGATAAAATGCATCTTCTATGCAAGTATGGGGGCATTTTCCATGTAAGAGATACGAGCATTTTCTATGCAAGTATGGAAGCACATTTGATGCAATATTGAAAGCAAGCATATTCTATGCATGAAACAAGCAAAGCATATTCTATGCGGAATCGAAAGCAAGCATATCATAACGATGTGCGGCACGCATACAACAACAGTGTATATGAAAGTTCACATTCTACGCAATAGAGGAGCATCAAATATGTACTCTGGTGCCTCTGATTTGCCTCTTAGAGGACTTTGCAACACACTCAGCTAAAAAAAAAGGGCACACCCTGTGCATATTGGAGAGAGATAACATCTGCATGTGAAACCCTCGGGTGCTGCTTGGACTGCCATTCTGACTTGAAGCAGGCTTACACTTGGGGTCGAGATACACTATACTCCAGAGAAATGGCGAGGCCTGAGAAGGTGCACCTGGAATGCAGTCTTGGATTTTGCTAAGGTTGAAACATTCTAAGATGCTCCAAATTTTCCCTCTTTTCTTTTGCTTTACAGTCCGGAACCTAAATAGCTTCAGATAGATCCTTGTTTTATTGTTCTGACATGACTTGGGTTGAAACCTGCGGCTTTATGAAAGAACCAATCCTATTTTGCACAATTGTGGAGAACAACACGGCACTCTGAGCACACAACGATTTTTGAAATTGAAATGAGAAAAGGGTTTTTAACCGGGTATTGAGCCTACAACTGACCACAGCCAAAATGGAAAACAAAGGTAAACCAACCCAAACACAACTCAATCAAAGGAAAAACAAGGTAAAATGATCTAAACACATCTGTTGACACTCAAACGACTCAAAACAAGAATCGAGACAAACAAAACAAAGGACACGACACACAGACGTGTTCCAAAGACGAGAGACATCTCAGTTTGCGAGGAGCCAGTTTCTCCGGGTATTGTTTACCACCCTTTCTTATTTGGTGATTCTCACATCACTCGGCCCTCAGGCTCGGCTTTTCTCACAAAACCCTTTTCCTCACTTTTTTCTCAACGCACATCTCTCTTATTCTTTAATCTCTTATTTTTTAATCCCTCCCCTGGGTGGTTGATGGATAAGCATGAAGTTGCGGGCTCTTGCCCCTGGTATTCCACCAGATTCTCTTTCTTCCGCTCACAGCGAGTGAATTCCTTCCATAGAAGGGTTGCGCTACATTTGGGTGTGTAGCAAATCTGCAGCTAACATCAGTTGATGATGCTTTGCTGGGGAGTTTGGACGTGATAAGATCTGTCCAGATGATGGAGTGGAAAATCTTGCCCCATTCTAGTTCATGCTTCGTACTTGGCTCGACACCTCGTTGCTCGGAAGGTGTGAGAGCTTTTCGACCCTTTTGTGGTTAGCTTCAGTGGTGCCCTTTTCCGACAGGTTGAGTGCCCTTCTTGGCAAGTATGGTGTCCTTTCTGGCAAGTATTTTGACAAAGGAGAAAAGACAGAATATCTGACTCAACTGTGCCCTTAGTTCATCATTTTGACCATTTTTTTGTCTTTTCTTTCTACTAAAACAGTTTTGACCAAAATGAGAGTTAGATTAACATGCTTGTTCGATTTTTTATTTAAAATCATGCAAGTTAGACTATGAGCACTGAAAATTTTCCTTTTTTGGGTCCATGAAAAAGGTCCAGTTTTGGAAAAGATAGAATGATTTTCGAGAAAATAGTCAACCTCAGTAAAAATTCTCAAAAACTATTTTGCAAACGGCCATTGCTCAACGAGCATGAAACCTACTCCTGAGATGCGCAACCTCGGATCCAAGGGAAAACTGCCCCGTGCTTGAAGAGAGCTGCATGGCAACGGAAAGTTGCCCCTTGTTTGAACGGCACCGTGGCGCATTGAATGGCACCGCGGTGCATTGAATGGCAACGGAAAGTTGCCCCTTGTTTGAATGGCACCGCAGCGCATTGAATAGCAACGGAAAGTTGCCCCTTGTTTGAATGGTACTGTAGCGTATTGTAGTCAGCCCTCAGAGTAGCGAACGCAACCAAATCCTCAGATACAGAGAAGACAAAGATGACTAGAACTATCACATGGACACAATCAAATTTGAATTGTTTATGGCTGGACTTCAGAATGAAGTTGCTTATGTATCCCAAATATGGGAATGAAGCCTTGCGTAGTTCGGGATTAAGGTACACTCGGGTATTAACCTCTCCTTTTTAGGCTCTAACTTTTGCCAAGGTGCCCATCGTGGGTTTTCGACCTTGCGAGCTTTGTTCTTCTTTCTTTCTCTTTTCAATTCTTTTCTTTTTTTTTTCTTTTTTTTTTTGATATTCTTTTCTTTTCTTCTTTTTTCTTTTTTGTTCTTTTTGTTCTTTTTTCTTTTTTTGTTCTTTTTGTTCTTTTTCTTGCTCTAACTTTTGCCCGGGTCGCCCTTTCGGTTTTTCGGCCCAGCGAGCCTTTCAAGGGTAAAAGTGTAGCTTGGTCCATGCCAAATGGTTGTAGGGTTTCGAAGCCATCCGTATCCAGGAGAGTGGCTGTTGATTTGCAAGAGGCCTCATCTTCAGCTCTTCGAGCATGTCTGATATCTTTGCCCCTAGTTCGAAGGGTACTTCTGTTCTAGCTTTGCAAGCTTCTTCTGATCTTCTTGATCCGACTTTCCTGGCCTCTTGTTCGAGGGCTGCTTCAAATCTGGCCACACAGGCCTCACATCGTAGTTGACCGTTGAATCTTCTGAATTCAAGTTCAAGGTTTGGAAGCAAAGGGGTTGAGTCTCGAGACTGAGAGCGATCCTAGGCTGCACAATCTCAAGAGCGATTCCACATAGGTTTCCGCAGGACTGCGCAAAACATTTTGTTTTTGAAAATTTTTAAGAAAGCGACAAATCGCTCGCACTGAAGATAGTGTGAAACCAGTCTGGATCAAGCCAGGGTCCTTCTCAGTACTCACGCTAACAAGCATGATTTCATTCATTAAGGGCTTAGCACGCCTCTCTTTCTCTCAGTTGATCAAATTTTTGCAAAATCCAAGGAATTCCTTCATCTTCGTTTTCACCGCAGTGTTCAAAAGGTTTTGAAAAACTTAGGTCAATGCAATGAGTTCGAAGCACAGAAAAGTAGGCAAAAAGTATTGTTGTTTCGTTCAAACTCTCTGGCACAACTGGCACAAGGAAGAAGCAAGCACAAAAGCGTGAAAAACCACTGCTGTTTCATTCAGAATCTGATGGAGTAACTGGCTCTACGGTAGAAACAGACTCAAGATAAAACGAAAAGACAAACGCGAAACAAAATAGTGACGCCCGAAGTAACACCCCCCAGAATCACCCGACTCCTATACAATAGGACTGACTCGATACAACAAGACAGATCCAAAACAAAAAGACTGACTCAAAACAAAAGGACAGACTCAAAACAAAACAACAAGACTGACCCAATACCCAAGTCAGAATGCAAAATTAACAGCACTTGTACATTGCTCAAAACAGTGCATGCCACAGCTGGAGTAATCTGAGCGCCATCCACAGGTGGTTCATCTATCGATCACATAATCACATTATCCCCAAAGTTCATTGACCCAGTGCCGATAGACTTTGCAAAGCTTAGCGCGACAGTGACCCCGTTATCAATCAAATCTTGCACTTCGTGGCGAAGACGAAAGCAATTGTCAGTGCCATGACCGGTTTGTTGATGGAAGGCACAATACTGGGCAGCATCATGTGTAACCGGAAGAGGGTTCGGGAGAGACCGAGGCTCAAGGGGTTTGAGATGGCCTTATCCAACAAGGATTTGGAAAGCTTTGGACAAAGGCATGTGGAGGGCATGGAAGACCCTTTGACCTCGGGCTTGGTACTTCAAGGCTTGTGAATTTTTGCTGGGCCCACCCGCAAAGGGATTGGTAGGTGCTTGTAACAACGCCCGCGGGGGACCTCGCTACTGTTCGGACTCGATTTTGTTACGGTTCTAAATCTGAACCAAAGAGTCCAACTCTGGCAAATCGTTTTGAAGAAAAACAGATTTTTGTTTGAAAGAAGTGCCAAATATGGACTGCTTTGCCAGATAACAGAGTCGCCACCTAAATATTTTAAAATGGGAAATTTAGGAAACCCTAACTCAGTGCCGAAAGGCCACGTGTCCGTCATCACCAAAGTTGGCTCGGGAACTTGGGTACGATTAGGGAAGGTCACATCGTGAGCACCCTCTCGCCGGTCAAAGACCGCCTCTACTAACCATGATATCTGTTTTGAAAACTTTGTGCGTTCTTATTAGGTTATTTGCCTAGATTACTATGTGATGCTCAGAGTAAACAAGTATAGACTGGGCGCTCGAATTGGAACAAAACATTTCATGTTTGTTTGTTTGAAAATGGTGTGATGGTGCTACCCGCAAGTAGGCTAAATGGATTTGCCACCCTCGTGGGCTTAGAAAATGATGATTTTGCCACAATCTAGTGGGCTTAAAACAAACATTTGATGAATTATTCCACTTGAGATAACTCAACCTCCACCCAGCATTCAAGGCGATATCACATAAGCATTTAGCCTCATGGTAAGCATGCTATCATGGCAACACTCAGACGGATGCAAGTATGCTAAAGCATAACAACGTACCGAGTACTCCAAGCCAAAATAGAAAACTGATTAGAAATCATGCATGATCCTAAATGTGCTGAAATGCCTAATGCAACACATGCAAAGATGCTATTATAAAAGCTCGGCTATTCTAAACATGGTATATGAGATGCTATAGCTACCAAGTACTCAACTTGGAATTGAAATCTGATGCCGTTTGTATGATGCGCCGAGTCTATGCAAAAACAGATGAATGATGCAAACATCTTTGTCATCTTCAGATGCTAATTGAAATATGCCTTATATCTAACCATCCAAAGCGGTAAATAAAAGGAGAAAGAAATGGGGTTGGAAGACATACATCACACTCACACACCCATATTACAATTATGCCCTCAGCGAGGGTCCGAATAAATAATATCTGAGACGAATAAAAGAATATACTGATCAAATAATACAAATTCTAATTAATTAACAAATTAATTACAAAGAATTAAAAGCTGGCGTGCAAGCCGAGGGCGCCTCGCTCGATAGATGATGTATCTTTGGTGCTTGGCCGAAATCCACCGAATGCCTGATTAGCCTCTGTTTGCAATATTTCTCGAAATGCGCTTGTTTGGACTCAAAAAGTTGATGATCCTCGATTTTTCAGAATAGAGAGCAGGAAAAGGGCATAGCAATGTATTTTCACAAATATATGCATGCCTCGATCCTCGTACCACCAATCACGCATACCGATGCATGATGGCAGAGGAACCGGATTGCACAACTCAATATGGGGATGAATGCTACAACAAAACTTAACTCCATCATGGGTAATCCGGAGTGTCGGTGACTTGGGAATTGAGACCCGTTCCGTTACTCGGAGTACAGAACGCGCCTCATTTCCCGTGCAATACACATGATATGCATGAAATGCAACTAACATACAACCTAGCATGCACGATGCTATGAAAATGGGTAACCTCGAAATGCGTGCACACGCACGCGACGAGGTAATGCATGAATGCAATCTAAGATACAACCTAGTATGCACAATCTTTGTGAAAATGAGATGAAAATGAAAGCGCCTCGAAAGCGTCTTGTGGCACGCATAACCGAGGCGATGGCATGAAATGCAAAGCGGATAAAACAAAGTGCCTCGAAGCAGCGTGCACGAGCCGCATAAACCGAGGCGATAACAAAATGGAAACCGGATACAATCGAAGTGCCTCGAAGCACGCAAAACATAAGCGAGGCGATGATGAAATGAAAATCGGATAAGACAAAGTGGCTCAAAGCAGCGTACCTGCGCGCGCGCCGAGGCGATGATGAAAGAATAAAAATCGGATAAAACCGATGTGCCTCGAAACGTGTGCCCACAGGCGCGCAAATCGACGCGATGATGAAATGATGAAAATCAGATAAAACCGAAGTGCCTCAAAGCAGCGTGCCTGGTCGCCGTCGGCGATGATGAAATGATGAAAATCGAATAAAACCGAAGTGCCTCGAAACGCGTGCCTGGTAGCGCCGTCGGCGATGATGAAATGATGAAAATCGGATAAAAGCAAAGTGCCTCGAAACGCGTGCCTGGTAGCGCCGTCAGGCGATGATGAAAGAATGAAAATCGGATAAAAGCGAAGTGCCTCGGCAGCGTGCCTGGTAGCGCGCGTCGGCGATGATGAAATGAGACGAGATGGCATACGGAATGCAACGATGGGCTTACACCAATATGGGAGAGCCTCGGCTCACTCACATAGGAAGGCCGTCGGATAAAAACAAAAGCCTCGAAACGCGTGTCCGCGGACACGCAAATCGGGGCAATGATGTAGAAGCGTGAAAATGCAAATTGGGCTTATGCCAACATGAGATAGCCTCAGCCACGCTCACATAGGCTGCCGGAATGATAAGAATGAGGTGCCTCGAAGTGCGTGCCCATTGGCACGCAAACCGAGGCAATGCAAAAATGATACAAATGGCATGGGAAATGATATGCAAGCATGGAAATGGAATTTCAGCTCCTAAATAAAGGGGAAAACAGCCCCGAAATAATTCGAAATGACACTCGTAGCATGCATTCATCCCGAAAGTGTGAAATTAAGCCCCGAAATGGCCTATAGCCATGCCATACATGCAAAATATGATCATGGCAGCAAGAACAGTAGCAAGGCAGTCCCAAATATGGCATTTTTCAGTAACAAACGTGGCCAAAATGCAAGCATAGATAGATCAACAATAGCATGCAAAGCTAGTGGCCAAAAGAGGAGTATTGAGACAAGTGACATATGCAAACCCCAAATGGACAAACTTTATTCTACAAAAATGAAGCTGAGCTAAAAATAAGCACAATTGCAGAAGATGACATCCTCAAAATCAGAATAAAATCATGCTAACAATTCCATGCAAAAATGGAGCTCAAAAGAGGCTATAACAAGAGTCATGCAAAGCAAGCACCAAATGACAAAATTTTCCTCATGAAATGTGTAAAGGGGATCAAAATAAGACCAAAGTCAGTAGGGGTCGAAGTCCCAAAAACAAATAGAAATAGGTCAAAAGTTGCATACAAAAATGGGCACACTTGATGGAATTTGAAGGAAGTGGTGGATACGATGGCCAAATGAAGTTGAGCCCTTCTACAATGTTGTAGAGGGGCTCAAAATGAGCACAAAACCAGTAGGGGTCGGACCCCTAAAAACAAAAGTAAATAGGCCTAAACTAGCATGCAAGATAATGGCATAAAAGCTAGGTATTGAAACAAGTATATCATAGAAGCCTCAAATGAAGTTGAGCCCTTCTACAAAGTTGTATAGGGGCTCAATATGAGCACAAAACCAGTATGGGTCGGAGCCCCAATTCTCAACCAAATAGCGTATAGAAATGAATCAAGAAAAAGCCCTAAAAGTTGGTTTTGAAGACTTACCCTTGAAGACTTGTCTTTCTTTGATTCTTGGCTCTGATTTGTTGCTTCTTGACCTCTGAAGAACACCTCCTTGCTGCTGAAATGGTAGTAGGGATGGTGAGGCTAGGTGTTGATGAAGAGAAGACCTAGGGACTTAGAAGCTTTTTGAGGTTTTAAGCTAAGGAAATGGAGGTTTTTGGAGAAGTGTTCTTGAAGACAAATTTTCCAACCTAAGCAAAGGGGAAGGAGGGCCCTTTAAATAGACAAGAAATAGGGTGTAAAGGGAGGAAAGCACCCAATCTTTCCCTCCGAAATATCCCGGATGCCGGGATATGTTGGAAGATATCAGGACATTTGGAGACATGAAGCAGTGGCCGCCTGTAATTTTGTGGGAGGTGGCCACCCCACCTGTGATCGGCCACCCTCTGGCCGGCCGCCATGGCACAAAATTGAAGTGAAGATTTTCCGCCGACCACCATGCAGGAGTGTCCTCCCAAGTGTGTAGAATAAGGTCCTGTGGGTCGGAATCAGCAACGCCGTTCACAACATAGAGCTTGAAGAAGAGGCTCAAAAATGAACTCAACAATTTCGGCCGACCATATACTTTTGTGTCCTCTAAGATGTGTAGAACAAGGTTCCAAGGTCGGAATTGGCAACACCGGCAGAGCCACAACATAGAGCTTGAATGAGAGGCCCAAAAATGAAACCCTGAATTTCTGGCCGACCACCAACCCTTAGGGTCCTCCTAGATGCCCTCATCACAGATATGTAGCTTTGGTTTGGGGAAAATACCCCTAGTGTGTTCAACATTGGCGGAAGTGAAAAACGGGCTCCGGAAGAGCGAAACTGGTTATCTGGGATAATTGCTGGCTTCCCCCCCCCAGTGATCTTCCTGATGTTTAAACAGAGGTACCTGCCAAGTTTGAACAAAAACTAATGAGAAATGAACCCTCGGAGCCAAAACCGAAAGCAATTCGGGATCGAAAATGAGCTGAGTGCGAAGTGGTATTCAGCCGAAGTGGGTATCTGCGACCCAGTGTCCCTCGGAATGACAAAAGCAGAGGTCCTCCTGCCAAAAATCGAGAAAACCAAAATGAATGCTCGGGACCAAAGCGGCGATTTGGGGTCCCGAAACCGATTCTGAGCACCGAAAGTGGCGTCTGACCACGAAAGTGGGCATCGGGGCCCAGGTTCCTTGAAATGTTAAGCAGAGGTCTCATAAAAACCGGAGAAAGCGGATCTGAAATGAATGCTCGGGGCCCAAATCACGCGATTCGGGTCCGAAAATGGGTCGCCGAACGCAGTGGTGTTCATTGCGAAGTGGGCATCGAGGGCCCAGTGTTCCTCGGAACATTAAAACATAGGTCTCATAAAAACCGGAGAAGTCGGAGATGGTTAGGCGGTCCCGAAGCCGACTGGCACCGACGGCAAAACCGAAACTGCTCGAAATGGGCAAAATGGCCTCTGATCCACGAAAAAGTAGCCCACCCGAGAGATAGTCTCTGGGACCACTCCTCCCTCGGGAAAAAAAGCAGAAAAAGTGCAGTTATCGCAAACCGAGACAAAACCTGAAAAGAGAGTTGGGCTTGGGAGGCGGCGGCGCCACGACTCGAGACTTGAACAAGCACAAGATGCAACATCACCGGCGCTCAATCGGTGACGTCCGAAGTCTTAAGGTCGGTCAAAAATGGGGTGTCTCTGATTGCCCCTCTTTGACGAACTTCGAAGTCACAACAATGACGGAGTGAATGTCAAAGCCTAGAGACAACCCATTTTGACAAGTAGAAGACTTAGACAGTCATACAAGATAAGCAAAGAATGTGTGCCCGGCAAAATGGGGCAAAATGCAAAAGATATGCACTGAGCCGGTGATCATGCAAGTCTGCAAAAGTCGTAATGAAGCAAGTATTGACAAATAGATACAACAGTTTTAGGCAAGAATGACAAGCAAACAACAACATTTCAAGCAGTAAGGAATGCGGAGAATTATTCAATTCTCGTCGCGTCTCACGGAGAAGGCTTAAAGTGACTACCGAGAGTACAGAGTCTCACACAAGACATCTCTCTGCGTATCACACACAAGAGAGGAAAAGGTAGAAACCGGTAAACAAAGGTATAACCAATGAAGCGTATCTCAACGTATTTCATACGAGAGAGGGAAGGTTTTAACACTGGGAACAATGGTGTAACCAACAAGCGTATCTCAACGTATTTCATACGGAGAGAGGAAGGTTTTAACCGGGAAACAATGGTGTAACCAACAAGCATATCTCAACGTATTTCATACGGAGAGGGAAGGTTTTAACCGGGGAAACAAAGGTGTAACCAACAAGCGTATCTCAACGTATTTCATACGGAGAGAGGGAAGGTTTTAACCGGGGAACAAAGGTGTAACCAACAAGCATATCTCAACGTATTTCAAACGGAGAGAGGAAGGTTTTAACCGGGAACAAAGGTGTAACCAACAAGCATATCTCAACGTATTTCATACGGAGAGAGGGAAGGTTTTAACCGGGAACAAAGGTGTGACCAACAAGCATATCTCAACGTATTTCATACGGAGAGAGGGAAGGTTTTAAGGGAACAAAGGTGTAACCAACAAGCATATCTCAACGTATTTCATACGGAGAGAGGAAGGTTTTAACCGGGGAACAAAGGTGTGACCAACAAGCATATCTCAACGTATTTCATACGGAGAGAGGGAAGGTTTTAAGGGAACAAAGGTGTGACCAACAAGCATATCTCAACGTATTTCATACGGAGAGAGGGAAGGTTTTAACCGGGGAACAAAGGTGTAACCAACAAGCATATCTCAACGTATTTCATACGGAGAGAGGGAAAGGTTTTAACCGGGAACAAAGGTGTGACCAACAAGCATATCTCAACGTATTTCATACGGAGAGAGGGAAGGTTTTAACTGGGAACAAAGGTGTAACCAACAAGCATATCTCAACATATTTCATACGGAGAGAGAAGGTTTTAACCGGGGAACAAAGGTGTAACCAACAAGCATATCTCAACGTATTTCATCCGGAGAGAGGGAAGGTTTTAACGGGAGATCAAAGGTGTAACCAACAAGCATATCTCAACGTATTTCATACGGAGAGAGGAAGGTTTTAACCGGAACAAAGATGTGACCAACAAGCATATCTCAACGTATTTCATACGGAGAGAGGGAAGGTTTTAACCGGGGAACAAAGGTGTGACCAACAAGCATATCTCAACGTATTTCATACGGAGAGAGGGAAGGTTTTAACCGGGGAAACAATGGTGTGACCAACAAGCATATCTCAACGTATTTCATACGGAGAGAGGGAAGGTTTTAACCGGGGAAACAATGGTGTGACCAACAAGCGTATCTCAACGTATTTCATACGGAGAGAGGGAAGGTTTTAACCGGGGAAACAATGGTGTAACCAACAAGCGTATCTCAACGTATTTCATACGGAGAGAGGGAAGGTTTTAACCGGGGAAACAATGGTGTAACCAACAAGCATATCTCAACGTATTTCATACGGAGAGAGGGAAGGTTTTAACCGGGGAAACAATGGTGTAACCAACAAGCATATCTCAACGTATTTCATACGGAGAGAGGGAAGGTTTTAACCGGGTGAACAATGGTGTAACCAACAAGCGTATCTCAACGTATTTCATACGGAGAGAGGGAAGGTTTTAACCGGGGAAACAATGGTGTAAGTGTGTGTGATCGATACACAAAAAAGTGAGTATGTGCATGATTGATACACTAAGTGAATGATCTCAAACGGAACTTTTTTGAATGAACCGTACATACAATATCGTGCATGACTGAGAAAGAAACTTAACAGGTATAATGCATTACAATGCATGATGCTTAAGGAAAGCAATAAATGGACAAAGCGGCCCTTTAGAAAGCGCCTCATGAGGTGAGTGGCGGTGAACCGCTCTACTCTGATGGGGATCTCCCCTTGTGCTCTTCGAACACTTTACCTTGAACTCACAGTACAAAGGCTCTGAAATGCTGACAAGTAACAATATCTGCATGTGGGAGCCACGGCTGCCGCTTGTCTTCCTGATCATATTCACAACTTTCCCTATTCTCCAACGGGGTGACAGACTAGGTTGGTTCAGTATCCAGAACTGAGGCGCATACACATGCTATCTCAATCTATGGGGCTGCCATACAGATTTCAAGCCGAGGGCGCGCCTCTGGGTATTTAAACCAGACTTTAGTCTCGGAAATCCCGAACCTTTGCGTTCTAGGCCACGGCCATTCGAACTCTAGTTTCCACCGTCGCAGTTGGTCTCCTAGGAACTCATCGCAAACACGGCCAAGATGCCTCTGGCAGGGAATGGTACTCAGGGAGAGCACTTCTGATCGCCATTCTGGCTTGAAGTAGACTTGATCTTGAGCTTGAGGTAGAAGCACACTCATACTTCAGAGCATTGGCAAGACCTGAAGAGGTACACATGGGATGCAATCTCGGAACTTACTGATGCCGGAACAAACTCAGATGCCCAATATTTTCCTCTTTTGCTTTTGCTGCGGCCGAAACTCATAGCCCGAGATAGGTCACAGTTCTCTGTTCACACTTATCGGGGTGGACCTGCAGTTTTATGAAATAACAAATTCTATTTTGCACAAATGTAGAGAACGGCACGGCACTCGGAGCACAAAATGATTTTATTTTTGAAATTGAGAAGATGAGTTCTCGACCGGGTATTGAGCCTACAACTGAACACAGTGAAAAAGACTCAACAACGAAAAACAAAAGGTAAACAACCTAAACACATCCGTTGACACTCAAAAGCGACTCAAAACCAAAAAGCAGAGACAAACAAAAAGACACGACATGCAGGGGAGCTGTTTCACGGGTAGTGTTTCCCACCCTTCTCATTTGTGATTCTCACATCACTCGGCACTCAATCTCTAGTTTTCTGAAAAAGCCCTTTTCTCACTTTTTTTTCTCATCGCACATCTCTCTATTCTTCAATCTCTCATTTTTCATCCCTCCCCTGGGTGGTTGATGGATAAACAGCAAGTTGGGGGTTCTCGCCCCTAGCATTCAGCTAGCTTCTTCTTCTTCGCTCTAACGGTGAGTTTCTCCTGAGAGGGTTGTCTTTGCAATAGGATCGTGTAGCAAATTTGCGGTGACATCGATTGATGATGCTTTCTTTGGGGAGTTTGGGCGTGATCGATCTGTCGAGATGAAGGAGTGGAATATCTTGCCCCATTCTAGTTCGTGCTTCGCACTTGGCTTGATACCTCGTTGCTTGGAGGATGTGAGAGCTTTTCCCCATTTGCGGTTTGCTTGATTGTGCCCTTTTCGCGGTAGAGTGCCCTTTTCGGCAAGTATGTTGACAAAGGGAAAAAGATGAACACGACTCAAAGCTGCCCCTAGTTCATCATTTTGACCATTTTTGTTTTGGCTTTCTAAAAAAATTTGACCAAAATGAGAGTTAGATTAACATGCTTGTTCAATTTTGATTTGAAATCATGCAAGTCAAGCTACGAGCACTGAAAATTTTCCTTTTTCGGGTCCAAGAAATGGTCCAATTTTGGAAAAGATGGAACAATTTTTGAGAAAATTAGTCAACCTCAGTAAAAATTCTCAAAAACTATTTTTGCAAACGGCCACTTGCTCAACGAGCATAGAACCACTCTTGAGATGCACAACCTCGAATCGGAGAAAACTACCCCTTACTTGGAGAGAGCGCATGGCAACGAAAGTTGCCCTTGTTTGAAGCAGACCATGGCGCATTGAATGGCAACGGAAAGTTGCCCCTTGTTTGAACGGCACCGCGGCGCATTGAATGGCAACGGAAAGTTGCCCCTTGTTTGGATGATGCCGCAGCGCATTGTAGTCAGTCCTCAGAGCGACGAACAAAACCAAATCCTCAGATACAGAGAAAACAAAGATGATCAAAACCATTGCATGGACACAATCGATTGGAGTGTTTTACGGCTGGACTTCAGGATGAAGTTGCCTACGTATCCCACAAATGGGAATCAAGCCTTACGTAGTTCGGGGTTAAGGTACACTCGGGTATTTAACCTCTCCTTTTTATGCTCTAACTTTTGCCAAGGCGCCTGTTGCAGGTTTTCGACCTTGCGAGCTTTGTTCTTCTTTCTTTTTCTTTTTTTTCTATTCTTTTCATTCCTTTTTCTTCTTCTTTTTTTGCATTTTCTTTTCTTTTCTTTTCTTTTCTTTTTGCATTTTTTGTATCTTTGCATTTTTTCTCTTTTTTCCTTTTTCATTCTTTTCTTTGCTCTAACTTTTGCCTGGGTCGCCCTTCCGGGTTTTCAATGAGCCTCTCAAAGGGTAAAAGTGTAACAAGTCCATGCCAAATGGTTTTGAGATTGAAGCCCTTGTATCCGGAGAGTGGCTGTTGTATTGATTTACAGAAGGATCCACCTTTGGCTCTTCGAGCACATCGGATATTTTTTGTTTTGCCCCTAGTTCGAGGGGTGCTTCTGATCTAGCTTTGCAAGCTTCTTCTGATGAGGCCTGGCCTTCTTGATCTGACTTTGGTGCCTCTTGTTCGAGGGCTGCTTCAAATCTGGCCACACAGGCCTTGCATTGTGGTCGACCGTTGAACATTCTGAATGCCAGTTCAAGGTTCGAAAGCCAAGGGGGGTTGAGTCTCGAGGCTGAGAGTGATCCTAAGCTGCACAATCTCAAGAGCGATTCCACACATGTCTTTGCAGGACCGCGCAAAACATTTTTTGAAAGTTTTTAAGAAAGCGACAAATCGCTCATGGCTGAAGATGTAGGATCAATCTGGATCAAAGCGTGGTCCTTCTCAAGACTCACGCTAACAAGCATGATTTCATTCATTAAAGGCTTAGCGCCTCTCTTTCTCTCAATTTGATCAAAGTTTTGCAAATCCGAGAATTCCTCCTCTTTGTTTTCACTGCGGTGTTCAAAAGTTTTGAAAAACTTCAGTCATTGCAATGACTTCAAGGCACAAAAAGCGGTGGAATGCCGCCATTTCATTCGAATCCGGCACAACTAGCACACGGCGAAGCAGATCGAGAGTATGGAAATCACTTCTTTGTTTCATTCAAAATCTGTTGGCATAAGCGGCTCCTGGCGTAAACAGACTCAAAACAAAACAAAAAGACAAAGCGAAACAAAATGGTGGCCTTGAGGTAACACCCCCGGAATCACCTGACTTCTATACAACAGGACTGACTCGATACAACAAGACAGACCCAAGATAAAAGAGACTGACTCAAAACAAAAAGACAGACCCAAAACAAAGTAACAAAAATTGACCCAATACCCAAGTCAGAAAGCACAAAACTGGTATTTGCATATTGCTCAGAACAGTGCGTGCCATTCCCACGTCTGAAGTTGATTGAGCGCCGACAGCAAGTGGTTCATCCCCTGATCACATAACAACACGGGTCCAGAGTACCTGAGGGATATCAGACCCTTCTGAAACTATGGTTCCAAGACCACTTAGCAAAAGCGTAAAATGCAGACATCTCGGCTGATTTCATCCGAGCAGAATCTGAGCATAGTTGAATGAGTGTGCCCTCTACTGAATTCTATCCAAATCTCTGCCTGTAAACTGATACCCTCAGGTAAAACTGATTCTACCAAATACTGATGCCCGCAGGCCTGATGCCCAAACTTGCAAACTGATACATGCATTCCTGTAGAGACGCACTCTAAAGCACATAACGAGCAAGTGAGAGCCAAAACACCCCTATGTTGGGGTAGGTTTGCCCTGTCCTATTTTGTCAAGAGCTAGGGTTTCACCACACGCATGGCTTCAAACAACCTATAAACGGGTAAGCAACCCGTCCTAGTTTGGAATGGTCACTATGGATCCGAATATGCACTAGGTCGAATGGTCAAAGGGGTGCCCCAGAAACCGGGTTTGTGTTCCCCATCTTTCGAGCCAGAGCCCAGCCGATCAACCTTACGGACATGACTTGACAAGACAAGCCTCCGCAAATCGTTCGGGAATGGCATATGGCAAACACGGTGTCCTAGGCGCACTAATGCAATGCAAAGAAACACACAAGTGTAGTCAAAACCCGAGATATCACGAGTTCGAGTCAAGTTCTCTAAACTCCCCAGAAGTCGCCAGAATCAGAATAACGCTCATGGGACCTCGCCATCGTTCGACTCGATTTTGTTACGGTTCTAAATCTGAACCAAAGAGTCCAACTCGCAAATCGTTTTGAAGAAAAGCATTTTGTTTGAAAGAAGTGCCAAACATGGATCGCTTTGCGGATAATGTAGTCGCCACCTAAATATTTTAAAATGGGAAATTTAGGAAACCCTAACTCGGTCGAAGGCCACGTGTCCGGCTCATCACCAAAGTTGGCTCGGGAACTTGGGTACGATTAGGGAAGGTCACATCGTGAGCACCCCCTCTCGCCCGGTCAAAGACCGGCCTCTACTAACCATGATATCTGTTTTTGAAAACTTTGTGCGTTCTTATTCCGGTTATTTGCCTAGATTACTATGTGATGCTCGTAGCAAACAAGTATAGACTGGGCCGTCTGAATTGGAACAAAACATTTCATGTTTGTTTGTTTGAAAATGGTGTGATGGTGCTACCCGCAAGTAGGCTAAAATGCGGATTTGCCACCCTCGGGTGGGCTTAGAAAACAGTGATTTTGCCACAATCTAGTGGGCTTAAAACAAACATTTGATGAATTATTCCACTTCAGATAACTCAACCTCCACCCACAGGCATTCAAGGCAGTTATATCACATAAGCATTTAGCCTCATGGTAAGCATGCTATCATGGCAACACTCACACGCATGCAAGTATGCTAAAGCATAACAACTTACCGAGTACTCCAAGCCAAAATAGAAAACTGATTAGAAATCATGCATGATCCTAAATGTGCTGAAATGCCTAATGCAACACATGCAAAGATGCAATTATAGCAGGCTCGGCTATTCTAAACATGGTATATGAGATGCTATAGCTACCAAGTACTCAACTTGGAATTGAAATACAGATGCCGTTTGTATGATGCGCCGAGCCCGGTGCGTGCAAAACAGATGAATGATGCAAACATGCTGTCATACTGTATGCTAATTGAAATATGCCCTATATCTAACCATCCAAAGCGGGTAAATAAAAGGGAGAAAGAAATGGGGGTTGGAAGACATACATCACACTCACACACCCATATTACAATTATGCCCTCGCGCAGAGGGTCCGAATAAATAATAATACGTAATCAATAAAAGAATATACAAATCGAATAATACAAATTCTAATTAATTAACAAATTAATTACAAAAGAATTAAAATCGGGCGTGCAAGCCGTGGACCGCCTCGCTTCGATAGATGATGTATCTTTGGGTCGCTGGCGCGAAATCCAGGAATGCCCCGATTAGCCTCTGCTTGCAATATTTCTCGAAATGCGCCGGACTCAAAAGTTGATGATCCTCGATTTTGCCAGAACAGAGAGCGTGAAAAGGGCATAGCAATGTATTTTCACAAATATATGCATGCCTCGATCCTCGTACCACCAATCACGCATACCGATGCATGATGGCAGAGGAACCGGATTGCACAACTCAATATGGGGATGAATGCTACAACAAAACTTAACTCCATCATGGGTAATCCGGAGTGTCGGTGACTTAGGAGTTGAGACCCGTTCCGTTACTCGGAGTACAGAACGCGCCTCATTTCCCGTGCAATACACATGATATGCATGAAATGCAACTAACATACAACCTAGCATGCACGATGCTATGAAAATGGGTAACCTCGAAATGCGTGCACACGGGCACGCAAACCGAGGTAATGCATGAATGCAATCTAAGATACAACCTAGTATGCACAATGCTGTGAAAATGAGATAAAAATGAAATGCCTCGAAAAGCGTGCGCGCGGGCACGCAAACCGAGGCGATGGCATGAAATGCAAAGCGGATAAAACAAAGTGCCTCGAAACGCGTGCACACGGGCACGCAAACCGAGGCGATAACAAAATGGAAACCGGATACAATCGAAGTGCCTCGAAACGCGCGCCCACAAGCACGCAAACCGAGGCGATGATGAAATGAGAAAATCGGATAAGACCGAAGTGGCTCGAAACGCGTACCCACAGGCGCGCAAATCGAGGCGATGATGAAAGAATGAAAATCGGATAAAATGGCGTTCAAACGCTGCGCCCACAGCGCCAAATCGAGGCGATGATGAAATGATGAAAATCGATAACCGGCAGCCAAACGCTGCCTCGAAGCAGCGTGCCTGGCGCGATAAATGATGAAAATCGAATAAAACCGAAGTGCCTCGAAACGCTGCCTGCGCGCCGCAAATCGAGGCGATGATGAAATGATGAAAATCGGATAAATCGAAGCTCAAACGCGTGCCACAGCGCCGCAAATCGAGGCGATGATGAAAGAATGAAAATCGGATAACCGGCGCCAAACGCTGCGTGCACAGCGCCGCAAATCGAGGCGATGATGAAATGAGACGAGATGGCATACGGAATGCAACGATGGGCTTACACCAATATGGGAGAGCCTCACCACTCACATAGAGGCCGTCGGATAAAAACAAAGTCGCCTCGAACGCAGCGTGTCCGCGGACACGCAAATCGGGCAATGATGTAGAAGCGTGAAAATGCAAATTGGGCTTATGCCAACATGAGATAGCCTCACCACGCCACATAGGCCGAATGATAAGAATGAGGTGCCTCGAAGTGCGTGCCCATTGGCACGCAAACCGAGGCAATGCAAAAATGATACAAATGGCATGGGAAATGATATGCAAGCATGGAAATGGAATTTCAGCTCCTAAATAAAGGGGAAAACAGCCCCGAAACAATTCGAAATGACACTCGTAGCATGCATTCATCCCGAAAGTGTGAAATTAAGCCCCGAAATGGCCTATAGCCATGCCATACATGCAAAATATGATCATGGAAGCAAGAACAGTAGCAAGGCAGTCCCAAATATGGCATTTTTCAGTAACAAACGTGGCCAAAATGCAAGCATAGATAGATCAACAATAGCATGCAAAGCTAGTGGCCAAAAGAGGAGTATTGAGACAAGTGACATATGCAAACCCCAAATGGACAAACTTTCTTCTACAACAATGAAGCTGAGCTAAAAATAAGCACAATTGCAGAAGATGACATCCTCAAAATCAGAATAAAATCATGCTAACAATTCCATGCAAAAATGGAGCTCAAAAGAGGCTATAACAAGAGTCATGCAAAGCAAGCACCAAATGACAAAATTTTCCTCATGAAATGTGTAAAGGGGATCAAAATAAGACCAAAGTCAGTAGGGGTCGAAGTCCCAAAAACAAATAGAAATAGGTCAAAAGTTGCATACAAAAATGGGCACACTTGATGGAATTTGAAGGAAGTGGTGGATACGATGGCCAAATGAAGTTGAGCCCTTCTACAATGTTGTAGAGGGGCTCAAAATGAGCAAAAAACCAGTAGGGGTCGGACCCCTAAAAACAAAAGGAAATAGGCCTAAACTAGCATGCAAGATAATGGCATAAAAGCTAGGTATTGAAACAAGTATATCATAGAAGCCTCAAATGAAGTTGAGCCCTTCTACAAAGTTGTAGAGGGGCTCAATATGAGCACAAAACCAGTAGGGGTCGGAGCCCCAATTCTCAACCAAATAGCGTATAGAAATGAATCAAGAAAAAGTCCTAAAAGTTGGTTTTGAAGACTTACCCTTGAAGACTTGTCTTTCTTTGATTCTTGGCTCTGATTTGTTGCTTCTTGACCTCTGAAGAACACCTCCTTGCTGCTGAAATGGTAGTAGGGATGGTGAGGCTAGGTGTTGATGAAGAGAAGACCTAGGGACTTAGAAGCTTTTTGAGGTTTTAAGCTAAGGAAATGGAGGTTTTTGGAGAAGTGTCCTTGAAGACAAATTTTCCAACCTAAGCAAAGGGGAAGGAGGGCCCTTTAAATAGACAAGAAATAGGGTGTAAAAGGGAGGAAAGCACCCAATCTTTCCTTCCGAATATCCCCGGATGCCCCGGGATATGTTGGAAGATATCCTGACACGGTGGACATCTTTGGAAAGCAGTGGCCGCCCAGTAAATTGTGGGAGGTGGCCGGGCCACCCCACCGTCGGCCACCCCTCTGGCCGGCCGGCCATGGCACAAAATTGAAGTGAAGATTTTCCGTGACCACCATGCAGAGTGTCCTCCCAAGTGTGTAGAATAAGGTCCTAGGGTGGTCGAATCGCAACGCCAAGCGAAGTCACAACATAGAGCTTGAAGAAGAGGCTCAAAAATTGAACTCAACAATTTCTGGCCGACCATATACTTTTTGTGTCCTCTAAGATGTGTAGAACAAGGTTCCAAAGTCGGAAATTGGCAACATCAAGGCGAGCCACAACATAGAGCTTGAATGAGAGGCCCAAAATGAAACCCTGAATTCTGGCGACCACCAACCCTTAGGGTCCTCCTAGATGCCCTCATCACAGATATGTAGCTTTGGTTGGGAGAAAATACCCTAGGGTGTTCAACATTGGCCCTAAGTGAAAAACGGCTCGGAGGAGCAACCGTTATCTGGGATAATTGCGGCTTCCCCCAGGATCTTCCCGATGTTGAAACAGAGGTACCGCCAAGTTTGAACAAAAACTAATGAGAAATGAACGCCGAGCCAAAACCGAGCAATTGGATCCCGAAAATGAGCATGCCGAAGTGGTATTCAGCGAAGTGGGTATCTGCGACCCAGTGTCCCTCGGAATGACAAAACAGAGGTCCTCGCCAAAATCGAGAAAACCGATGCAAAATGAATGGTCGGGACCAAAAGGCGGTTTGGGGTCCCGAAAGTGCCGTCTGAGCATCGGGGCCCAGGTTCCTCGAAATGTTAAAGAACAGAGGTCTCCGCCAAAAATCGGAGAAAGCGGATGCGAATGAATGCTCGGCCCAAATCACGCAGCCGGGTCCCGAAATGGGTCGCCGCATCTAAGTGGTGTTCGCCGAGTGGGCATCGGGGCCCCAGTTCCTCGGAACATTAAAAGCAGGTCTCCGCCAAAACCGGAGAAGTCGGAGATGGTTAGGCGGTCCCGAGCCGAGGCACACGGCCGCAGCTCAAACCGAACCGGGCTCCGAAATGGGCAAAATGGCCTACGGTCACGAAAAGTAGCACACGGGCACTGAGAGATAGTCTACGGGACCACTCCCTCCTCGAAAGAAAAGCAGAAAACCGAAGTCCGGTTCGCAAACCGAGACAAGGCACGAAGAGAGTTCGGCTTGGAGGCAAGGCGCGCGGCCACGACTCTGAGACTTCTGAACGAGCACAGTATGCAACATCACCGAGCGCTCAATCGGTGACGTCTGAGTCTTAAGGTCGGTCAAAAATGGGGTGTCTACAGTGCTGGCCTGGTTTGCTGATCTCTTATGAGTAGAGGATTAGAGCTAACATGATCGTATCTGGTATGACGGCCCTTCTCCCGATTTTTCCTTTGATTCGGACTGCCCCTGACTTGAGTAGCGAAAGTGTCATCCACAGTTTTTGCAACAACTGCGAGAACTTGCTCTTTGTTCAGTCCCTCGGCTTTCAAAGCCTCAACAGCAAACATAAGATGTTCTTGGGAATCCATGCCCGCCCCTGCCTTGTTCTTTCCACTCGCCTCCACTTTGCCAAGGGATTGGTCTTCCTCAAATGCAGCCCGTCCCAAGACTGGAGAGCCTTTTGACATGAAATTCCCAATATGTGGTGTGGTCAATGATGGAGCCAATGTCCCAGAGGCCAGATCTTTCACAGTTCTTTGAAGATCTTTTATCATTCCCATCAACTCAGAAGTAGTGGGTTCTCGGGTTTGAGATGATTGGGGGTCAGGTGCACCCATCATGCATAAGTCCATGCTTTCTGGGATAAACACCTCAGGTTTGGGTAGATGGGCCGGGGTGATATATATGCTGGGGTCATAGGTGGATGGCAGTATATGGATGAGATGAGGTAGGCAGGAGATGTTTGGTCATTGGGGTCTGAAGGTGGAGCTATCGTCCGGTTGTCGATAAGATTTTGGATCTCATGACGAAGGCGGTAGCAACGGTCGGTGCCATGACCGCGCTGCTAATGGTACATACAGTACTTGGCGGGGTTATGTCTGGCTGGGAGTGGGTCGGGAAGAGGTTGAGGATTGAGGGGTTTGAGATGCCCTTTTTCCATCAGGAGTTTTAGTACGCTAGTCAGGCTCATATAGAGGGTGAAAGTTACGCCTCGAGCTTGGGATAAATTTGGGTCGTAAAGGCTTGGTTTGGCAAAAGGGTTGGCTATGACGACTGTATTGATTTCAGTGGGTTCAGGAATAGTGCTACTTCCGGCATTGGTACTCCCTGCAATCGCATTCCTTGTCGGTTAACTTGTTCTGGGAATGATCCCGCTGTTGAACGCATTCTCGACCTGAACCCCCAGTTCATGCAAACTTTTGAAAGTGAATAGCGGAGCCACTATCAACTTTTGCAACATATCATGCTCGAGGTTTCGTACCATCATCTGCACTTGATCTCTCTCAGAAGGGCGATTTGTCATCTGTGCTGCCTTTGCCCTTCACCTTGCAACAAATTCCACAAAAGGCTCTGTTGGGTTCTGGCGAGTTGTTTCAAGCTATTGCATGGTCATTTCAACTTGGGTATTGTAAGAATACTGATCAACAAAGGCCTCAGCCAGTTCTTCCTAGTTTTGTTTCACTTTATCTTCCAACTTAGCGTACCAAGTGGCTGCTATACCCGACAGGGTTCTTCCATACAAAGAGAGTTAATGTGGCTTAGTCAGACCCATCGGTTTCAGGACATCCAAGAAAAGTCGGATATGTACCATTGGATCTCCAGACCCGTCGAAACGGTCAATATATGGCATTTTGAATCTGTCTGAGAGCCGTACAGTTGACTCAGTGTGCCCATCCTCAATGTCGGGAATGGAGTTAAGGCTCTGCGCCTTTTTGAAATGCTTCTCAAGGTTCGCAATTTTCACTGCGGTCAGATCGAGGTCATTAGCATCAAGGGGATAACGCCTCTTATTAGGCTGCACCAGGGGTCTGAAAACTTGGGCTTGAACTAGCCCTTCTCAAGGATCTGGACCCTGCAAATCTTCAGTTGGCGGAATTGGGTCAAAGTTCGGTTGGGGTCCTAAAGTTGGATGTGAGGCAGATGCCCTAGATGGGCGCTGTGTTTCAATACTGGTCTCAGCCTGCATGGCAGTTCCCTGATTTGGCGCTGTTATCACGACCACAAATTCTTCTGGATCCTGTGCCATCACGGGTCTATTGATGATATGACTGGTGACTGTCGGATCAGATGAACCAATGAGCCCTGTCTGGCCCTTCTTTGCCTTGCCTCAGCGAAAGAACACTGGTTGCCCTTGAATTGAATCTCTGACCTAACAAAGTCTATCAGCACTAGTCCAATGTACCCAGGGGATTTCGGAGCCTTCTAAAACAAGGGTTGCAACTCGGGCGGGTTCGGTCGGGTTGGGGGTCTGCCCAAGCCCGACCCGAATTGTCCAGAGCAGTGCCCAAGCCCGCCCAAGCCCAAACATGAACCCGAGCTTTGCTGCCCAAGCCCGGCCCAAGCTTTGTATTTTGAACTCGGGTTAGCCCGAATTGCCCAGAAACTTGTAGGTAGATTTGTTTTGAAACCTGTAGGTAGAATTGATAATTAACAAAGAATTGAGAATTATTCAAAATTATTTTCTGGTCACCAAAAAATAAAAATTAAAAATTAAGACTAACTCTTTTACTTAATTTATATATATTATATAATATATTAAATTTAATTCGGGTTCGGGTTACTCGGGTTGGCCATTGGTTACGCTTAGTCTACCGAATTACAATTCGTATCAAAAATCTGCCAGTTGCCGTCAGACATAAGATATAGTTGCCCAAGCCCTAAAAAAACTCGGGCTGGGCTCGGGTTGCTCGGGTTGAGCCCGCCCGAGTTGCACTCCTATCTGAAACTATGGTTCCAGGACTACCAAGCAAAAGGGAAAACATGCAACATCTCAGCCTAACTTCACCAAAACAGATACGAGCATAGTAGGATGATCAGTGCCTCGATCAATTCGCCCCAAAATTCTCCAACTGATACCCTGCAAACTAAACCCTAAAATATTGAACTGGTGCCCGCAGGCCTGATACCCAAACCTGCAAACTGATACATGCATTCCTGTAGAGGCGCACTCTAAAAGCACATAACAAGCAAGTGAGAGCCAAAACACCCCTATGTTGGGGTAGGGTTTCCCTGTCCTATTTTGTCAGGAGCTAGGGTTTCACTACATACGCAGCGGTTTCAAACAACCTATATCGGGTAAGCAACCTGTCCTAATTTGGAATGGTCACTACGGATTTCGATATGCACTAGGTCGAATGGTCAAAGAGGGTGCCCCGATAAAATCGGGGTTTGTGTTCCCATACTGGCAGAGCCCATAACCGGTCAGCCTTATGGTCATGTCTTGGCAAGACAAGCCTCCGGCAAACCGTTCAGGAATAGCAGATGGCAAACATAGTGTCCTAGGCGCACCAATGCAAATGCAATGCAAAGAGACACACAAGAGTAGTCAAAACCAGATATCATGAGTTCGAGTCAAGTTCTCTAAATCCCCAGCAGAGTCGCCAGAAAGTGTAACAAGCCCGCGGGGGACCTCGCTATAGCTCGGACTCGATTTGTGTTACGGTTCTTAATCTTGAACCAAAGAGTCCAAATCCGGCAAATCGTTTTGAGAAAACAGATTTTTGAAAGAAGTGCCAAACATGGACTGCTTTGCTAGATACAGAGTCGCCACCTAAATATTTTATTTTTGGGAAATTTAGGAAACCCTGACTCGTGCCTAAGGCCACGTGTCCGTCATCACCAAAGTTGCCTCTCTCGAACTTGGGTACGATTGGGGAAGGTCACTGTGAGCACTTCGCCGGTCAAAGACCGGCCTCTACTAACCATGATATCTAATTTTGAAAACATTGTGCGTTCTTATTCCGGTTATTAGCCTAGATTTACTATGTGATGCGCACAACATACAAGTATAGACCGAGTCGCCTGAATTGGAACAAAACATTTCATGTTTGTTTGTTTGAAAAATGGTTTGATGGTGTTACCCGCAGGTAGGCTTAAAATGTAGATTTTGCCACCCTCAGGTGGGCTTAGAAATCATGATTTTGCCACTATCTAGTGGGCTTAAAACACACAGTCAATGATTTGTTCCAATCCAAACAACCCAACCTTCATCCACAGGCTTTCAGGCAGTTATATCACATAAGCATATAGCCTCATGGTAAGCATGCTATTCATGGCAGTCACTCACACGTATGCAAGGATGCTAAAGCATAAAAAACTCACCGAGTACTCCAAGCTAAAACAGAAATTGATTAGAAATCCATGCATGATCTTAAGTATACAGAAATGCCTAATGCAACACATGCAAAAATGCAACTATAGCAGGCTCGGCTATTCTAAACATGGCTTATGAGATGCAACAGCTATCAAGTATTCAACTTGGAATTGAAATACAAATGCAGTTAGTATGATGCGCCGAGCCCGATGCATGCAAGACAAATGAATGAATGCAAACATGCTATCATATTGTATACTAATTGAAACATGCCCTAATCTAACCATCATAAGCTGGTAAATAAAATGGAAGAAAGACGTGGGTTGGAAGACATACATCACACTCACGCACACTTATTACAATTATGCCCTCGCGCAGAGGGTTCGAAAGAATAATATACAGTCCCGAATAGTACAGTCCAAATAAATAATACAGTCCAAAATATGTACAAACCCCTAATTAATTTAAAAATTAACTAAGAAAAATAATAAACTGGCATGCAAGTCAGGGACTGTCTTGACTCTTCTCCAGATGATGAATGATGCATGTCCGGGTTGCCTTGTGCAGATATCCGCTGTGATGCCCCAATTAGCCTCTGTTTGCAATTGTTTTTTTTGGAAAGCACTAAGCCCTAAGACTGATTCTTGATTTCTTTGCCGAGAGCGAGAAGGGGCATAGCAATGTATTTTCACAAATGTATGCAGCCTCGATCCTCGTGCCACCAATCACGTATTTCGATGCATGATGGCCGAGGAATCGAATTGCACTACTCAATATAGAATGAATGCACATGAAAACGCAACAAGACCTAACTCCATCATGGATGATCCGGAGTGTCGGTGACTGGAGAATTTGAGACACGTTCCGTCACTTGGAGTACGAAACGTACCTCGTTTCCCGTGCTCGGGCTAACCCCTATCCTGAACACAATGCAATATGCATGACATGCATGAAATGCAACTAAGATACATCCTAACATGCAACATGCTATGAAATGGCATACACGATGCACAGGGTAATCATGGCATACACAATGCGCTAACATACAACCTAGCATACACAACGCTATGGAATGAAATGGCATACACAATGCATAATGGACTTACACCAACATGAGTGGACCTCAGCCACACTCACATAAGAGGCCATTAGATGAAAGATGAGACACTTGAAATGCGTGCACGGAAACCGAGGACCGAACCTAGGGCACAAATGCCACTATACCAAAGCATGGCAAGGCATGGAATATGGCATATTAGCATGCAAATTTCATAGGCAATAAGTGATGCAAAACAGCCCCGAAAGATGGCAAAATGACACCCGATGCATGAAATGAATCCCGAAACACGAAATTAGGCATACGGAATGACTTATGACTATGCAATGCATGCATTATTCGAACATGGAGTGTGAAGACAGAATCAAGAAAGCCCAAAAATAAGAATATTTACAGTTATAAGCAAGGCCAAACAGCGAACGCAAATGAGGCTAAACTAGCATGCAAAAATGGCCCCGAAAGCAAGATAATGAAGCAAGTGACAGCTTCTGACCCTAAACAAAGAAGGGTCATTCTACAATGTAGAAGAGGGTCCCAAAATATGGTACTTTACAGTTTACCACAAGCCACAAAAACAGACACAAGTATGGAAAAACACTCATGCAAAAAGTGGGCCTAAAAAAGGACAAAGAAGTAAGTGATGCATGATGGCCCCAAACAGATGAAGGTCCTTCAAAAAAGTTGAAGAAGGACCTAAAATATGACCTTTTACAGTTTATGATCAAACCCAAAACAATGCATAAGCATGCTCAAAATACTATGCAAGATAAGGCCAAAAAGAGAGCTATAACACAAAGTATAAAAAGGATGCTTCAAAAAACAAAAGACCCTTAATGAAACATGAAGAGGGGGTCAAAATAAGGTCATTTACAGTTCGGAACAAAGCCAAAAAAAATAAGAAAAAAGGGCTAACAAATCATGAAAAAATAAGGCCAAAAGAGGGATATAAAGGCAAGTGGCAAATGGAAGCCTCAAACAGTGATGAGTCCTTCAAAAATGTTGAAGAAGGGATCAAAATAAGCCACTTTTATAGTTTATGACAGAGCTCAAAACAGTTTATACATAGGCCAAAAATAATAAGCAAGAAAATGGCATACAAGGGAGGTAATGAAGCGAGTGCAAAAAGGGAGCTTCAAACAGTGAGAGGCTCTTAAACAAACATGAAATAGAGCTCAAAAAAATGCTATTTTCAGTTAGGGTCGGAGCTCAAATATGCAAGCAAGTATGGCTAATGTATTGAGCAAGAATAGAACCAAAAAGAGGAGAGAAGGACTTACCCTTGAAGACTCAACTTTAGCAACCTCTTGGCACAAGAAGTGGTGTTCCTCAGCTCTGGAAAATAGCTCCAAGTGGCTGGAATGGAGGTTGGAGAGGTGGTGCTATGTGGTGTAGTGTAAATGATGCAAGGACCCTAAAGTTTGGAGTCTTGGAAGAGAGGGAAATAGAGAGTGTATGCAAGAGAGCTCTAAAGCAATTTTCTAACCCTTAAAACTAAAGTGGAGGGGCTGGTCATATAGGCAAAGGTGTGGAAAAAAGGGGAGAAGAATGGGGGGGAGATTTAAATTCAATTTTCTCCCTCAAAAGGCCAAACCCTCGGACATGGGTGAAGTGCAAAACAAAATATATGGATGGAACACACTTGGGAAGGCAAGAATGGCCGGCCAAGTCAAAAGGGCAAAAAAAATCATCCACCAGGTAAGTGGCTGGCCGGCCGGCCAGGTTAAAAGGGAAAAGTGGCTGGCCACCCCCTAGGATGAAGCCCCAGAAGTTAGCTTTCCAATGCCGCAAACCTTGCATCAAAATTCCTCCTGTGGAAAAAGTTATGCCATTTTCCGTGAAGCCGCGCAGATTCGGTCCAACCGGACTTCAACCAACCATATCTCCTCCCCCGGACTTGGACTTAGGAGATTCTTGAGTAAAAAATGAAGCCCCGGAAGGAAGTTTTCCAATGGTGGTGGCTTCATATCTTAATTCCTCTTATGCAAAGAGTTACGCCCGTTTTGGTGAAGCCGCGCAGATTTTTCTCCTTCCCGGATTCATGCTGAACCACTTTGGACCAAAAAAAGTTGGCTTTTCAGCAAAATTGCTGGCCTCCCACCCTCCTACAAGCTTCCTAATAATGAAAATAAGGCCTCCACCAAAAATGAGTCCAAACCGATGCAAAATGAAGGTTTGGGGGTCAAAATGCGCAGCCCGGGGCCCCGAAAACTGGCTTCAGGCACTGGAAGTGGTGTTCGACCGCGAAGTTGGTCTCTCGGACCACAGTGTCCCTCAATAGGGAGGAAATAAGGTGTATGCGAAAAACCGGAGCAAACGGAAGTGGTTAAGCGGTCCCGAACCGAGGCACACGGCCGACGGCTCTGAAAATCGGGAACCGGGCTCCGAAACGGAAAAAGTGGCCTACGACTACGAAACGTAGCCTACGGCCACTGAGAGATGATCTACGAGACCTCTCCCTCCCTTCGGGAAGATAAAACAGAAAAAACAGAGCTTGGTTCGCAAACCGAGGCAAAGCACGAAAGAGTCCAAAAGTTTGGAGGCAAGGCTCGCAGCCAAGACTCTGAAACCTCTGAACGAGCACGATATGCAACATCACCAAGCGCTCAATCGGTGACGTCTGAGTCTTAAGGTCGGTCAAAAATGGGGTGTCTACAGTGAGATATATGAGAAAAAGGGAAAAGATAAGGCTCGATGGGGAATTATACCTGCATCCAAAAAAATGTATAAGTGAACTTAATTTTTCAGTATAGTTTATTAAATTATTTAGGATTACAATTTATTCTAAGTATACTATATTTTTTTCTTAAACTAACCTTTGAGGTACACCCAAATAAAACAAATTTAAAAAATCAAATTACTTTTGAATTTTTTTTTTCTTCTTTTGTTCACATACATACAGGAAACACGATCAAAGAAGCTGGCACCGACACAGGTGAAGGAGAGGATGGACTTTGCGTTCGGACTTTCAAGATCGAACAAATTTACTTTATTCAACTGTATATTATTGGACAAAGTGAATTTATTTGGTTTTAAAAATTCGAACAATAATGACAAAAACCAGGCTGAATATTCATTTTTATTTAAAAAAATGCAAAAAAAAATTATTTATACTTTGATATTTATGTGAATACATATGTTTTCTTTGATGGGTTGTTTTAAAAATTTATTTTGATTATTACTTTCATCTGTTGTTTGATTTTGTTTAAATTTTTTTCCTATTTGCAAGTAACAAAACAATGATATTGATGATAATTGTGAATTTTGGTTGGATGTATTAGAGTTTTGAAGTGAGAAAGAAGAAGAAGAAAAAAAAATAATTAAAATTTAGAGAAGAAGATGAAGAGATTTGAATAGAAAAAATAAATTAAATTGATTAAGGTATATAACGAGAAAAAATAATATTTTATTTTAAAATTTAACATGCAGCGTGCTTGTTAAGAAATCACATTAAGATACAATAAAATTTTAAAAATTGAAATTTAAGTTAAGCGTGCTGAAATAAATTTTGAATTCAAATAAAATGGCTGGACGCCATCTCGATGTCTGAGCCACGAGCGCATCCCCACTGGGTTGCTTGAAAGCAGGCCCAAAACCAAACCTATAAGGCCGAGGCCCAAAGGCCGCATTAGAAGGATTTGAATTTTGAAAGCAAAATTAGATATAATTAATTACTATAAATAAGCAAAAAACTGCAGGCAAAAACTATTTGTGAGGTGGTGAGGGGAAGTCAAGTGAGGTAGCAAATCTTTTCTTTTTCTGGCAGACGGTGATGAGGATGACTCACCGCACAGCATGGCTCGCGCGCCAATTGTCGTCCCCATATAAATTATAATCTCTCTCTCTCTCTCTCTCTGCCACTGCCACCAATAAACCCAATATTGGCCGATAAAGGAATTCCGCAATCATTCCATTCCACCCGCCAACAACAACAGCTCAACCAAGTTCACAAATTTTCCTAGAAAATAGCAGCAGCACACAGAGAGAGAGACAGAGAGAGAGAGAGAGAGAGAGAGAGAGAGTATTCCCATTCCCATTCCTATTATCATCTTCTTCCTCTCACCATTTGCTGTTGGGGGGCAAACACAGACAGACAAAAAACAACACCAAGGTAAACACAAACCCTCCTCTCCTCTCCTCTCCTTTCTTTTATTTATTTCTAATTTCTTGTTTTTTTGACCCTCTCTTTCCCTCCTCCTTAAATTTGTCGTTTCTTCCTCCCTCAGAAGCCTCCCGCAGGGAAGAAAAAATAAATCGCATGCTTCCTCCTCCTCCGCTGCACCTCTTCTGGTGATTATTTCTCTATAACTCTCTCTCTCTCTCTCTCTCTCTATATATATATATATATATATATGTCGGAATATTAATTTAAAATAAAATCCCTTGAAATGGTAGTAGAATTGAAGTCTAATTGCTCTTACAGGGATATTTAAAGTTATACAGATAGATAGAGACACATGATTTCGGTGATTGATCTTGTTTTTGCTAATTTGTTAGCTTCTTTCTGGTGTTTTACCAGATTCTATGCTTGTCAATTTGATAACTATTGAATCATAATTTTCCATGAACATTATTAAAAAACCGTGTCATTATGGAATAAACAACTGAATGCATAGAAAAGAAATTTGTGATTGCCAGGAATATGCACATTATTGCACCTGCCCCCCTCTTCTAGTAATCACATTGCTATTGCATCAGGTGATATATGTTTTGCAGAACATAGATACTTTTTGATACAGCCGATACTTTCCCTTTGAATAACAAATTTTCAATATACAGGGTAGGCCAGTCATATGGCTTGAAGTAGTTTTTTAATAATTGCCTACTGTTAGTCAGTCTGTTAATATGCAAATAATTGGGATTGATATGGTCAAGAGATGCAAAATTATTATCATTCAATTTTACTTATTTATATACATGAGGATTCAGTTGTTCTTTCTTATGTTTATTACCTTCAGATTTGCTCAGATTATTTTTTGGTGAATGATGCATTCAAGTGTTACGTGGTCTGGTTTTTATTGGCAATGATACGATCTGATCATAATGAAAATTTCCATCTTTAGCTTGCATTTTTTTCCATGATATATTTGCTCACCTATTGGAACGTTTGCATTTGTTATGGTTATGGAACATTCTGAGGCTACTATTAGTTAAGTTCCCAATTCAAATCTCAATCTTATGTGAGAACCACTTAGCGTGCCCTATCTTTTGACAGTTTGGTCTTGATCATTATTTGATATGCTTGCAACCAAAATTTTTTATATGCTTAACTAAAGGTTCCAGAGGCTCTTTTGTTGATAATTTTATTTTCTTCTGAATTCAGCCTTTCTTCTGTTGTTAGATGCAATAGAAACATCCATCAAGTTTAGTAGGATGGCTGTCAGCTTCAAATACTGGGATGATTGCGTTGATCACCTTGACATGGAAGCTCTGTGGATGGATCCTGACGTGAGAAATGAATGGATTAGTGCTGGAGAGACTAAGGGACGGAAAGTCCACCTCTCACGGGATCCTGATGGTCAGCCTTATCTTACACAAACTGAGATGAAGGTAAATCAAATTATGTTTATATATTATTCTTATAAAGCATCTGTAGACAGTATAAAGGACTTTCCCTGTTTGGTTGCTCAATATTATTTTAGAGGATTAGGGGATAAGTAATACCTAGGATGTTGGATGAGATACCATGTACTTGTATTATGTTTAATATTAGGGTAGGATATGGCATGGGATAAGACGAGGATTATTTCTGGCCATTGGATGGACGATGAGATCCTATCCCATGGTTGGGGAGGGTATTATGGAGAGCGGATTTCATGTCACGTGGTTACCATATATATATATATATATATTTTTTTTTTTGTGTCCCTGTTTGTTTGTTTGTTTGTTTGTTCATCATTTGGTTGCGCATTTCACTCTGATTATGAGCTCCATAAGTTGTATGAGGTTTTTAATTCACTTCTTATGCAATCATCTTTTGATTATTCTATAAGTGACCATATTTTTTCACCTTGTTAAGTTGAATTATGGATTATGTGCAAGTCATGTGCTTCTGCCTTCCTTCTTTTCTGTTCACCTTTCATGCAATGTTGTCTGTTCAGGCTGTAGCTGGGATAATTGTCCGCAGGCATTTTGTTTCGCTGATAGATTCGGTATGTTTTTCTATACTTGGAATATATAGTATCGCAAAGATCTTACAGAAGATCACCAACTGATCATCTTCTCAAACCAAGTTATTCATAAATCTTTTGGGAATCTCAAATCAAGTGGCGCATGAATTCCTAGAAGTCCAATGCATTTTAAATTGATATTTTGTTTCAATTGTTTTATGAAATTATATTACTCTCCTGGCATGTTTTCTATGTGATTGGGGGCTAACTGGACCGTTATGATGTTCTGGTGGCCATTATAGGGAAAGTTATCTTCTGATCAATGTCTGTATTATCTTCAAGCACTTCTTTTTGTGAAATTATATGCAACTGAGATATTTATACTATGTCACAAATGAGCTTGTGTACAATCAAAATTATTCAGCAAGGCTTCATCTATTTGCTACAGTAATGTAAAATTTTGAAGGTAATCCCAATCAGTGTGTTTGGTTTCAATTTTCTGAAAATTGAATTTTTTTGTTTTTTGCATTTTTTTGTTTTTAGTGAATATTTTTAAAATTTTAAGTAATTTTTTTTTTTACTTTTTTAAATACACCTTATTTAAATGTATCTAAACAGTAAATATTTGTAAAAAAATATTTTAAAAAATTAATAAATATACAAAAATACGAAAAAATGTACTAAATTTTCGTATTTTTGGTATTTAGTGTATTTTGTAAATATTATTTTCACAAATATTATACTTTTTAAGTGTATTTATGTTAGGTATGTTTAAAAATTAAAAAAAAATTGTTTAAAATATTTTAAAAAATTATTAAAAACATTAAAATATGGAGAATAAAGAAGAAAATCCGAAAATAAAGAAGTAGGATTTTCTGAAAACTAATAAAAAAACGCTAGAGCTCTATCCTCTTGAAGCCTTTGAAGTAGAGTCTTCACTTCATTAGAGTTGTTTCTCTATGGAAACTTTTTCTTGTTAAATAGGGCTGCAATTACACAAAAATACACGCTATGCTTTGGTTTAGTTTTAGAATTGTAATTCTCTTTTTAGAGTTGTGATTTGAGTATAGAATTGTGAGTTGAGTTTTGAAAAGAGAAAATTTGTTTGATTATAAGTTTTAAAAAGTGTTTTGGAAGGAGTTTGAAAAGAGTTTTTGAATTTTGAATTTTGAATTTTGAAAAGAATTTTGAGTTTTGAGTTTTGAAAATAGTTTGGAGTTGTATTTTGAGTTTTGAGTTTTTGAATTTTGAGTTGTATTTTGAATTTTTTGGATTTAATTTTTAAAATATTAAAATGTTTAAGAAATTATATATTTTTATTTTAAATATATAATTTTTATTTAAATATTTTTATTTTAAACATTTTATTTTATTTTGTAAATATTTTAATTTTTAATTTTAATATTTTAAATTGAAGACACAACTTCACATTCAAATCATAACTAAACACATAAGTCAAAATTCAATTCAAAAATTATTTTCAAAACTCATAACCAAACACATAATTTGAAACTCACTACTTTCAAAACTCTATACTCAAATCATAACTAAGACATAACAAAAAAAATTAAAATATTTAAAAATATATTTGTAAAATAAAATAAAATATTTAAAATAAAAATAATTATTTTATTTTATTCAAAACTAAAATAAATAAATAAATAAATAAATAAATCCAAAAAAATAAATAAATAAATAAATATTTAAAATATAAAATATTTATCCTAAAAAAATAAAATTAAGAAAATTTTTAAATATTTAAAAAAAATAAATCCAAAAAATTTCAAAATACAATTCAAAACTCTTTTCAAAACTCATAATTAAACAAATTTTTTTTTTTCAAAACTCATAACTCAAAACATGATTCCACACTCAAATCATGATTCTAAAAATAATTTTAAAAAACAAAATAAAAAAATAGGTTTTTAAATTTTTTCTTTTAAAATAGAGTTTTGAAAAGAGTTTGGTTTTGAGTTTTAAAAAAAGTTTTGAATTGAGTTTTGAGTTGTGTGTTTGATTATGAGTTTTGAAATTAATTTTTGAATTAAATTTTGAATAATTTTAAGTTGTGTGTTTGGTTATGAATTTTAAAAAGTGATTTGAAAATTTTGCATTTCAATTATGATTCCAAGACAAACCAAACACAGGCACAATCATTTGCTCTAGACGATTCAACTGCAATTACACAAAATTACAACCTGGAACATTTTTCTGGGTTCGAAATACTTGAATATTTTAACATTCCTTGCGTATCTGGTCATGTCTTTGCTGATCAATAACCTGAAAAGTACACATGAATAGAAAGTCAAAATCTTGTGGAACTTGAAAATTTGGCATCCTTTGTATTCTGCAGGACATGATTTGTGCTATTGCAGAACTTGAAAGTGACAGACAGCCTATTTCTACACGGTATAACAAAAAAACTAAAGAAATTACAGTGGGAATCATGCAAATTTTACCAAAGACAGCAGATTGGCTAGTCAGGTATTACCACCAGTGTTCCGATTTTAAATCTGAGGGTAGACTCTCGGATAAGGACAGGATTTATTTTTTTCTTTTATTTTCCTGGTAAAATGAAGCTGAAAACCAGAATTTTCTTGTAGAGAGTTGGGTTACCGAGCATATGAAGTGGAAGGAAATTCAAAACTTTTGTACAGGCCCTTTACAAATGTGTATCTTGGTGCTTCCTACCTTAACTGGCTGTCAAATTATAGCCAACAGTAAGTTGACAGTTATATATTCAATCTGTTCCATCTTTCATGTACAATTGGTTTTGGTTTTCTATGCGTCATTTTTCTTTACAAGCAGACTAGCAGTGCTTTATTGGAATAGTGGTAAAAGAACTATCAATTTGAGTTCTGTTTGTTGTTGAAGTTTTAATATTAGAATTATGTCTGCAGAGAAAGAAGTGAAGAGTTCATAGTGAGGGCTTATAAAGGTGGTACGAAGAAGGCAACTCACAAATCAACTTTGCAATATTGGAGACGATATCTTGGGGTTAAGGAAAGCCTTCCATCCAGGTGATTGATTCATCCCATGATGTTACAAACATCAAGCCTAACATTTTCACAAGCCATGTTTCCTGGACCCTCTGCTTTAACTTGGATTATACATTTTTTGATAATAAGGAACCCCTTGACCCCACTTTCAGTGAGACCTGGTGTAAACCCCAAATATGTGCAACCACCCACCCGCTAGCCTTACATATCGGGTGAATTAGGGACTTGAACCTAAGACCTCCTGGTTGTTTACATGGGGATTTACCATTTGAGTAACTTGGAGTATCCGTGTTGACAATTAAAGATAATCTTATTCTTATTTGATCACTACGCACATGCCCACACAAACTCCAAGTAACATAATCCACAAATCTGACACTCTTAATGAATGTAACAGATGCATAAGAAACTACATTGTGCATCTTATAAAACATTACTTAAATTTTTATAATGTACGGATAATGAAATTACACGATGCATTTGTTTGCACGCATCCTTTCCTTTAATTTTTCTTCTATGTAATTAGTACTTCTTTTAAGTCATAGGGTGAACTGAAGAAGCCTACAACCAATTGCAGCCTGGTATCTGTACGGGGTTGTGAGGTCCGAAGACCTCAAATCTCTTTCTGTCTAGAAGGAGGCAAAAGAAGAAATAAATTGTGTTTTTTTCATAAATGATGATTAGAAGTGCAAATGTTCAAAATACTTGGTAAACTGAAAATGTGTGTATATATATATGCACACTGGAAGTTTCCCGTGTAGCTTCCCTGGAAAGTGCACGGGTGTTGCTTTGTACCGTTAGTATACAGGAACAGACTCTTGATGACCTTTGATTGGTACATACAAAAAAGTTAAATCAATAATAAAAGAAGGTTAAAACCTCGTTTGGGAATATGCTTTTATAGTAACTTTTTGGCTTTTTAGCTAAAATATGATGTAAAAAAAAATAGTATGTTTGGGATGACTTTTTTGGCTTTTTACGAAAAGATACGCAAAAAGTAGAGAGAAAAAAGAAATTTTTGATTTTTTGGTATAGTTTGTTGGCTTTTTGGCTTTTTTAGTAACTTTTTGGCTTTTTGGCTAAAAAAGCCACTTGCCAAACGAGGCCTAAATATGTGCTTTCAAGAGGGCCTAAGGATAGACGTTTTAGCAGTAGTTTGGCAGAGTTTATCATTGTTTGGCTAAGTCTTGAAAATTATAATGATAAAGTTTTGTTTGCAAGTATCTTTCAATGCTATACGATGTTTGTGCCATTCTGTCAGCCCAATTTTTACTTATCTCAAAGGTGCCAGTTAGGTTAGATGTAAGACATGTTATTACTAATATTGTTTTTGTTTGAGTCTCCAAAAGAACTTGATCTCTGTCTTCATTCCCTACAACACGTGTGTATCAAATGATAAAAAATGGACACAAAATAAAGCCTGTTCGCAATGTTTCAATTAACCATATCTGCATTCGCTTTATCCATGGTATAGATGTAGTATCCTATGTTGATGTTCACATTAGCATTTACTATTCAGTTTCAGACTTGCAGTGAAGGCACATTATTATGAGTCCCAACCATTGATAAGAATACTGAGCAGTCTTTACTGATAATGCTAGTAATCATGAAGTTGGACGTCTCTTGCACAAATAAAAGGGTTTAAAAGTTTCTGATATTTATTATAACATATATAATTTTTGTTCAGAAATTTTTTTGAAGTTGGTCCCATGAACGATCCATCTGCTTCTGCTGCTCCAGTTCAACAAATGACAGGTACTCTTTTTGAAGCAATTTGCATGAAAATAATTCAACTTACATACTTCAACTATACTCCATTTAAGAAACCTTTTTTTGTTTGCCTACTTAATTGACGATAATGGTTTTGCTTAGTGTATTAAAGTTTAGGTCAAATGATATCATAAGGTCAAGCTTAGCAAAAATTCAAAATTGTTCATTCAATTGTATTATTCAGGTGCTTACAGTCTAACATGACTCTTCTTTAGTAACTTGTTATATCAAACATAGATCAGGAAAACTATAATAGCACAAGCTTACTTGGAATTGGAATTATTCACCCAAAAAGAAGCTTACTTGGAATGGTAAAACTGTTTGTGACTTCTTGAGAAATATCTTCTGGGGTTGTGTTGTCATCACAGTGATCATTTTGCAATTACAATGTTATTTCTGTAGAATAAACTAGGGAAAAAAAAAAGGAGAGAGAAAAAGATATCTATTGGATGCTTTTACAGATCTGCCATATTTGTCCATGCATATGCTTTTAGAGATTTATGTTTCTCGGTATTATATGTTGAATTGAGTTGATTCATTGAGTAGCACATTGAGTCAACTCAGTGGGTTGGCTCAGATTCTAGAAGAGCAAGTGGACAAGTTGCACTTCCAGAACCTAAACCTGCAGCATCAACTTGTATTTGTTTGTTCTCTTAAAATTAGTGAAATCTGCTCCTCATGGACGTAGGCGATTTGCCGAATCACGTAAATCTTGTGTGTTTCTTGTTGGGTTGCTTGTTTTGTGTTTGTTTTTGGGCCTTGGGCACAACATTATATTCTCTTAGCCCCTGATTGTTTACCGTATATAAGGGCGGATATGAGGGTGGGGCTGGATATAATATGAGGTGGGTCCTACTTGTTTTCTTGTTTCCCTATATCCCGTGTTTGGTTGCTAGGGAGTCCGGATAGTATATGATGCAAAAAGGGGGATATGCAATACCACTCAGATGGTATTGTATATCCCTCACCATCGGATATAGGAAATCTTTTATCCAAAGGTGAAAAATAATTAATTTTTTCTTATCCCATCCTATATCTTATCTTAACCAAAGATAGTATAAGTGACCCCAGAGTATATATAATTCATCTCATATCTTATAACATATAATATCCCATATTTTTCCTTAGGTATTACATATGCTCCTCAAACTCTTATATCGAGTCCAGACAATCAAACGGGGCCTTGCGTCTTTAATGTATTAAACAGTTGAATTTGTTGAATTCTCTTACAGCAACAAATTGTTGGAATAGGATTCTGTGTGCAAATAAATCAAGAAACTTGATTTTCTAACCTCTGCTAATTGATTAGCAAGTTCATTTACCATGTTTCTTGCTTAATAAACCTTAATTACCAAAAAAAAAAGTTCATTTACCATGGGAACACATGCTCTTCTTTCTTTGTTTCATTTATTTTATTGAGATGTCATCTCTGATAAAAAAAAATTTAAAATTATTCTGCAGGTGTAGGTATTATTATTATTTTAGTTATATTTTAGCTCCTTTAAAGAATCATTAAAAAACACCGCATGCCCATTTGATTTGATCTAGAAGGACTAACCCACCACATTCTTTTTATGTTGAGGGCAATACCTGATATTTAATATTTTCTTCAACTTTGATCTAGTTTCTATCAACATCTAATTGTATCGATGTTTTCAATAATATATTCATTCTTGGTAAAAATTTATCAAAATATATATATATTCATTCTTGGTAAAACTATCAATTATGTATCCTCAGATGACTTCACTTACTTTCTTTACATGTGGGAGCAGGTGCTGCTAACACAACTTGGGACTCTAGAGCTTCTCCAGAAGACATGGAAGAGATGTGGAATCATCCTATTGTTAGTAAGTGGAGCAAATCTGGGGAGAAACAGGAAAAGTGCGATTTTCTCACGATGCTGAGAATAGACCTTATCTTTCTCGGTAGAGTTAAGGGTAAGATTAAATAATATGGATCTGCAAAATATTTATTTTCGTGCATGTATTTGTCATAACTGGATATTTTGAATGCTTCCCTGCTGCTATATTCTCATGCTACCCCTGCCTCCTTCATCTTCTTTTTTACTGGTCGCCATTTTCCGCTTCATTGGTTATCTATAAGACAACTAAGAAAGCATAATTTATTTTCCATGACCAGTTGACAAACTTCACTCAATCTTTGAATAGTTACCATCAGCTACTGAATTAGGGCAGGTTTTGAACTTAATTTAAACACAAAAAGTGGTATATGGATAAGCTAACTTCCATAATCAAGTTAATCAAAACATGCTGGAGCTCTTTTGGTGACAGCATGCAAACTGTGGGAAGTAATTGTCATTTTCCATCAATTGGATTTTGATAGTTGTGAGAATCTGAATACATTATCTCAAGAAATCACAATCACTTCCCACATTCTTTCTGGCCCTCCTTGAGTCATTTGGGAAGCTTTAACTTGTTTTTTCTTTTTTTGGTAGGTGAGATTTTCCATAAAAATATATGAAAGAATAGAAGTCAAGTACAAAGAATCAAGAGGGGCATACATACCCCTTGTACAAAATGTACGAAAAACACAAGGTCATAACAGTAAAAATTTTAGATCATTTGGACTAATGTTGTTCCAGGACTGAAGGAGGGATAGACTAATTCCTGCAGTTGAGATCAGTGAATTTAACTGAGTGGCTTTGACTCTCTTTTTCTAACATGTTGCCTTTTTCTTGCAGGCAATTGCAGAAATTGTACTGTCAAAACACTTTAGTACAAGAGGAGTAAAACCAGTAAGTACTCTAGATGGTTTGAGGTGTTTATTCTTGGTCACAGTTTCACCATACATTCAAAGGGAAGCCTGACTAGTCAAACCATGCTCTTTAGGGAACTATCATCCTTTGTGACAAACCCATTGTTAAGTCACCACTAGTCCCAAAAGCTTAAGTTGTTAGGAAATGAGCCCAACAATGTATATCAAGCTATCCAACATCATGTTATATTAATTACTTTTTAAAGCTCTTTATTCCACCACCAAAATAATTTAGATGATGGCCCACTATCTTTAGATTTCCCATTGGACATTGTTTCATTTGTAATTAATTATAATGTTCATAGCCCTTTTCAACAGTTCTGCTCCTCCATAAGATGTGGCCATTGAAGCCACCTCCTATAATTTTTTTTCCCATTTTTTTTTATCCTTTCTACTATTTAATGCAAATCCTTCTGAAATTGTCACATACTTTCTTACATTCATCTATTTCTACGTGGGTGTATTCACTAACTAATCCATATTTAAATTCAGAATTACAACCAATTCATATCATTGTGCTTCCTTTAATTAAAGTTTATGTTCTTTCTCTTCTTTTTGTTAGATGCTTGCTTGGTGAGATTTAAAAGCTTGGGTTGATAAATATAGAGGTGGATTCAACTGCTATGAAACATCTGGAGTCAAATAACCAAAAAATTCAAATAAAAATAAAGAGCAAATTTGAAAAAGATTAAAAGCATACATTTCAAAATAGTAGACACCTCATTGGAGCACTCAATGCAACATTGTCCTTAACGGTCACCTCCTCAACTTTGTAGGATTTTGTTGCAAAATCTAAATGAAACCAAATCTTAGTTGATTGATTCACAATGTTTATAAGCTACAGGCTTTATTTATTATTGTTATTTGAGGTAGAAGGTGTAACGATTTGGAAAGACACGTAGAAAATCACAAAAACACTTTGAAAAGTATGATCATGCGATCCTATGAATCGATCCACAATCCCATTATGCTACTATTGCTTATTTTATTTAATCCTAGTTACTTGAAGTTTCTATTCTTGATCTTTTCTTTCTCGACTCTTCTACTTGTTATTGTCTTTGTTTTTTGTTTTTTGGTTTTGATTTCCTTCCTAAAATTCACTGGTGTGCAGACGGTTTTGTGTGCTCTTGCTGAGATTGTTAGCATGCGTTTCGTGAATGGGGTTGGACCTCGTCCAGGAATAATGGGAATTGACTACCCCACAGCTTGCTGGCTTTACAAGTATGTGAATTCCAGGGCTCAAACTGAATGTTTGTTTTAGAACATTGTAATGCAGATGTGGATAAACAGTCATAGTGTATGTGAAGATGGGGACTTGAATCCAAGCAAGGGGGTCTCTATCATCTCCTGCTTAACCACCAAAGCTCTTTGGCATCATACACTATGGAATAAAATAAAAAAAGTTCAACATCTCATGCTCTTTAAGATGGTGTTTATTAGCAACTTTGTCATTTTGGCTTGTTAGGATATCAGGATACCTCGTTAGAATGAATTGAATTGATCCAATTGCCTTCGAATTGGAAATTATCATAATAAATGGAGCATAATCAAATTGATGTTGATTAAAATTAGAAATCACTAATTTTTTTAACCTCCATATGCTTCTTGCTGAACAAATTGTTAAACAGATATTATACATTTTTAGTGAAACTAAAGCAGAATATGCTTATTCCAAGCCTGAAATTTGCTTTAATGTTTGCTTCTGATGTGTAGGGACTTGGGCTACAAGGCTTACATAGTAGAGTCCGTTGATGATCTAACGAAGCCTTTTGTTTCCTTGTACTTCGGCGCTGCCTATTTGGCTTGGTTATCACAATATGAAGGGAGGTAATACTTGTCAAGTGTTCTTCTTGATTGAATATATTTTGACTGACTTAATGATTATCATCTGGTGCCAAACCAGGGAAAGGACCCCACAGTTTGTTGTTCAGGCTTATCTTGCAGGGCCAAAGAATGTAAACCTTCAGGAGACTGGTCCTCTTTGGCTTAAATTTGAGGAAGCATTAAGTCGATATGGAGACTCAAAGAAGTAGGTTTCACTTCATACTATATATATGTTAACACTATGATTCTGTGTTCATATTTTTTGATGGTGAACGTTCTTTTGCAGGGAACAAGGGAGCTGCACCATTTTATAAGCCGACGCGTTTATAATTTAGGCGGTTTGCGGAGGATCCATTATTTTTTGTTGCAATGTTATGAATGAAAGCTTGGGGGTGGAAAAGACAAATAAGGATCCATTATTTTTTGTTGCAATGTTATGAATGAAAGCTTGGGGGTGGAAAAGACAAATAAACAGAGACGATAGTTGTTGTACAGAGATGTAAATCATGTACTGTTAAAATAATATTTATGTGCAACTTTTTCATACTCTGGGCCCGTTTGGTAGAGTTGTGGGAAAATGATTATAACTTATAGCCTAACAGCTTATAACTTATAACTGTGAACATAAGCTGATTTTTGACTTATAAATTAAGTTTCTTCTTCCCCACTCAAAGAATAAGTTGATTTTTGACTTACAAAAAGCTATAAGCTGTATTGTTAAGCTGAACTAAACACATCAAAATAGTTTAAATTAAGCTAAAAACTGAAATAAGCCTTACCAAACAGGGCCTCTGTAGGTACTCTTCGTTGTAAGTGTATACAAACGAAGTTTTATCCAGGTAAAAGGTGGTTAATATAAATTTCTACAAATTTTTGCTTCTTGTACCCCTTGTGTGAGTCTTTCAATTAATACCAAATTAAAGTGATGTCTGTGCATGGTGGAGACTTGGGGCGGAGTAAAATGGAAGTAGCAGAACCCTATTTGGGCCATGGGCCAATAAATCAAGTTTGGGTGTACGATGACTAAGAGAATCTCTAACGGTGAACTTCTTTTTTCATCAAATCTGAGAAAAAAAAGGACGATTTTCTCAATTTGATACTACTGGCTCCAACGGTGAACATCAAAAGGGGGAGGGGCGACTGGCGGATCGACCGGCCAGTCAACCGGTAAGGCCATTATTATTTTTTTCACCCACTAACAATGCATGGCCAAATTGAAGAACAAAATTAATCAAGAATTACAGACAACCCAAATGAAATTAAGGACAACCTAGATGAAATTTAACCTTAAGACACGTAACGGCAATAAAGATTAGAAGCTCAATTCCTCAAGAAGAATTGCACGAAGAACGTGAAGTAGGAAGGCAAAGAGACCAACATCTATGTAACTTTAAATGGAGTTGTATAGCTTGATTTGACTCACTAGATGATTTATTAGGGAAGCTCATAATCTTCTCTGTTCTATGCCTCTGATTTGCTATTTGGGTTCCATTGTTTTTCCTCGAATTCCGATCTATCTCTCTTTCATTTTATGGGTATTGATTTACTGAGTTTGGTGTCTTGAAATCCCAATAGTTTTGTCGATTAGGTCTTGCACACTGATATTCTGTTTTTCAGCAGAGTACTTGCTACTACCATTGTTACTCATTCGAGCTATCAATTTCTTCTGGGTTTATATCAGATCTTCGAAATAGGCCATTTCAACTGTCACGACTCAAACCCGTCCCTAAAAGGTTGGCATCGTAACCGGCCAGTAATCCTAGATTACCACAGGCCTTACTGTACAAAACATAAATAATCGGGGCTCGCGGAAGCGAAGACAAAACACTACAATCCAAAGAGCTGTGCATTTATATGAATATACATTTACATGCCAAAAATGTTAATTTATCCACTATTGTACATAACATGGATCAAAAGATCATATACAAAACATAGGCACTTGTCTAATATAACTCAAACCAAAACTCATATAGCCTTCCAGGCCTAGCCCCAGCTCGGAGGCACACAAGACATCTGGTTGGCTTCAAAACGGCGACTCGAACAAGACCCCGCCTAGGCTTGACTCCCTGAGGGCTTACCTATAAATGCATAAATACACACAATGAGCTAAAGCTCAGCAAGTAACATTAACGTAAAGGGTTAGTGAACGAACTCCAACATTTCATATAAATCCATAAAACATAACATTCATATACATAATCATACTCATCATAGAACATACATAATGGCATACTCCATAGAACATAACATGTGTCGACTAACGATTAGAGTAATCGGTCCCGGACACCGATTAAACATATACTGAGATCTCGTAAACTGGTCATGGGCCTACATTTCTATGCCGTCCCCCATGACTCAAGCGCATGGGCCTGCACTTTCATGTCGTCCCCCATGACTTCAATTATCTATGGATGCCATACTAGATTCGCAAATCAGGACATTCGTTCACAGTTTAAAATCACATTTCAAAACATATCATATCATATCATATAATATAGCATTCAAATATGTTGCATATCAACATAACTTTACAGAAATGTTACTTACAGTGGGTTTCCAAAACCGGTTGCACAGTCTTCACCTCTTGACCTGCAATTAACAACATTATAACACATTTCCTTAACATTCATCATCGATAAATCATATCATTCATGCCATTACATTCTTCTTTACTTCATTTCATGCTCAATCTAATCTTTCTTTACTTTAATTCATGCTCATGAGATACTAAATGATGCAATTAACATGTTAAAATCACGTAAAACAACTTCCCAAACTTTTTCTCAATAGGCCCTCGCCGAAGCGCCACTTGTCCGCCGAGCGATCGTAATTTTCCAAAACTGCTGAGAGGCTGATTTTCACGCTCGAGCGGACCATGCGAAATCCGAAATTCTGGACTTTTCAAAGCTTCAATCTTCCCTTTTTGCCAAATCCACTTCCAATCTTATGAAATTCAAGTCTCAAAATACTTGATCAACAACATGATTTAACCATTAACACTTTAAAACAAAACCCACAAGAATCTTTAGAAGATCACACTTGGACCAAAAATGGAAAACCATAAACATATACATACAAGCTTCATATCTCTACATTCATGGAGATTCTTCCTCAAATATACAAATAGACATGATTCATACTACTTTAAGCCATGATCTTGAGTTCAAATGCTAGATGCCAAGAATCAACAACCAATTTCATGAAAATCTTACCTTAATTACTTAAATGGAGGAATTGAGCTTAATTCCCTTTCTTTCTTTTATCTTCTTCCCTTTCTCTCTTCTCCACGAATTCTCTCTTCTCTCTCTCTTCCAGATTTTTCTTCTCTTTTCTTTTTGAGTCAAAATGAGTCAAAGCCTTATCTTATATCATATATATCAAATAAATAAACATTTGTGCCATAACTTTGAGCCAAACAAGACTTAGCGATTCAGACAAAATTCAGTCATCAATTTATTGTCCCAAATGGTTCTAAAAATTCCTGGTATCACATAGGCGTGTTCAATTTGGTTTTCCGCACCCGTTACGGTCATCAATTTCAGTCCCAAAGTCGTAATTCCAACAGATATTCTTCTAATTCAAACAGATATTCTTCAATTAATTCGTATAAACACATAAGTAATTACTGATAATTACGCCATACATTTTGGGGTCATTACATTCTCCCCACCTTAGGAAGTTTGGTCCTCCAAACTTTACTCATTTTGGCAAAATTTCAATCAGAAATCCCAGTTTCGTATTATTATTCATTTCACAGCTATTTAGGAGTTCATGAAGTATAAGCATACAAAGAAAATACTCAGCGTTCTTTTCAGTTATTCGGCATGATAAAGTAGTTCTTGGATTCGTCTCACAGTAGTGAAAACAATAGCATAGCAATCAGACACATAATGAATATGTCTTGTACATAAGGCTGAAGTTAACGAACAAGCTCCATAGCATTCTATGCAAAGGTAGTAACATAGATACAATCATTCCATAAACATTTAATAGTAAAGGTAGTAGCATAGGTAAATTTGTTCCATCATGATCGTAGTCAAGTTATTTCATGTCGTTCACATTCAATTAGTTACCATAGTCACAGGTTCAATATTCTCCATCGCATAGGTATTGATGCTAACATTATAATAGATAATTAAAATCATACATGTCTTCGATTTGCCAGTATCCTGTGTCTTATCTGAAACTAGGGTGAAAACTCTTGCTTGCCTCAAAGTATTCCCCTCGGGGGTAGCTGTTGTGGTTGTCTTCGGTGTCACTGTTGAGTTAACTTCACTAGCAATGGGTCTCTCATTTCTTGCGTAAACTTGTGGAACAAACTCCGGATCCACGGCGACAAATACCCCAATGCTGCTTTCCACATTCTTTACAAGTAGGCACACCTCCCTTTGTATTATCATTAATGGTTAAGTTCGATTTATCATTCACGGAGCCCACTGACTCACTAACCATTTCTACTTTCTGTTTCTTGAACTTCTTACTTTTCCCTTCAGTCATAGTAGTTGATTTGGACATTCTCAAGCTAGCAATATTGGTTTTAGCCATCAAGGCTTTGTCAAGCACATCAACATATTTTTCTAGTTTCAATACATTCACCCGGTCAAGTACTTCAACATGTAAACCACCCTCAAATTTCCTCACTTTCTTGTATTCTGTATCAACCATATGAGGAGCATAACGAGTTAGTTCAGTAAATTTACTTTCATACTCTGCTACTGACATAGTGCTTTGCTTCAACTATTCAAATTCAGATATTTTCCTGTCTCGCATACATTGTGGGAAGTATTTTTCATAAAACATTTCTTTGAATCGGTCCTATGTCAAATCTCTATTTTCACCTCGTACGAGCATCCACCATCTTCGGGCTTCTTCTGTCAGAGTAAATGTGGCTAACAGAACTTTATATACATCAGTACACGGAAAAACTTCAAAAATCTTTTTGGTTTCCAGCACCCATGCCTCCGCTTTTAAAGGTTCAATTCCCCCTGCAAATTTTGGTGGTTTCAATTTCTTGTATTTCTGTGTCAAAGTGATAACATCATCATTATTAATCGGTTCCATTTGAATAGGTGGCGGAAGAGGAGGCGGAAATGGTTGTCTCTGTTGTTGCTGATTTTGTTCTTGCTGTTGTCTTACCAACCCAGTTAAAGCCTCTACTATTCTTTCTAACCGATCCAGTCTAGCATTAGAAGATTCTGTCTCATCTACATTCCGTGCATTGGTGGTCTCCATTTGTCTATAGAACCCATAACAGATAGAACATTTCATTTTCAACATAGTGTTTCCTCTACTGTCTCTTCATTACAGTTCTTGTTCCTTTATATATATATTCAAAAACACACGCACACATGCACACATGTTTATGTCATGCCTTATTTCTTTTCTAGAACACCCTACAGCTCTTATGGACACGTGTGTGGGTAAATTAACTCGTGCGCTCTGATACCATTCTGTCACGACCCAAATCCGCCCCTAAAAGGTTAGCATCGTAACCGGCCAGTAATCCTAGATTACCATAGGCTTTACTGTACAAAACATAAATAATCATGGCTCGCGGAAGCGAAGACAAAACACTATAGTCCAAAGAGCTGTGCATTTATATGAACATACATTTACATGTCAAAAATGTTAATTTACCCACTACTGTACATAACATGGATCAAAAGATCATATACAAAACATAGGCACTTGCCACTAATACAACTCAAACCAAAACTCATACGGCCTTCCAGGCCTAGCCCCAGCTCGGAGGCACACAAGACATCTGGTTGGCTTCAAAACGGCGGCTCGAACAAGACCCCGCCTAGGCTTGACTCCCTGAGGGCTCACCTATAAATACATAAATACACACAATGAGCTAAAGCTCAGCAAGTAACATTAACGTAAACGGTTAGTGAACGAACTCCAATATTTCATATAAATCCATAAAACATAACATTCATATACATAATCATACTCATCATAGAACATACATAATGGCATACTCCATAGAACATAACATGTGTCGACTAACGACTAGAGTAACCGGTCCCGGACACCGATTAAACACATACCGAGATCTCGTAAACTGGTCATGGGCCTACATTTCCATGCCGTCCCCCATGACTCAAGCGCATGGGCCTGCACTTCCATGTCGTCTCCCACGACTTCAATTATCTATGGATGCCATACTAGATTCGCAAATCAGGACATTCGTTCACAGTTTAAAATCACATTTCAAAACATATCATATCATATCATATAACATTCAAATACGTTGCATATCAACATAACTTTACAAAAATGTTACTTACAGTTGGTTTTCAAAACCTGTTGCACGGTCTTCACCTCTCGACCTGCAATTAACAACATTATAACACATTTCCTTAACATTCATCATTGATAAATCCTATCATTCATGCCATTACATTATTCTTTACTTCATTTCATGCTCAATCTAATCTTTCTTTACTTTAATTCATGCTCATGAGATACTAAATGATGCAATTAACATGTTAAAATCACGTAAAACAACTTCCCAAACTTTTCTTGAAATAGGCCCTCCTGCTCGAGCGCCCACTTGTCCACTCGAGCGGACTGCACAATTTTCCAAAATTGCTGAGAGGCTGATTTTCACACTCGAGCGAGAATCCCTCCGTTCGAGCAGACCATGTGAAATCCAAAATTCTGGACTTTTCAAAGCTTCAATCTTCCCTTTTTGCCAAACCCACTTCCAATCTTATGAAATTCAAGTCTCAAAATACTTGATCAACAACATGATTTAACCATTAACACTTTAAAACAAAACCCACAAGAATCTTTAGAAGATCACACTTGGACCAAAAATGGAAAACCATAAACATATACATACAAGCTCCATATCTCTACATTCATGGAGATTCTTCCTCAAATATACAAATAGACATGATTCATACTACTTTAAGCCATGATCTTGAGTTCAAATGTTAGATGCCAAGAATCAACAACCAATTTCATGAAAATCTTACCTTAATTGCTTAAATGGAGGAATTGAGCTTAATCCCCTTTATTTCTTCTATCTTCTTCCCTTTCTCTCTTCTCCCCGAATTCTCTCTTCTCTCTCTTTTCCAGATTTTTCTTCTCTTTTCTTTTTGAGTCAAAATGAGTCAAAGCCTTATCTTATATCATATATATCAAATAAATAAACATTTGTGCCATAACTTTGAGCCAAACAAGACTTAGGGATTCGGACAAAATTCAGTCATCAATTTATCGTCCCAAATGGTTCTAAAAATTCCCGGTATCACATAGGCGTGTTCAATTTGGTTTTCCACACCCGTTACGGTCATCAATTTCAGTCCCAAAGTCGTAATTCTAACAGATATTCTTCTAATTCAAACAGATATTCTTCAATTAATTCGTATAAACACATAAGTAATTACTGATAATTACGCCATACATTTTGGGGTCATTACATCAACGGTGGATCTGAGTGATAAAGTCAGTGATCACTAGCTTCTCTCTCATTTTTTCACTTCAATTGATCTTCGAGATAGAGTTTTGATTTGATTGTGCGATGCAGGGATCAGAGTCTGAAGACATGATCAGCAAAACCCCTTCGAGCTCTGCTAGGTCTGAAAACAGAGTAGAAGAAATCAAAGAAAATACACCTTCGAGCTTTGCAAAAAAATCTGTATCTGTCTGGGTCTCTCTCTCTCAATTTGAAGGGTCGACCGGTTAGTCAACCAGCCGGTTGATCGGTAAGACTAATTTTTTTTTTTAACCTGTTTGAACCTTTTGACCTGTTTGAACCTACTTATTTGAAAGGGAACTGGTCGACCAGTTGGTCAATCGACCGGTCAACCGATTGGTTGATCGGTTGGTCTCCTCCAACGGTCACGTACAGTAATTTGGTAAAACCTGTATTATGTTATCAGTTTGATGATTTTTTTTGTTGAATTCTCATTTTGATACCAATTTGGTAAAACCGTTGGAGCTTCAAAAAGTGCATTTTTCACCAAATTTCAAATCTGATGTCAAGTTTGCTGAACCGTTGAAGATGGCCTAAGTAATGCTAGGATATCAAATTTTCTATTAAATAAATGACCAAATGTCTCACATGGGTGTGAGGTCTGCAATTTTGTGAACTTCATATGTGAGACATTTGGTCATTTGTTTGGTAGAAAATTTGGGACTTATAGCATTTTCTATGATGAATTAGCATCTAAAAAAAAAAAAAAAACTTTTTTCAAGTATAAGTTTTATTTTAAATTAGGGGTAAGCGCGTGTCGGTTGTGGCCACGAAACTTCTAATTCACCATATGACTGTTAGATTGGCAAATTGGAGAAAATCAATCTGTATCCCTCCGCCAATCCGACGGATGTGGATTGAGTGAATTGGTGGATAAATGTGAATCGGTTTGGTGATTTAAAATTTTATAAATTTTCAATATAATTCAACTTATGCATTTCCTCAAAAAAAGAAAAAAAAAAAAAGAAGTATTAGAATTAATGACTTAAAAAAGTATTATAATCACTGCATGATTCATCCAAAGAAAGAAAGTTTAAAACTTTAGAATATTACAATCACTGCATACATCATTTACATATTACAATAATAATATGTCTCATCCACATAAAATATTACAATTTGTGATTCTTAAAATATAAAAATAATTCAAACTATTAAAACCGTGAATGAGCAAAGAGTAGAAATTGTATGCCTCAGATATTATATCTATATTTGTTTTGAAAATAAAACCAACCAAGATATATCATCTTATTTATTTATTATTTTTAGAGTTAGATTTAAAAACTAAAAATATAGATAAATAATACATTTATTTTTTCAATTTAAAAAAATATATTCAAGTTGAAAAATCTTTTTTAACAATTTTTTTTTTCAATTAAAAACACAAACAGAATATCTAAATAAATTGAAAATACAAAGTCTTACAATTACTATGGATACTCGCGGTTTGGCAGTTCGGTTGCAATCAAAGGAACTTCAAGATGAATTATAAAAAATTAATCTGTAACCGTTCGCTCGTCATCATGCATCTATCTAAAATGCGGCAGATTAATTCGATTCGATTGATTTGAACGGATCGATATATTCGCTACTCACACTTACTTTAAGTCAGGTTTTTGTCACCTAATTAAAAGGAGTGGTAGAAAAGAAAAAAAAAAAAGGTTTTGATTCATCCCCCGAAAGGGGGCTCCCGAATCCCCTGATTTTCCATTTCAAGTAAAAAAAAAAAAAAAAAGTTTTTAAAAATAAAAATTAGGGAGATTATTTTTAGGGAAATTTTTCATTTTCCAAAAAAAAATTGGCAAATTTTGCTTTTCAAAGCTTACATTTTTTATCACTATTTTGCTAATCAAAGGGCCCTTGAACACCTTGGATGACCCACTAGCCGATGAGAGGATCCGGACTCCTAGCCGATAGGCTAGTGTGTGAGTGATTTTCCGATCACACTGCCCTCCTTAGTGATTCAGCGGAAGAACACAGGCAGAGTAGACGGCTCCTCAGAATCTCGCAATGAAAAGACTCATGGTGGTTCTTCCACCCGGCACTCCGACGATCAAGTCAAGATATCTCTCAAAGATAATCAAGTGCTAAACTCACAAGCTTGAGCATAAAAAACGTACCTTAGACCCATGGGGGTGCCTCTTTTTTATAGCCAATACAATCCTAGTCCAAACAGGAACCCGGTCCTAATGGACTTAGGACTACGGCTAATCTAGGTCTCCCAAGGAGTTCGTGACAAACTCTCTAAGAGTTTTATCTTTACCCAAACTCAAGTCTTCTCACAATCTAGGACTCTCGCTTATATCTTAGTTGAGCTTCCTCTTCATTCTAGGACTCTTGTCCTTTATCCGCTTATCTCGATTCGATATCTTCGAGGTAACCTCGCTTAACCGAGATAACCTCGATAACTACCATAACACGTGGGGATCTCTACCGACACTTTGTCACCTTGGCCACGCTGGTACTCGTAAAATACATCCCCACAATCGCCCCTAGGTTCTATTACCTCGGCATTCGAGGTGATGGAACCTATCTTCAACTTTTCTCGTACATCGCCTAAGAACTTTCTAGCCGAGATCATTTATTCCGTGATCGGCATGTCCTCTTCAGACTCAAATCAATTCCCTTACGCAGATGAGTCATCATACACCAATCTTCAACCATTCGAGGACGCGTTTCATTCTTCGTCCGTACAACGCGCCTTCAAGCCGTTTTTTTCCGTCATACTGTCATGACGCATCTTCTAGGCGTAATTATTGCTTGTTTTTGCTTCAAATTTAGGGAAAAACGATTCCCTCTTTCTTATTCACTTTTGCATTTTGAATCTCCTTACTTTCTTTCTCTAAAACTTTTTCTTTCAATTTCGCCATTACTCTTTCTTGCCCCCTCCCGAATCGCCTCCTTCTCGCCATTTTTATAAGCTCAAGCTCTTGCTATCATATGCTCATTATCCGACCTCTGAAGCTTCATCCCGCCTCACCTTTATCCGTAAGCCACCGCTTCTTCCCGCTTCGCTTGTTTCTGAGATTTCTCGTTACTTGATTGTTCTGTATCTGATTTTGTAAGTTTCATACCTCATCTCATTTTTTGTTTATACTGCGAATACTTCACCTCTGTTTTTGGCCTTCCATTCTTTCGTGTTCTTGAATCTGAGACTTCTTTGCTTTCCTGTTTTTCCAGATTTTTTGCCTTCCAATCTCATTTACTCGTAGATTTAGGTTTGGGATTTGTTGTTGAACCATCAATCTCTAGGAAAAACCGAAACAATCAGTACCTAGGTTTTAGCCGAGGTCCTTAAAACCTTTCAAAAGTGCCCTGTTGCTGTAACCTACTATTCATATATCAATATAATGGGTGTGTGGAGGGACAGGGTCGATACCCCACCAAACTACAAAACTTTAGGCAAGAGTTCTCTATCCTGCACGATGTTCACCTCAAAGTTAGCCGGGAGGATGACTCCATTATGCCTGATGGTGACAAGATGCCTTTCCCCATAGTAGCCTTCGTCCAGTGTGGACTTAGGTTCCTCATTGATCCCCTCTTCCGCGAGGTCCTTCACTACTACACTCAACCCCATGCAACTGTCCATTAACGCCTTTAGGACACTCATTGGGATAATAGCTTTAGCTCAGCAGAGGGTGTTAGAATCACTCTTGCCGATATCCAAGATATACACCATGTGTGGCCTTGACCATAAGGAAAAAGGTTTTGTATACTATCTTAAGCCGAGGTCCATCGCCACAAAATAGTAGCCGACCTTCCCGACTCCAACAAAGGGCAGGGACGATTACCGATCGCTTCGAACCGAATTCGCCAGATGAAGAAGTTCATCTTTTTCCCCTTCCACGTACGGTCAGAGAGGGCAAGGGTAAGAGCCCAACGTCAACTACTTAGCTATTGATTTCTTCAAAAATTTTGCATGTCTTTCAAAAATTTATCTGTTTGTCATGTTTTGTTCTGTTTTGGAGACTTCCGCCAAACACCCAAGGACTTCCGCTACCCTTTTATCTCGAAAGATCTCAAGAAGCTCTTGGATCTTCCACTTGAAAGCGCAAGGCCCCATTGCTCCTAAACTTCATACCCACATACACATCAAAGTTGGCCGACGCTCCAAGAGAGAGAAGAGAGCGCCTCATCAATCGCTTCCACGTAACAAGTTGTTTCCACGCCCGAACCACCAAAAAGAAGCGCCGACGCAGACTCGTCAAAACAACCGAAATGGAAAAACCGAAGAAAACGGTGCTCAATCTCTTGGCCGACCTTCCAGATGACATGGAGGACGAGCCAGCTCAAACTGTGCCCCCACCGAAACCGAAGAGAACCAAGAAGACCCAACCAAAGGCCAAGGCGAATGAAGCCGATGCCGAGGCTGAAGATGCCCTGCCAATCTCCCAGCTAGCGGAGAGCAGGAAGACCACTTCTGCTCCTGTGAAGAGGTCGGCTGAGACTCAGCCCTCTGGACCTGGTCCATCGAAGAAGCAAAAGCCTTCAACCTCGGGATCCAGGGTTTCCAAAGTTCCCTAGGAGCCCAAAATTACACTTGAGGACGTGCTTATGCTAATGAAAGCGCCTCGACGTTAATCGCCGGCGTGGCACTCAAAGATGGTCGTTTCATCGAAGGTGATCTTGAAAAACTCCAAGATCGCTGAATACGAGAACTATGCCCTCATGTTGCAATGTTCATCCAAGTAAGCCTTCGTAACTTTGATAATCTTGCCTTATCTTCATACTTGTAAAATGCCATTTTCACTCAGAATAACCTTTGTCTTTATGAATTGTCGCCGCTCAACACGCCCACGCCTTTCTCGAAGGCATTTGAAACAAGGGAGGAGCTCTCGAGTTAAAGAAGGAGTTCGTCGCCTTCAAAAGACCCAAAAAGAGATCAACTGAGGATGAAAAATCGAAGAGCAGCGGCGGCAACAAAGGCCCAATCAATTGCTTCTTCAAAAGGCCGAGGTCACAGAACGCCAAGAAAGTAGCCGCCGAGAAAGGAAGCCGAGGCTAAGAAGGCCGAAGCCGAGAAAGAGCTTAGGGATGCTCCGCCACGTAAAAGGCCGAATTGAAGCCGCCACAACCAAGGCATGGTAGACGTCCGAAGACTACAAGCTGTGTCAAGCAAGCTTGCAACAAAGGATACGCCCTAGGTTGGAATGCTTTGGCCAAGAAGCTTGATCTTCCAACCGACTCGCCATGGCGCAAGACCGAGGCCTCAAGGCCTTCTGCCCTTTTCCTCCATCTCCGAGCTAAATCAAGATGAATCTGCCGACAAGATGAATCTGGCCGACAACAAGATGAAGATGAAGCTTTGGTGAGGAAGACCAAATCTCCTCCCAGATTGACCTGACCGAGATGAAGAGGTTGAAGCCGCCTCCCAAAAGGCGCACTTTGGCACCTTATCTTCGACCTTCTTTTGGTGGGGAGAAGTGTTGATGAGACCTTGGCCGAGCTTGATGTCAAGTCGCCGCGGAACAAACAAGCCAAGGTTTCGTAAACAAAGAAGCCGAGGTTGTGGTGGAAGGGCGACCGAGGTTGTGGCGTAATAAGTGCTGAAGTTGTTCTCAAGGGACCCCGAGGTCTCAAATTTCAACCAACTCCTCGTCAAACAACTTGAATGTCTTTTGTTTTTCTTTTGTACTTTGTTTCTTTTCTTTGTAAGTCGTTCTTTTTGTGGCCGATGTGCCTCTCACGCTTGTAAACAACTTATTTATGCAACCTTTATTCTGAATGCTTCGTGCTTTTAATTCTTCTTACTACTTCAATGATTCTATACTTAGAATATTTTGCATGATTTCCATATTTTTCCTTCTTGCACAATCTCCTTGGGTTAACATACCTCTGCATTACACCTGCAAATTTCACTTCGGCAAGAGACTGTCCTGCATTCTTTCATAAATTTCAACAAGTATAAACATACACTATTCAATTAATCTTCATCTTGTAAATTGCTACAAATTTCAACAAGTGAAGACAACAATCATATTAGCTTAACTTTAACTTGTAAATTGCTACAAATTTCAACAAGTAAAGATAAGGAATTTATCTCAGCTTAACTTTAACTTGTAAATTGCTACAAATTTCAACAAGTAAAGATAAGGAATTTATCTCGGCTTAACTTCGACTAAGAATTTACTAATGTCTTCTCTCTGCCCCCAATGTGAACCTAAGTTCCTCTTGGGTTCTCATTATTCGAAAAATATCATCATGCAAAGTTGTATAACTTCAGAGGAATTCTGCTAAGATTTTATTGATCATGTCGGCAAGGAAAAAATCAAACAATATCTAATGATAGAAAAACTTTAAATTACAAGTGTTCCATGGTCTAGGCAATGCTTTGCCCTCATTATCTTCGAGCCGATATGCCCCATTCCCTAACACCGAGGTGATTCTGTAGGGGCCTTCCCAGTTTGGGCCAAGCTTGCCTTCTCTGGGATCCTTCTTATTGCCGACGACTTTTCTCAAGACTAAGTCATTGACCTGAAAATCCCTTGGATTGACCTTCTTGTTGTAAGCTTTGGCAAGCTGTTGTCGTATGTCGCAGTCGGATTGCAGCCTTTCTCTTCTTTCTTCTAGTAGGTCCAGATCTCGCCAAGAGCACATCATTAGATCCGCTCAACTCCTCGCTCGATCCTCGATGCCGATCTCAAGGAATGATCGCTTCAGGCTATAAGCCATGGCAAAAGGGATTCCTGCTGATCTTCTCGGCGTAGTGCGATATGCCCAGAGCACGTTGGGCAATTCGTCGACCCACTTCCCTTTTGCTGCCTGCAGCCTTTTCTTTATTCCATCTAGAATGACTTTGTTTGATGCTTCGGCTTGCCCATTGCTTTGGGGAAAGCTTGGTGTTGAAAAATAGTTCTTTATCTTGAACTTGACGTAAAAATTTTTGATGAGCTTGCTATCAAACTGTGTTCCGTTGTCGGCAACGATTGCTCTTGGAATCCCAAATCTGGTGATGATGTTTTTCCAGATGAAACTCTTCACATCCACATCTCGAATTTTGGCAAGAGGCTCTGCTTCTATCCATTTTGTGAAGTAGTTCAGAGCTACCAAGAGGGTACTTCCGCTGCCCATTGCTTGGGGCAATTTTTCCAACAAGATCCATGCCCCATTGGGCAAATGGCCAAGGGTCGAAACAGGTTCAGTCAAGAAATTGGCCGATGTATCAATGGTGCAAACCTCCGCATTGTTCACACTTCTTCACATAGGCTTCGATTTGCATATAGGGCCACCAATACCCCGGTAATGGCCCGTGAGCTAACGATCCGCCTCATACGGCTTCCACAAACTCCTTCATGAATTTCATACGTAAAGTCTTCGACCAAGAGGGTGTACACACCTTAAAAGAGGTCCAAGAAGGATCTTCAGACAGATAAATTCATTGCCGATCAATCTTGCCGACTTCACCGACCTTGTGTGCTTCCTTCGATCTTCTCGCTTTACCTCTTTCAGAATGCAATAATTGCATCCATCCAAATTTTGGTCCTAAGTCTACACATAATGCTTCTTGCATTGTGTGTGGTGACTCTATGCTCGGCTTGATAGGTAATCCACCATGATTGTCCTCGCTTCCGGTTTGCATTGAGCTTGTTAAATTGGCCAACGCTGTTGGCGTGGTTGTTATCATCTCGCTTAACTTGAAGAAGTCGGCTTTTGAAACATGTCCGCTAACTGATGACTTCTTTCATGATGCCGACATTCTTTCATCTCGGCAAAGAAACTCTCCTGTAGTTTGATTCACTATGAGTTGTGAGTCACAAAGACTATTACCTCATCTCTCTCATTGCCATCGCTACCTTCACCAAAGAATCAAGGCTTCAGACTACCATTATTCGAGGCTTTGAACCCTAGTCGAATCAGATCGCTCCAAAGATCTCCCCATCGGGAAATTAACACTACTCGCCTCCCGCACTCGCCGGTTTGAGCTCCCATCAACAAAAAGTTGAAAGGAGTCGCCGTAGATGCCGCAGGTCCGAAGTTTTTCCTTCCTGCTCCTTACCCTTTGGTCGGGCTTTTTCCTTGCTCGACGCCATTCATCTCGGCCAATGAGCTCAATGTTTGATGTACTCGTGAGAACTGCCACGGTCGGCCAAGACTTGGCCTTTAATTGCGTTCTTGTCTAACTCTGTGTCATATCGCCCAAAGTTATCGCCCATCTAGCAATTCGTCTACCAAGTCTCCTTGTTGCAACAAGGATTTTAATGGGTGCTGTCGTAACCACTATCTTATGAGCCCGAAAATAATGGTTTAGCTTCTTTGAGGCCATTACCAAGGCCAAGATAATTTCTCCAAAGGGTAAATACCTTGTTTCTCAAGATCGCCAAGGTTTTACTTACATAATAGCCTTCGCTTCTCCCTTCTCGGACGATCACAAGACTTATCACAGGCTCAAACTGCTAGGTATAAGAACAGCCTCCTCAAAGTTGAGGTGTTGAGAGGATCGGGCCTAGGTAAGGTATTTCTTCAGTCGCCAAAGCGCCTCACATTCCTCTCGTCTATAAAATCCGTGGCCTTTTTCACCAGATTGAAAAAGGGTTTACACTTGTCCTAACTTCGCTTATAAATCTAGGGTCATGCCCTTCCAAGAAGCATCCGAACTCGCTTAGCCGATGTCTGACTCAGAATTCCGCATGGCCTTGATCCGATCCGGGCCGCTTCAATGCCCTTCTTGTCACCAAAACCCCAAGAACTTATCGATCCGACTCCAAACGCCAAGATTTCGACGCGCTTAGTCGAGCCGATATGTTTTGAGTATGTTGAAGACCTCTTCTAAGTCACGAGATGATCCTTCGGTTCCTTGGTCTTCACGACCATATCATCGGCGTAGACTTCCACAGCTCGCCAATCAAGTGTCCGAACATCTTGGTCACCACTTTTGTAAGTTGCTCGCGTTCTTCAACCCAAAAGGCGTGACTCAGAATAAAGATGCAGACCTTTGGGAGTGATAAACGCCGCCTTCTCCTCATCCGGGGTACATGGCTATCTGGTGATACCCCTATATGCGCCCAAGAAGCTCATCCTTCCATGTCCAGATGTGGCCCACCAACCGATCGATCTTTGGCAGAGGAAGTTGCCTTTGGGACAAAGCTTTGTTCAAATTTGTGAAGTCTACGCAGACCCTCCACTTGCCATTCTTCTTTTTACTACCACGGTATTTGATAACCACGCCGTAATTGGCTTCTGATGGCCCCGCCTCTAGAAGTCTAGCTACTTTTTCTTCCATCGCTTCGACGGCATCAACGCCTCTCGCTCGTTGTATTACGCTTGGCCGACCATTAACGTTGAGTCTGTGGCATGTGACCTCGGGTCAATGCTAGGCATTTCATAGGTGTCCAGCGAACACCTCAATATTTTTTCTCGTAAAGGCTTCCAACTCCCTTTCTTCTTCTTCGCTAATCCTGCGTCGAGAAGAAAGAAGCGCTCTCATTGCCCTCTTGGACGAAGATTTTCTTCAATGCTTCTTCACTCTTCTCGGCCGGTCCTTGTCGACATCATCTAGGACCTTCATGTCCTCTTCTTCAACCTCTCGCTCTCCGGTTCTCGAATGCCGCAGTTAACTTCATTGTCGCTTATGGAGCAATTTTTTCACCGAATCGATCTCCTCGATTTCAATCCCATGTTCACGGAATCGAGCGCTTGATGCAAGGTTGAGGAATCGCTCTATTGCATGCAACCACGGCCTCCAGATGATGTTGTAAGGCGAAGGTGTATCAATCACAATAAATTCTCCTCATCTTCTTCGCGGCTTGTACCTCCAAGCTTGTTGCGCTTAAAGGCCATGTCGGCTGCTCCATTGAAGCTTCTACCATCGGGCCGCTTGATCGCTTCCATAGGGTGAAGGCCTAACTCCTTATAGATCTCGACATACATGATGTCACAGAGCCTGATCAATCAAGATGCGTTTCACCCGGCATTCCCCAACCCGAGGGATACTACCAGGCATCATTGTGCGGATGTCGAACCATGTCAAGGTCGGCCTCGTGAAAGTTATCATTGATCCTGGCAATCTTCGGCCGAGGTCTTTCATCCGACTGTTGACATGTCGCAGATGTTTCACCCTCTGCCTCCCCGTATGTCGCTTTTCATTCACCTTGAGTGGATCACGTTAACCACCCGAGGTCTTGTCACGTTTGTCAAGCTACGGGCGGGTCACTGGTGCTTGAGGCAATCGTGCTCGCTTCTTCCCTCGGTTCGCCTCATCCACAAGGTCTCTTAAATGGCCTTGCCTCACCAGATCTTCTATGTGCTTTAAGGGCTCAGAACCCCGAGTCGGGTGACTGCCATTGTGGTAGGCACAACGCCTACCAAGGTTTCTCCCCATAAATTCCCTTGTGTTTTGGTGCCCTCAAGTAGGGCCGATTTCGAATTTGGTCAAGGACTTTTGGACCGGAATTGAACACCGTGCCATCGCTTGTTTAGCCTCAACTCGTCTCCTGCTTGTTTTGTCCGTTGTTACCTCGGCCTCGCTTGGCGAGCCGTTGCCTTTTTTCGTTTTCGATCCTTGTTTCGAGGTGTCTTCCTCGCGGCGTATTTCTCAATTCTCGCCATGAGCTCTTCCATGCTCTTTGGCAGTGGTTTTCGCCAAAGACTTCCGCAATGGATACCATCCTTCAGCCGTTTGAAAGATACGACCGCCACCTCCGGTTGCATTCAGTATTCATTGAACACCTCATAGTACCTCTTTGCATAAGCCCTAAGGCTTTTCGCCTTTTGCTAATTTTAGCTATCAACGATCCACCCTCAAGGGTCAGCAGCTTGTTTGTTATGAACTCGCAACAAACATCTCTACCAGCCTTCCCAAATTCTTCACGCCCCTTTGGTAGTTTGTGGAACCACCGATGCAATCTCCCAAAGGATGAAGGGAACACTTTGCAGAGCAACGGCTCGTTCCCCTGCACAAAGCCATGGAATTCAAAAAATAATCCAACATGGAAGTTAGGGTCCGACTTACCATCATATATCTGGAGCCTCAAGATACCGAACCTTTTCGCGACGATCTATCCATTCGCCGAGAATGGAGTCTCGCTTAACCGGGAAGTTACTTCGCCCGACATTCTCCGCTTCTCTTGAGGTAATCTCTTAAGTCCTCTTTACTTCTTCCCGCAGCTCGGCCATTATTGGGCTCCAAATTTTTCAAGACTACTCTCTACCTCATGGTGGCCCCTTGATCCTTCTCCGCAGACGATCGAAACATAATATCCGCCTTTAACATGCCGATGTTCTTTGGGGTCCGCTTCCTTCGCAGATGTCCTTCAGATTCTTCTCTCGCTCTTCTCGCCGACTTCCGAAGGTCGGTGAGAGTACCTTCCGCCCCGTGTGTTGTGGGCTTTGGGATTTCTTTCCGCCCTTCTTCCGCCGCTTATCCGGCATTGGTGTGTCTTGCGGATGATATGGCGATCGTGATGACATTATTCTCAGATCATGAAGTTGACGACCGATCAAGGTCCGCCAACTTATTTGCCATCTCCTTTACTTCTTCGGCTTCATCCTCGTGACATCCGGTTTTCCATGTCCGAGGTCGCCCTCAAGTATAGTACTTGCCCCTCGCTTTTTGATGTATCACCGCTTTGGCCGACGGCTTTTCTGCGGATTCTCGATCACGAACTTCCTCATTGTGGTCTCCTTCTTCCGCTAAGGTTTCGGCGGTCTTCCACTCCCAACCGGAGCTTCATCCCCAACCTTTTCCTCTCGCGAAGTTATCGCCATCTACTCTTCTCTCGCTCCCACAGACGGCGCCAAATTGTGTGAGTGATTTTCCGATCACACCGCTTTCCTTAGTGATTCAAATGGAAGAACACAGCAGAGTAGACGGCCCTCAGAATCTCGCATGAAGGAAAAGACTCGGTGGTTCTTCCACCCGGCACTCCGACGATCAAGTCAAGATATCTCTCAAAGATAATCAAGTGCTAAACTCACAAGCTTGAGCATAAAAACGTACCTTAGACCCATGGGGTGCCTCTCTTTTATAGCCAATACAACTTAGTCCAAACAGAACCCGGCCCTAATGGACTTAGGACTACTACTAATCTAGGTCTCCTGAGTTCGTGACAAACTCCCTAAGAGTTTTATCTTTACCCAAACTCAAGTCTTCTCACAATCTAGGACTCTCGCTTATATCTTAGTTGAGCTTCCTCTTCATTCTAGGACTCTTGTCCTTTATCCGCTTATCTCGATTCGATATCTTCGGAGGTAACTCGCCTAACCGAGATAACCCTCAAGACAACTACCATAACACGTGGGGATCTCTACGACACTTCGTGTCACCTTGGCCACGCTGCTGGTACTCGTAAAATACATCCCCACATTAGCATTGACATGATAGAGCAATGTATCTAACATATACATGACATAGCCAAATGATGAGAGTTATTTAAAAGGAAAATTTGGCCAAAACTTTTTATTCAAATTTTCTTTGGTGGGAGAGGGAGTTCAATTTATTTTACTTTATAAATTTTCTAAGAAAGAAGTATATAATTGAGTAATAACAGAATAAAATTTATACTTTTTTTGGATAATATTGTTCATACTTATATATATATATATATATACACGTATCTCACAAATTTAAAATTTGCATCATTGAGGATTTCTTACTTTGTAATTATTCGAGAAATCCTTCTCTATTTGGGATTTGGTAGTGTTATCGAATTATTTTTGAAAGTCTTGAAATCTGTGATTTTCTTCATTCATCAATCAACCAAGGTGAAGCTCGCAAGCCATAATTTAATTGTCCGGTTCAAAAATAGATAAGAAGAGAAGGTAATCATTGTTTATTTTTCTAATATACCTTAAACTAGGCTTGTGTTAACATAATTGTTTATCAATTCAATAATTTCTCACTTTTGTTTTATTTTACAAGTTTAGAAATGTTGTGTATCTGTATTTTTGGTTTGTTCATCTAATATGTATTTTATTTTTTGGAAATTAAAATTTTACTTTGATTAATGACAATAAACTTTGATTGTTGATATGTTTAATGATAGTAAATTTTATCACAAACATAGTAAAATTCTACTTTGAATGATATTGCGATTTCGCCCAACTCTAGTAATGGCAGAGTAAAATTTTAGTGTGAAACAAAGTAAGATTGTACTGTTTATGTCAATTTCGATGGTATTTTTTTTTTAAAAGAATTTTATACCCAACTTGAATTTCATTTGATAGATTTTGATGAGAGGGTTATCAAAATATAAATTTTATTAAAAATCGACATCTAAATAAAAAATTATATCATTTTAAAGTTTAAAATATTAAGGTTTGGGATATTTTAAAAAAGTACACTTTTTGACTTATTGACTTATATGGGTTGGGTTTGATGTGATGGGTTAGAGAGGTGATGTAATTTAAATAAGATGATGTGACTTAAATAGGATAGTGACTTTTTGACTTTTTATATTATTTAAGTTATGCCAAACTTGGCCTAAGTCATTAAGAATATTTTGATAATAATGATATATGCTAGACTTTTGAATTTTTTTTTTTATATTTATCTTTAATACATTAAAATTTTATTATCAAGAGATGTTGGCCAAATCTTCCTTTTAAAAAAATTTAGGAGTTGTTTGGGGTATCTTAAATAAGTGCATTTTTTTTTCTTTTTGAACTAAAAAGTTGAGGAAAAAAATATAGGCTCCGTTTGGTAAGCCTCTCAAATTGTAGTTTCACCCATTGATTTTAGTGTGGTGTTTGTTTTGAGCTTTCAAATCATAATTCTACACTCATTTCTCAAAACTCAATTCAAAACATAATCATTACTTTTCAAAACTCATAACCAAACACATAATTCAAAACTATTTTCAAAACTCAATTCAAATCAATATTTTAATTTTGTTAAGATTTTAAATATTTTAATATTTAAATATGTTACATTTTTTTAATTTTTAAATTTTTTGAATATTTTTGAATATTTTAATTTTTAAATATTACGATTTTAATTTTTTAAATTTTAAAATATTTTATAAAAATAAATTCAAACTCTATTTTATAAAAATATTTTAATTTTTTTGTTATGTATTTGGTTACGATTTGAGTGTAGAGTTGTGAAAGTAGTATGAAGTTTCGAGTTATGTGTTTGGTTATGAGTTTTAAAAATAATTTATTAATTGAGTTTTGTTTTATGTGTTTGGCTACGATTTGAGTGTAGAGTTAATTTTAAATTTAAAATTATTTAAAATTTTTGAATATTTAAATTATTTAAATTTTTACGATTTAAATTTTTTGAATATTTATTTTAATTTTTTACTTATTAAATTTTTTAGATTATTTTAATTATTTAAATATTTATGATTTAAATTTTTTGAATATTTATTTTGAAAAAAATTAATTAAGTTTTGAAAACTCTTTCCAAAATTTATAACCAAACAAATTTTCTCACTTCATATGTCAAATCAAACTTTCAAAACTCAATTCCACATACAATTCAAAACTTAATTCAACACTCTATTAAAAAATCATAACCAAACAAATTTTCTATACTTAAATCATAATTCCACAACTTATAAACTCAAAATACAATTCATACTCTCAAATTATATTTACAAAACTCTACCAAACGCAACCATAAATTTTTGGGTTAACTTTTTGATTTTTTATGGAAAAATATTTATTAAAAAATTATATAAAGAAGTGTGTAGTAGAAGATTAGAGATGTGTGTTGTACAGCCGTATAATCTGCCCAGCCGATTTGATAGTAAGAAATTATTCGCTATTTTTCGGGCATTGCACTGGACGGTTTTGTTCGGCCCATGGGGGCCATCACAGGTCCCATTTTGATAATCTGAGCCGTTGAATATGTAGAACTCGTCGAGTATTATATGCTTATAAAAAATCACGTTGATCGAATATCGATAGCTATCTAATCAAATTTATTTTTTTCCAATCGTTAATTATAACACTATCCATTTTTTTTTATACAAAACTGATTTGATCATATAGTTATCGATATCCAATCAATGTGAGTTTGTATAGACATATAATACTCAATGAGTTTTACACATTAACAGTTCAGATTATAAAAATGTGACCCGTGATGGGCCTCCACTGGCCGAACAACAATGTGTGAAAATTACACCAAAATTGTATAATTATTCTTAACAAACGCTACACAGTGCCAGTTTTATCATGATTGCTAAGTTGTATAGATATGTAAAAAATTAATTTTTTAATATTTTTTTTTAATAAATAATGATAACTTTTTAAGTTTTTAAGTAAATTTTTATTTTTTATCTATTATCTTTATTAAGGGATGGCAACTTAACCTTAGTGACACAGCAAAAAGACTGCTTGGTGTGAAGTGTTTTTAATTAATAGTTTTGTATACTCTTCTAATAATTGATAGAAAGAAAGAAAAATGTTGGCAAACACTGATGACAGGATAAGAAAGAGCGGTGGTGAGTGGCTGGCAGGTTGCAGGAAGGAGGTGGTTGGGTGGGTATAACATTTTCATTTTTAAAATTTAGAAGAATAATGTTTGGAGGCTTAAAATTGTGGGCTTAAATTACTCAAAATTTTTAGTTTTGATAATTTTATTTTTTTTGTTTTTTTTTTATCTGATAGGAAAATTTGAGCCATTAAGACACCCAAATTCGGACCCCCTAATAGTGCTAAATTTAAAATTTGTAATTTGTATTAAAGAATAGAATCGTAATAAATAAATAAATAATAAATAAAAGAAAAAAAAAGAGATAGGAAGACGGTGCAGACTAAAGAAGACTTTTTATTGTTTGACTAAAAAGCAAGATTTAGCAGAATATAATATATCGATTCCGCATAGACACACACAGAGAGAGACGTTCGATCGAGTGAGCCGTCATTTTCCTCTTTTGTCCGAAGGAGAGTCTTGGAAATTTCAATAGTAGTTGAAAAAGACGAAAAAGAAAGTACTGGATTAGATAGAGAAATAGCAAATGAGGATACGATACGATACGAGCACTGTTTTTGAACATTTACGATAATGCATGCCTCTTTGTACTGAGAGGCTTCGAGACCAGACCAGAGGTCACCCAAAACCATTGCTCTATCAGGTACAATTTCAAGTTAATTAATTAATGATTTATTATCTAATAAACGATTTCTTCTAAAAAGATCTAGATTTATCTACCTTTAGATCTGATTTAGGGCTACTGCTGTCATTATTTCTCCACTGACAAGTCTCTTGCTAATAATGGGAACTCTTGTTTTCACAAATTCAATCATCATATTCTTGAGCTTTTCAAGTTATTCTTTGATATTTTATTTATTTATTTATTTTTTGTTGAGAAATATAGTTAATTGGGTTTATTTAGAGATTACTCTAGTTTGGCTTGGAATGGAATACAGAAACCAAAATGACTTTTGGGTATTGGTATTTGGTGTTGTAACTAGAATGCAGAGCAAAAATTTGAAAGATTTGTTGTCATTTGTTGATTTGAAATATAGTGGCCAAATTGTGAAAGTAGATACATGTAGCCAACCCCGAAGAGCTGAATAAAGGATTTGTTGAATTTGAAAGAGACCGGGTGCAGGGTGAGCTAATCTTGAACAACAGTCATAAGAAGGGTTGTTCATAGACGGAGAAATATGAAAATGATTTACCTGAAATCGAGGGAAGAGTTGTTAAGGGATTTTTTAGATGGATCCATCTAGAGTACCGTTCAATGAGGAATATTTAGATAACATAAAAGAAGGAAAAATGAGATGAAGATAGACACAAGGAAGAAAGTAGGCACACCAAGAATGGTTGTATAGATCCTAACTCTTTCATTGCAACAAGTTTTGCCTCTACAGGAGGACCTGTTTTATTATAATGAGCAGAGAAATTATTGAGGAAGTCAATAGCAGGCCTAATACGGATAGGGAGATAACCTTACGTTGTGTTTGGTTGGGGGATTTGAGGAAGGATTTGAAAAGGGAAAGGAAAAAGGGATGTGAAATTAGATGAAATTTAGGCATATTTTATTCATATTTCACTTACCTCTTTGATGGAAAATGGCAGCAGCCAATTAAAGTCTATAAAAGGCGGATCCAATCTGTTCTAAGGCCCAAGCCTTAATTTGGCATATGCTAGATGATGTGGGGCCTACTGGGAGATTAACTAGGCTTGGGATTTATTTAAAAGTGTCTTTTGAGTTTCTCAAATCAAATGTCATTAAATTTCTAGTCAAGGTCTTTGGTTTATTTGGTGGTCAAAGAGTCTTCTAGAGTCCTTCACATGGTTAATGCATTAAAGAGTCCTAGGAGTCTAAGTTAGTCATGTCATTTAATTTGGAAAGTTTTAGAGTCAAGATGAAGTGAGTATAAATTATATTGTAAGTCTTGTGGCAAATTATGAATGGAATGAATAAAAATTAAGCTTATGCTTCTATGATTGTGCGATGCAATCTTTCTTTAGTGTGATGCTAAAGAGCCCATTGGTGTGATGCCTTGGGTTTTCTAGGTGTGATATCTAGATCTATCCTTCTTTAACCCTTCCTCTACTTCCTATAAATCATCGCTCACGCTCATCGCTCACATCTCACGCTCACGCCCAAAAAACGGCCCTGTTATTTGTGTTTTTTGCTCATACTTAGGCCTATTTCAAATCTGTCCTGCATCAAACCAAGCTAGGAAGCTTATCATCGATGGTGGTAGTTCCATGAATGTTGTATCTGCAACCACGGTGGAGCGTCTTAAGCTTCCTGGTCAACCACATCCTCATCCATATAAGGTAGCTTTGATCGATAACACGCCCATTCCTAGAACTCAATACGCCTAGTCTTTTTCAGATGGTTCTTATAATGATTCTATCTGGTGTGATGTAATTCCCATGAATGTCACACATATCCTTCTTGGAAGACCATGGCTTTATGATAGAGATGTGCAAAGATTCGAAAAGAGAACACATATGCTTTCTCATTCAAGAACAAGGAGATTGTTTTGAAGCCAATGACTATCGCTGAAATGGGAAAATTCAAGGAAAAGAAGCCAATGGATGTCACCGAAATAAGCTAAAATCTCTCCATATTCTCACCAAGAAGTGTTTTCAAGCCGAGTATGGAACCGGAGTTATATATACTGTGGTGGTGAAAGAAGTGTCGATTTATGCTGAATCTCTCAATTCGTCAGTATAGCCGAAGTTGCTGTCCCATTTTTCCGATGTTGCCCCCAAAGAACTCCCAGATGAATTACCTCCCACGCAATGTGCAAGATGCAATAGATCTCATTCCCCGATCACAATTGCCTAATCTTCCAAATATCGCATGAATCCAAAGGAGCACGCAGAGCTTAAAAGGTGTAGATGAGCTACTATCTAAGGGTTCATTCGTGAAAGTTTAAGTCCCCTGTTGCTCCATTTTGCTTACACCCAAGAAGGATGGTAGTTGGCGATGTGCATAGACAATGTATATAAACAAGATTACAATCAAATATCGATTCCCTATCCCGAGGCTTGATGATATGTTGACATGTTATCGGATCTTGTCTATTCTCAAAGATTGATCCAAAAGTGGCTACCATCGCTATGATAAGGCCAGAGATGAATGGAAGATGCTTTCAAGACCAAGGATGGCCTCTATGAGTGGCTAGTCATGCCATTTGGTCTAACAAATGCCCCAAGTACATTCATGCGCTTTTATGACACAGTATTATGCACTTTCATTGGTCATTTCTGGTTGTTTATTTTGACGATATTCTAATCTATAGCAAGACCAAGGAGAAACATATCTTTCATCTTCAACAAGTATTGAGGGTCCTCCGCCAAGAGAAGCTCTACATTAACTTAAAGAAGTGTTCTTTCATGAGTCCAATGGTTGTATTTTTGGGTTTCATTGTGTCGCCTAAAGGAGTGGAAGCCATCCAAGTAAAGTGAAAGCTATCCTAGAGTGGCCAATTCCAACCTCCTTGCATGAAGTTCGCAGCTTTCATGGGCAAGCGATTTTTTATCGTCGGTTTATCAAGAATTTCAAAGACGGTAATGGCACCTATCACTAACTGTATGAAAGGGGGACAATTTGTTTGGACAAAGGCAGCAGAAAAGCTTTTGAAGACATAAAGAAGATGATGTCCGAGGCTCTGCTCTACACCTTCCCGACTTCTCAAAGGTATTTGAGTTGGCGGTGATGCTTCCAATGTTGGGATTGGGGGTGTCGAGTCAAGAAGGGCACCCATTGCCTATTTCAAATAAAAACTCAATGAAACCAAGCAAAAGTATTCCATCTATGACAAGGAATTTTATGCAAGGATTCAAGCTCTTCGCCATTGGCTACACTATCTTCTTTATAAGGAGTTTGTGTTGTTTTCCACCATGAAGCACTCAAGTACATCAACCGCCAAAAGAAGTTAATCATCGACATGGTAAATGGGTTTCATTTCTGCAGGAGTATTCTTTTGTTATCAAACATAAAGCTGGCTCAAAATAAAGTTGCTGGATGCTCTTAGCCGAGTGGTGTATGTTCTCTCTTCCATGGCTCTCACAGTGGTGGGTTTTGACTTGCTCAAGAGAGATTATCCTTCTTGTAAGGATTTTAGCTCTATACATGCTCGCTTGTGTGCTGGACAACAGGAGGGTATGGTGAGTTTTTGCATGATGGTTTCTTCAAGGGAACTCGCCGCTACCCAACACATCAATTCGTGAAGAAATGATTTGGGAATTGTATTCCGAGGAGCAAGAAAGTCATTTTGGAAGAGATAAGACAATTGCATGGCCGAGGATCGCTTTTATCGCCAAAGTCAAGCGTAGATGTGGGCAAGGTTGTTTCACGATGCCGCATTTGCCAACTTTCGGGGAAGAAAGAAGAATACAGTTTATACACTGCTACCTGTGGGCCCACTAACCTATGGCAGATTTAAGTATGGACTTTGTCCTGATTACCAAAAACCCTTCGAAGCACGATTCTATCCTTGTGGTTGTGGATCGCTTTCTCCAAAATGGCACACTTTATTCCTTGTTCAAAGACATTGATGCACCACATAGCTAAGCTCTTTCTTTCAAGAAGTTGTCGACTTCATGGACCTGCCAATGACCATTGTCTCGACCGTGATTCCAAATTTATGAGCTACTTTGCTAACGCTATGGAAGTTGCGCATACAAAGCTGAAATTTTTCGCTTTTCATCCAAACCGATGGTCAAACGGAGGTTGTTAATCGCAGTTTGGGTAATCTACTACGCCTTGTTAGTGATCATGTTGGCTTGGGATCGTGTACTTCCTATGGCGTATTTGCATACAACAAATTTCAGGAACAGATCTACGGTGTCGCACCCTTTCAAATTGTCAAAGTTTGCTTCCAGGAAACCAATCGACGGTTCCCTACCTATTCAAGCTCGCCCAAGTGTCAAGTCAAGTTTTTAGTCAACATATCCGTGATATCCATGATGAAGTGCGACGAAGATTGCCATCAAGAATGAGGGGTACAAACAACATGCCGATTTACGGCGGAGGTTTCGAATTTGATGAGGGCGATATGGTCATGGTTCAATCAAACCAACGGTATCCTAAAGGGGTATATAAGAAACTTCATTCAAGAGTGCCGACCATTTAAAGTTCTCAAGAAGATCACCAAATGCTTATGTGCTCAATTACCGATGATATGCGCATAAGTAATGTGTTCAATATTGAGGATCTCACCGATATTCGGGCATACTTCAAGAACAAGAATCGGGTCAGAATTCCTCGTGGCATCTCTCCCAAAGACTCAAATTTTTTCAAGATGAAATTGAAGATGTGGTTGATCATCAAATTGTTTCAACTCAACATGGAGGTTATCAAAAGTATCTCATTAAGTGGAAGGAACGTTCACTGTCAGATTGCACTTGGATTACTGATGAGGAGTTTCGGCGCCTCAACCCTGACCTTTATGAAGAGTTCCATGCTTTTAACTCGACGGGGTCGAGTTCTTTCAAGCCGGGCAGAGTTGATGGAAAATGGCAGCAGCCAATTAAAGTCTATAAAAGGCGTGGATCCAACGGTTCTAAGGCCCAAGCCTTAATTTGGCATATGCTAGATGATGTGGGGCCTACTTGGGAGATTAACTAGGCTTGGGATTTATTTAAAAGTGTCTTTTGAGTTTCTCAAGTCAAATGTCTTTAAATTTCTAGTCAAGGTCTTTGGTTTATTTGGTGGTCAAAGAGTCTTCTAGAGTCTTTCACATGATTAATGCATTAAAGAGTCCTAGGGAGTCTAAGTTAGTCATGTCATTTAATTTGGAAAGTTTTAGAGTCAAGATGAAGTGAGTATAAATTATATTGTAAGTCTTAGGCAAATTATGAATGGAATGAATAAAAATTGCTTATGCTTCTATGATTAGCGATGCAATCTTTCTTTAGTGTGATGCTAAAGAGCCCATTGGTGTGATGCCTTGGGTTTTCTAGGTGTGATATCTAGATCTATCCTTCTTTAACCCTTCCTCTACTTCCTATAAATCACTGTTCACGTCTACTGTTCACATCTGCTGTTCACAGCCCCAAAAAACGGCCCTGTTATTTGTGTTTTTTGCTCATACTTAGGCCTATTTCAAATCTGTCCTGCATCACTCTTCCATTTCTCTTTCCAAATCCCTCCTCATATCCTTCAACCAAACACAACATTAAAGTCTTAACTTGTAACCTCACAATTGCAGTGAGATGAAAATCTGGGCTAAAGAAAAAATCTATAATTTTAGCTCATCACAGTAAGAAAAATCTAAAAAATTTTATTGTCTTAGAAGATTGAAAAGATTGACTTTCTCGGAGAAGGAGGGCTTAAAGTGAGCAATGATTAATGAAAATAAACAGGCGTCTACTCTCTGCTAAAACCAATTGGAAATAAATAAATTGAAAGAATATCTTGTGCTTGACAGACAGAAGAAAGGGCTGTAATTCCTGGGAGAGAATATTTGGGAATACCTTTACACTGTGTTTAGTTCATGGATTTGGGAAGGGATTTGAAAAGGGAAAGGGAAAGGGAAAATGCAGGTGAATTGTGTGTAAAATATAACTACATTTTATCTATATTTTATACACCTTTTTCCTTTCCTTTTCCAAATCCCTTCCCAAATCCATGAACCAAACAAGCCTCAGCGGGGTATTATCTGGGAAAGGTAAACAAAAAGAAAGGTGGAATACCAAAAGATCAAATAAGGTAAAGGAAGGAATAGACTCAGCGGAGCTCACCGTTGTGGACTCTCGTTAAATAAGTACCTCAACTTTCAAGTTGCATAAATATTTTTGGTTTAGGAAAGGAATTTTCTTCATTCAATAATGAGTAAGCTACCAAGCAAATGAAGCAAAGCAATATCTTTTAATCAGAAAAATTATTGGAGGATGTAACACTGAGTTACCTCCAGTTATTAACCCCACAATGTGTTAAAACTAGTATTGAGCAAGGGGCCTTTATTTGGGTAAATGATCACATGGAGTTCTCATGTTTACTCTTCATTGACTTTTAATGATAATTTTATTCGGAATATCTCTTATATCTTCATTTTTCATCAAATTTTTAACTAAATTCTCTGTTTGATATGTGTGTGTATATTTTATGCAGCTTTGTATGTTTACATTTGTGTACGCCCCTCTGCTTGTTGGAGAAGACTCTGGTTAAACCTAAGCATCCTCAAGAATGCTGATGTTATGAGGGTTCTTAGTCATGGTAACTGACTGTAGTCACTGGCTGAAGCTAATTTCAAGTTTCGTAGCCTTTGTTTATAATTTAAACTTATTCAATGCATTGTTGATTGTCTGCTAGCCAAGTTCTTATTATGGCATATATACAAATGTGCTGTTTCTGTATGGCTTTATAGAATCCTTATGAATTTCTGGCATTGGCATTTTCCCCATTGAAATTGAGTTTAATAAGGAGGGAAACTCTGCAACTTTATGATGGAACAGTTAAAAAATCATGACCATGATCAGTACAATTCCACGGAACCTGGAAATGAGGATCTCAAACCTACATCTCAGGGGTGCATGTTTGACCATGCTAGCTGCGTAAACTCCAATATGAGACATCCCGAGATCAAATTTTCAGAAGCTAAACCTGTAGTACTTAATTACTCAATACAGACAGGTGAGGAATTTTCTCTGGAATTTATGCGTGATCGAGTGTGTCCTAAGAAGCCATTTATTCCTAACACTGCTGGTGATCCCAACTACTCAACTGGTTACTCGGAACTGAAAGGCATTTTAGGCATCACTCATACTGGGTCTGAAAGTGGGTCAGATATTTCAATGCTTGCTGCAGTAGAAAAAGTTCCAAAAGAGTTTGAACGGAAGAACACTGCTTTATATGATGACAAAAGTAACTATGGATCCATGCAGTCGGTACCACGAACTTCATGGGACTACAACAGTTATCAAGGAACTGTGCAAGAATATGCCTCTTCTGGAGCATCTGAAAGCTCATCAACAAAAATTAAGGTTTTAAGCAGCTTATGGTAGAATCTTACCTCGCCAAGGATGGAAAGCTCAGGTATGTAGGAGGTGAAGCCCGAATTATCAGTATAAGAAAGGACATCACTTGGCAGGAGTTGTGGCAGAGAGCAATAGCAGTTTATAATCAAACTCGTACAATTAAATATCAGCTTCCTGAGGAGGATCTTGATGCCTTAGTTTCTGTGTCTTGTGATGAGGATCTGCAGAATATGATGGAGGAATGCAATGTACAACAAGATGGAGAAGGTCCAAAAGACTAATGTTTCTGTTCTCCTTGAGTGATTTAGAAGATGCTCATTTTGATCTGGGAAACAGTGATGGTGATTCTGAGATTCAGTATGAAGTTGCTGTCAATGGCATAGATGTGGGATCAAGGAAGAACTCTACTTTGCATGGTCTGGCTAGCTCTTCAGGAAATAACTTAGATGAACTAGATGGAGAGAATTTTGAGAGGGACACAGGTGGGGCTGCAACTGATTTTGTCGAGGTTAACACTTCAACATTCACCAGTTACATGGTCTCACCATCAGTTACTCAATCCTCTCAACCTCTTCTACCAAATTTCTCCAGTACTTACGGAACATATTCACAGTTTTATAATGGCCAGATGGTGCATCAGGGAGAAGCTAAGCAGTACCCATTGCCTTATGGTTACGACTCGCCTCCTAATTACTCACCTTTTGGAGAAATTTCTCATCCACTGCCTCTTCATGGGCTTACAACTCAGCAAAGATGTTTGACTGAAGGGCAGCCATTCGTGCCTTATGCATACAGGATCCACAAATGCAAGCAAAGGAATTGAAACTGGAAAGTGATGGTTCAGTTCAGCAAGAGCGTGAGATGAAAAATTCAACCTTCATCAAAGGACTACTGTGTTTCCTCACAGCCGCTTGATTGTAATGTTAAGGATTATTTTCCGCTGAAGAAGCATCTGCTGTCATCTCCACACTGGAGGGAGAAATGAACCCTTTGAAGAGTGAGGGAAGGCTGGAACCTGTACAGGTGTCTTCACCCTTTGTTCCATTAATCCATCACATGTTCCTAACACTGATGGCAATGTCTGCCATACATCTACTGTTGCTTTCACTCCTGGATATGGTAACTCTGGAGACCGATCCAATTGATTTGAGCTACCTTGAGCCTCCTGTGCCTCCTCAAAGGATTTTTTATTCTGAGCGAATTCCACGAGAACAGGCAGAGTTGTTAAACAGGTTTTCAAAGTCAGATGATTCGCTTGATTCTCATTTTCTTATAAACCATTCACCTTCTGATGTAGCACCACCAGATTTTATCACAGAATCTGTCTCTACAGACTGAGCAGCCTATCTCAACTGCAAAGCAATTGTATAAGGATCCTCACACCATTGCAGATGGGGCTGCCCAACTTCCAAACTTGAAGCAGGGATTATCAAATCCTGTAGATGATAAATATGTTACCAATGATGATAGCATTCTGAAGGATGAGAATGAAGCCAACTGCACCAAATTTGAGGATAAGAACCTCCTGGTTGGTGAAAAATCAGAAGTTGGATCAGAATTTCTGGCTGCAAGCGAAGTGGCTTCTGTAAAGCATCGAGAGAATCCTACATATGGTCTTCCAGAGCCTCAGTGGAGTGACAGGGCTGACAGCAATTTCACTACTAATAATACTCGGGGGCAGGATCAACCTTCTGCTTGGATGGAGAGCTCTAGGGAACCATCTGTCGGGGTTTCCAAACCAGAGCAGGGAGACATCCTCATTGATATTAATGACCGATTCCCTCGTGATTTCCTTTCGGATATATTCTCCAAGGCAATATTGTCTGAGGTTTCATCCGGTATTAGTCCGCTACAGAAAGATGGAGCTGGTTTGAGCTTCAACATAGAAAATCAGGATCCTAAACACTGGTCATTTTTCCAGAAATTGGCAGGAGATGAGTTTGCTCGAAACGGTGTTTCTCTTATTGACCAGGACCATTTTGGTTTTTCATCTGCACTTCCAAAAGTTGAAGAAGATGCTCCTATAAGTTATAAATTTACACCATTAATGGATGAAATTTCTCTAAGCTGTGTGGATTCCCAGAGGAATTATGGTGATGATCATCAGAAAGAAATGCCAGGTACGGTTGGAGCTGACACTGCAGGTGTGCATTCAGATTATAATCCTTCTCAGGTGGAGGGCAGTGAAGGCATGCGGTCTGATATTTTTGTGGAAGACCAAAGAGCACCAGACTCAGAGTATGAGGTACTTTATGGTGGTCTAAATTCAGAACTAATTCTCCTAACTATCCTTTTCTGCTATCTTTCTCCTAATCACTTTTATGCTTTCAGGATGGAACCAGGAATATTGGCCTACCTCCTCTGGATCCTTCTTTAGGAGATTTTGATATCAGTAGCTTGCAGGTATGATGCATCATTTTTTTGTATTGTGTGTTGGATGGTTGGTACATGTAGTTCTTGCACATTGAAGTAGTGAAGAAGGTCCAATAGTTATGATAAAGTACTATTGTCTTCTTATCATTTATGCGTTGAGGTTTTCCGAATTATCCATCCTAGTGAATATAGGAAGTTATACTGAAATCTACTGGATTAAATTTTTCTTGGAAGTCATGAAGTAATTGGGAAGAAAATGTAGAGATTACCAGAGTTTTGGTTGTAATTTTAATGTTTTGTTTGTTTTAGCTTTTATGTGATCCAGTGAATCAATCATGTCACAGTTGTACCTAATTTCTACCTTCTGCAGCGCAGCCTATGATTTAGTTGAAAGTGACATACAAAAGCATACCATAGACATCTGCAACCCCCAGAAGTGTGTACGGTTGTGATTCTTTTTGATATCGTGGTTTTAAGGAATGTTAACAAACTTATTTCTTGCGGTTAAGCACTATGAGCTAAGCATTGAGCTAGAACCAATTATAAGGATGTTTTATCAGAGCACCTAATCATTTGTTGGCATATCTAGATAGTTGACGCCAATGAATCTTTCCATGTTATAGATGCAAGAAACATCAAAATCATAAATGTGTATCCTCTGTTCATTTATTGATAAATGACCTGAGGACAGCCCTGTGCTCTGTTGGCTTCTTTTCTAAAAAAAAATATCAATAAGCTCCACCTTCTGCTATTAATTTTTGGGGTTTGTTACACAAATCATATATATGTTTTTGCATGAAGTGATATTGATATATTGATGTGGACAATGGTTAATTATGTATGTCTGCATACCCACCTTCCTTGCCAGGTTGTGCTTGCATTCAAAATAACGTTACTTGTATAGTGTATATTATGCAACTCAACAAAGATCATCTAATCATCCCTACCCTTCTTACCAATTCCAAATCATATATACAGTTATGTATTGGTCAAGGAGAAGTTTCCATCTTACGTGGTCATAAAATGTCACCAATTCACTAATTTTTCCTATTTGAATTCCAAACAATATGAGAGATCCCCTTTTTTATTTGCATGAAAACTAGCTCCTATGCTGATTTATGGCTTAAAAGAAGTGCCAAAACTCAATATTGAGATTCGTGAGCAAACAGCATGTTTTTGAATTTAATTACTTTATGCCATGGACTTGAAATTTGAATTTCCAGTTTAAAGTTTTGGATTTTATGTTAATTAACTGGTCAGCAACTCATCTCTCCAGTCATCAATCAATTTTATTTTTTTTACATTTTTTTAAAATACAAAATTATTAATTTCTTTTTATTGGTTAGTTAGATTCTAGATATGTTTCGTAAAAATTTATCAATCCTTTTAGTTATTTTAGAGCATTCTTGGAGACCTGTGCACTTCAAACTTTTGAACCTAATACGAGCATGTACTTCTCCACTCTCTTTCTTACCTTGTGCAACAGAGATGCACACAGAAGCATACACATACTTGCAAGGATTTTATTTTATTGCTTCGTTATTGTGTCAATCTTTTAGTCTGAGATTGTTGGCCTCAGATTTTGTCATCTAACATTCATTAATTATTTCTCCGGGGTGATTTCATTAGATCATACATAACGAAGATCTTGAAGAACTGAGGGAACTTGGTTCTGGCACATTTGGGACTGTCTATCATGGGAAATGGAGAGGAACAGATGTTGCAATTAAGAGAATCAAGAAGAGCTGCTTCACTGGTCGATTGTCAGAGCAAGAGAGATTGGTATGCGCTCCTTACCTCTCTGATATTAGTGTCTTTTTCCCTAGAGAGTTTATAGTTGCATGATTCAGCTTTGCTTTTGGTCAGGGAATGTTGTTTGTGTGCCATCGCTCAGTTTTTTGCCATTTGTTATATTTTACTTTTCGGAAATAGAGACTATGATGTGGTGAACCCTGCCCAAGTGCAAAAATCTTTAGAAATTATGCTTGATTTGAACAATTGTAGCTGTTTGCCATAACATTTACTATTCTGTTGTTCAAAATCAGACAGCTAAAATCGTTAAATCAAACTAATTATATGTGCAACCTAGCAAGCCTGTGTAAGCCACCATCAGTCCCCCAAAAGTTGGGCCCTTTGGAGAAAGTCTGTGGGTTCACTTCTTGGCCCAGGTGGTGTTTTTGTGTGTGTACTTGTGTTATTTCCAATAAAAAAATTTATTACGGATGAATGTGTTCTTTGAATGAGCCCCTTTATCTAATGACCTTAAACTACCAAAAGACACTGTTCCATATGACAAGAAAACTACTAGTGCATAGTCTGCAGATAATACATAACCACTAGGATCATGACTGCAGCAAAGCGGTTGGCGATATATGATGTGTTAGCCAGAAATTGTTTGCTAAACCAACCAATCAATAGCAGTTGATAATAAGCAATTAAAGGGAGTTTGATAACATCAACACTTTTTGTTTGCCCCACTTACAAGTCAATTAATACTTATTTGCTTCTCATTGGTTAATATTCATGTGTGTGAGACTTCATTGGCACATTAGATACTAATATTACTGCCATTCTTAGACTATAGAGTTCTGGACAGAAGTTGAAATTCTGTCCAAGCTTCACCACCCAAACGCCGTGGCATTTTATGGTGTGGTGCAAGATGGACCTGGGGAACACTAGCTACTGTCACAGAGCATATGGTTGATGGTTCTCTAAGGCATGTTTTACTGCAAGGAGAGGTAATATATCTCTAACATGGTCCACAAGTTTGGGTTTGCATAATTGTGGTCATGTTCTTGACTAAAATTGTGCTAAAATTTCAAATATTACAGATTAGCTTCAGAAGCAATTCAGATGAAAAAAAAGGGAAGATTTTCTCCTTTCATGTTGAAGCAGTTTTTCCTCTTATATTCTTCTTCCTCCTGGTATGATTTAATTTGCAGATGATATCTCGATCACGTAAGGTTTACTCATTATCGCCATGGATGCAGCTTTTGAATGGAGTATTTACATTCAAAGAATATTGTACATTTTGATCTGAAATGCTACAACTTGCTGGTGAACTTGAAAGATCCTTCACCACCTATTTGCAAGGTTATCCTGATGGAATCGCATTTCATATTTTGTACTTTTGAAAAATGTTGCTAATATCATCACTTCATCCCATACACATCATTAAGAAATTGATAGGTTTCAAGCCAAATCAGTTTCTGATTCATAGTAACATTGTTTCTTAGGTAGGTGATTTTGGCCTGTCAAAATTGCTTAAACACTTTGGTTTCTGGTGGAGTTAGGGGAACCCTACCATGGATGGCTCCAGAGCTGCTGAATGGCAGCAGCAACAAAGTTTCTGAAAAGGTAAGATGCCACTGTATACATGTGTACATACAACACTTGAGCATTAGCTAAACCAAATATATGATTTTTATCTCTCACAAGCCTATCGATGTCATAATATCTTTACCTCTCTCACTTTAGAGAAGTTTAAATTTTTCTTTGTTAAGGTGGCTTTAAACTATCTGTCTTCTGTTTTTACTAAAATGAAAAAAAAAAAAGGCTAAACATTGGTGGAGCATGAATTCTCTGTTCTTCTGTTTGTCCTGGTTTCAAGATTGTGATCTGGATGGACACACTCTGCCTGTACAAATCTACCCACTTTTTTTGTTTATTTATATCTGCAGGTTGATGTGTTCTCCTTTGGTATTGTCCTATGGGAGATTCTCACTGGTGAGGAGCCTTATGCGAACATGCACTATGGTGCAATTATAGGTGAGATATGTAACAATCTTCTATCCTTAATCTTACAGTGTTTAGTTTAAAAACCCAATCAATTGTTAGATTGGTTCAAGGCAATCCCAACGAACAATGAGCTAATTTTAACACAATTTGATCCTCTCTCTCTCTCTCTGTGACATGCAGGAGGCATTGTGAACAACACACTGAGGCCTTCCATTCCAAGCTTCTGTGATCCGGAATGGAAAAGGCTAATGGAGGAGTGCTGGGCCCCTAATCCTGTGGTGAGGCCACCCTTCACAGAAATTGCCAGTCGCTTACGGGTGATGTCCCAGACCAAAGTGCAGGCTAATAAGACATCTAAGTAATAGCTGGATGATTCCACTTTGCTGTTTTCTCCATACAACATGATCTGTTTATTCATTCAATTGTACACTCAAAAGATAGTGTTTGGATCCCGGAAGTGTTCTTGAGATGCACTGGCCCGAGTGCAATAATTTTCAGATGGCTTTTTTTCCCATGAAGAAACAAGGAATTCTATATTCCAAAATTGTATGTTACAACGTATCCATCAATATTTAAAAGAGTTGTCTTTTATTGTTTTGTTTTTAGTTACAGTTGTTTTTGAAGATAGCCTAGTAGTTTTTCATAGAAATTGTCTCCACATAAAAGTTGGCGTTTTGCGACTAGTAGGTTGTTTTGCAAGATTGAGTATCTAACCAGATTTGGTAGTTTTGAGATTTTATTTTATTTTAAGTTGGTAATTGATCCAGAAGATATCAAGATTGTCAAATGATCCAAGTGAGCCATCTAAATTTCTTCCATATTTAATCTGGCAATTTTAGGGTAAATTAATAATTAATATGTAAATCATATTCAACATTATTTTAAGTGATGGTAATGTTATAGTCTTTGGTAAAATTTTCAAAAGTTAGTTATTGAGGTAATGTTGTTTAATGCTTATATGCATTATTTTCGTTCATGCATAGTATCTTGTCTGTCTTGTGTAAGTTAGGGACATACCTTAATGATTTTACCGATGTGTTAAAGTATGAATATGCATATTATGCACTATGAGCACATAACATAAGAAAAGGAATATGATTATGATTATGTCACAATTCCTTCACGCATTATGTTGTGTTTTATGGACTCATATTCACCAGGCCAGTATTAATTTAATTAACCAACTAGGTTGAGCTTCTTCTTCTTTTGGGCCAGGCCTCAAGAATCTAAATATTCTTACGATTTGAGACTCTAAAAACAGAGAAGTTATTGATTAGTTCCGAAGTATCATCACATAGTGTCTAATAGTATAATATTATAAGGATTTTATTGGGAAAATTTGGCTATAAACCTATTTTACCTTTCTTTTCATTGTTAGAAAGATTAAGAAAAAAATTATACTTTCTAAACCCTCTCATAATTATAAAGTCTTGCATATAGGACAAAATTTATTATTGAAATATTTTATCGACTATTATACCCTTACATGCATTCTCCTTCAACCTGCTCATCTTCTCTCGCTCTTTTTTCTAACTCCTAGCTTTCTCCATGGTCGAGCCGTGGAGAACTTTTTCTTCGACAAGGCCTGCCGCTTGGCCGTCATTCCTAAGTTCACGATCTCTCCCATCTTCTCAACTCTTCTCGCTCAACTCTCCTTTCAACTGCTCATCTTCTCTCGCCTCTCTCTTCTAACCCTAGCTTCCTCCATGGCGAGTCAAGGAGAACTTGCAAATCGTGACCGATACATATATATGCGTGCGTGGCAGTATGTGTGTGTGTTTGTATGCTTTGGAGATTTGAATTCAATATATATATATATCTACATATTCCGATCTCTAATCTATATATATATCTATATATATGTGTTTTTGAGTCTTTAAGATCTAGATTTGAATGATTGCATAGACTCTCTCTACGATCATTTGATTCAACTCAAAAGCTCAAAAGATTTAAAAGTAAAATCTAAAAATCAAGGTATAAAATCTCAAGATTTTTGAAAGCTCAAAGTTTCAAAAATCTGTAAAATTTGAAGAACCGGGGTATGAAAAATTGAGATTTCTCTGAAATTTCAGATTATAGGCCTGATTCAATGTTTTTCAGAGTAAACATCAATTGATTCAAGGATTATAGGCCTGATTCAAAGTTCAAAGCTCAAAGTTCCATCGATTTTTCAGAGTAAACATCAAATTTCATTTGATTTACTCTGGTTCTATTGCTCGCTTTTTTATTTGATAGAATCAGAGTAAAATTTTACTTTTATAGAGTAAAATTTTACTTTTATACAGTAAAAATTTACTTTTAGTTTTAGAGTCTCACAGCTTACTTTTATTTTTCGTAGTAAAATTTTACTTTAGTTTCGTGAGTGTAAAATTTTACTCTCTGTCAGTAAAATTTTACTTTTATACGAGTAAAAATTTTACTTTAGTTTTAGAGTGTAAAATTTTACTTTCATACGAGTAAAATTTTATTCCAAATATATAGTGAAGATGGCTTAATAGAAGAGCCGATAAATACGAAGGGTAATATAATAAAAGAAACAACTTTAAAATATCGTGGGTTTTGAAAGTACTTATATAATTCTTTGTCCTTTGAAAGACAATTAGATAGTGAGGGCTATCACCAAATCCCTTTTATTGATAAATCCCATTTAAAAGTGCTTTAACTCTAGAAATTCATGAAGGAATTTTTTAATCTATCTAGTCCCATGTATGTATAGTTTTATTCCATAAAAGTCATTTTTCTTAATTTACATTATTTTCTTGGACATTATGCCCTTATATTTAATTTTGATACCCTTATAAATATTTTTTGAACGTTAGTAATTTTATGATGCTGACATTCATATTTTAAAATTCACATTGGTAGGAATGTAAAATTGGCCTGGCGTGCCGAACCCGCCTCGCCATGAAGCTTCTATGTTCGCCTGTTGACAATACGAATATTTACATCGATACGTTAACATTCACGCACAGGAGGTAAAATTTACCCGCTGGCCCCACGCAGGCTGAAACCCGCAGTGTCCCATGTGGCATTTTGAGCAGGCTCGTTTATTGACAATGTGAATATTCACATTGACATGTTAACATTCACATTGATAAGAGTATAAAATTCTGCGTCCATAAAGGCTAAAAGCCTGCGCCACGCAACTTCAGTTAGGCTGGCTCACCATTAACAATGTGAATATTCACATTGACATATTAACATTCACATATATAGGAGTATAAAATTAGCCCGCGCCGGTGTGCTCGAAACCCGCCCCACTTACGCTCGAAGTGGGTCTGCGAAGTTCCCGGCGTTTCCTCTGCCAAATTTATTATGTTGACAATGTGAATATTCACATCGACATGTTAACATTCACATCGATAAGAGTATAAATTGGCTGGTTTAGGCGTCTTCGCCGACCAAGTTAATTCGCCTGTCCGGCGGACAATGTGAATATTCACATTGACATGTTAACATTCACATTGATAAAGTGTAAATTGGCTCATAAATTGGCGTCGGCGATCATAATCACTGCGGCTTGGTTCGACCCGACAATGTGAATATTCACGCGATACGTTAACATTAACATTGATAGAGTATAAAATTGGCCGCCCTGCTTGCCCGCCGCCCATGGGTAGGCTCGCCTGCCTGCTGATTTATGTGAATATTCACATTGACACGCAAATGCACATCGATAAGAATGTAGAATTAGCCCGCGCCTGGGCCGCCTGGCCCGCCCCATGGCCTAGTAAAGAGTTTGGGTCCCCCGAGCATGTTCGAAACCCTGTGTTAGGCCTAAGTCAACACTTTAGTCTCGGCCCATCGCCCGCATTGCCAATTCAAGGCTCTGGCCCCGAGGCCCACCCGAGGCGCAATGTATTTTTTTTGTAGAAAGTAATAAAATTTTGGTAGAAAAAATTAAAAAGAATTAAAAAATGGTCAGTTCCCAAGCCCCGACCTAAGATCGAGGCTAGCCCCTGTGCCCACCGACCCAACTTGAGACTCCGATCCATTGGCCTGCTCAAAGCCCGAATACCCTCAGGCTGTGCCAGGCTGGGGCCTAAATTTTTGGTCCATGGCTCCACTCGGCCTGGAAAGACTTGTTGGGGCCTGTGCTCGAGCCTAATCCGAGACCCTAGGCTAGGCTTAGGCCATCACTTTGAAGTTCGCCCTACGTCTGCCCATTGCCAGCTTAAGGCCTATTCAAGACTCGTCCGCAAGACCGAGGCCTAGAAAGGGGTTGTCTTTTTTGTGAAAAATAAAATTTTGATAGAAAAAATTAAAAAGAATAAAAAAATGGCTGTGCTCAACCTGGCCGCCTACGGGTTGTGGGCCGTTTCGTAGTCACAAGGCATAAAGCTAATTTTTACACCCTATTAATGCGATAGTTAATGATTATTAACATGTCAATGTGAATATTCATATTGTCAACGTCATGGTTAAATTACCGTTCATTTAGTCACCGGGCTAATTTTATACTCTTATCAATGTGAATGTTAACATGTCAATGTGAATATTTACATTGTCAACAAACGCCCCTACTTATATTTGTGTCAGCCGCCCACGAGTTGTAAAGCTGGATTTTTGACACCACGGTGCAGGGTATCGCTAATTTAAATTCCTATCAATGTAAAATGTTAATATGTCAATGTGAATATTTACATTGTCAACGGGTTTGCCGGTGTTCGCCTAAGTCATGGCCAATTTTATAATTTTATAAATGTATCAAGAATGTTAACATGTCAATATGAATACACAATCTGCCGAATCAGTTCATTTTGCCCGCCCATGGGTCATAGGTGTTTCGCGTCAGCCACGGACGCGACCAATTTTATACTCCTATTAATGCGAATGCATATGTCAACGCGAATATTCATATTGTCAATGGACTTCCCGCCCTACGACTTAATTTTTCCGGGCACCCACGAGAATTGACATGGGTCGGGCCCCTACATTATTGATTTATATGAACATTCACATTAACGGTGAAATATTCAAATTAGGGTATTTTTGGTAATTATGTTACCTATAGGACTTATTGAAATATAAGAAAATAATGTGAACTAAATGAAATATAAGTAGATGAAAAGGGTATTTTGGTCTTCTTATCTCAAATAGGACCTAATGGAATAATCAAAAAAAATATGAATTGGATAGGAATAAAATTTTAGAAAGTGGATTTATCAAAAAAACTCCTATAGTATAATTGGTAAATAAAAGAGCTTCATATGATGGTATGGAATAGTATAGTATTATAATTAGTAAATGAATAATATTCATAAATTTGTATTGAGTGATTAAGATACATAAAAAAATAAAACAAAAAACAAAATAAATAAAAGGAAAATGTCTTGTAATTCAAATTTTCAGGTTTGTGGTTCTAAATGCTTAAATGGCCAAAACGACGTTGTTTTGGCCATTTGAGGTTGTTTTGTACTCAAAACGACGCTGCTTTTGGCCATTTAAGTCACTTTTTGAGTCACAAAATTTGAGCTACGAGCATTGTCGAAATAAAAATAAGGAGACTTATTTATAAGTCCTTTTCGTAATCCTCGTGCTAGACTAAGTCCGGCTATGAATTTCTAATAGTAGTCTCAAGTCCTTATTTTCATAAGAATGTATTTCACAAGATCCTAATCTTTTACCTTTTATTTTCACACCTTATGCTTCGCCAAATTCTCCCTTCTATTTTTTTTTTTTATTATTAAATATTATCACACACCGATGCAAGCATGGATTTACTGCTCCGTCAGTTCAAGAGACGCTGCCCCATGTTTGAAGACATTTGAGAAAAATATTTTATATATGCTTATTGTTTTTATTCTATGGATAGATGTGCCGAACTGATTTGGTCGTGTTGAGAAAAATGGAGTAAAAGGGTCGCTTGGGTGAAACCGACATTGATTTTGGGTTATCTTCCTTTTCACCTCGGAAAATGTACAGAGCAACATTGATTTTATATTTAGATTAATTTTTTTTTTTTTAATTGAAACTCATTTTTAACGCCGGTTTCTGTTTGGCGTAATCCGAAAGTGATGATAGGTTGACGATGCGGAGGCACTAAAAAAATAAAATTTATTAAGTTCATATGCAAAAGTAATCGGACGACCACGCTACGCTTGATGTAGTTAGTTCACATTACGCTTAATGTGAAAAGTACAACGCTAATTGCCACGCTTACGAAAGGTCACGCCACGCTCATATTGCGTCAATGCTGACGCCACGCTTATGCAAATATGCTCCTACGCCACGCTTATATGTAAAATGGCCACGCTACATTACGCTTACGTGACATTGCCAATGCCACGCTATATATAAAAGGCTACGCCAAGCATGCTTAATGTAGCTATCAATGCTACGCTATCATGCCACGCTTAGAATATCAATTTCCTATAAGTACGATTTTTATTACTTATTTGAATTTAGCATTAACAACCAATATCAAGCAGAATGCTATTAATAAACTTCACAAAGCATTTATGCAGATCATAAGTAAGTTTTTAAGAGACTATATTGTGAAGATAAGCCTTACTGTGACTTTTTAGTCAATTTTTTCTAAAAATAAAACAAAAACATAGACATAGACATGACAATG